>WOXC01001438.1:0-57854 GCA_011680675.1 Gymnobelideus leadbeateri | reverse complement strand
CTATCTTCAGGGTCAGAGGGCATTACACTCATGACCTAATGGCCTAATTGCAAAGTAACAAAAGGTGTGGGCCTTCCTGAAAAACAGACCTCCTCTAAACAAGCTTTCCTTAATGGGCTCCACACAGGGCCTAATAATGGGCAAGATGTTATATCCCATTAACATTATATGCATCTACACAATTCCATTCCTGATTTCTTCCCCCTTCCTGGTGCTCTCTCCCACTAACTACCTTATATTTATTTCGCATATATGATATATATTTATTCTGTATATGCCTACATATGTATATATTTTGTTGTACTGTGTTCAGTCATTTTCAGTTATGTCTAACTCTTCATGACCCTGTTTGGGGTTTTCTTGGCAAAAGTACTGGAGCAGTTTGCCATTTCCTTCTATAGATAATTTTACAGATGAGGAAACTGAGGCAAACAGGGTTAAGTGACTTGACCACAGTCACACAGCTAGTGAGTCTCTGAGGCCAGATTTGAACTCAGGAAGACTTCAGGCCCAGTGCTCTATTCATTGTCCAACGTACTTACTGATTTCCCCCCCACCAAAAAAAAAAAAAAGAATTTAAGTTCCTTAAGGGCAGGAATTGTTTTATTTTTGGTTTTGTACCCCAGTGCCTATCACAATACTTAGTACTATAAATGCATGATTATTGATTGATGCTCCAGACTAACAGTGATGACTAGGGTGGTGACTGTGTTAATGGAGGGAAATGAAGAGACTAATGAACACTTTGTAACTAATTGTATATGGGGATCAGAGAGGATGAGTTCAGGTGAAGAATGTATATCAGAGTAAGTGGGGGTAGTGACAGAAAATGGGAAAATTATGAAGAGGTGTAGATTTGTGGGGAAAGAGATGAGTTCTGTCCCAGACATGCTGAAGGTCTGGATGGTTTACAGGAAATAAGCACTAGGAAATTAGTGATGTGGTACTGGTGCTCAGGAGAGAACAGAGCTGCTTATATAGATAAAATAATTATCTGCCTAGAGATGATAATTGAATTCACGGCAGTTGATGAGGTCACCAAGGCAGAAAGTGTTGAGAGAAAAAGGAAGGGGGGGGCAGCACTCCCATCTCCATTCTTTCCTACACCGAGCCACCAAACTAATCTTTTTAAATTGAATTATCTTTTAAATTATGAACTTAATAAGCAACACAAAACATTCCAACATATAAACAACAAAAAAGAGGACTGAATATGAACCTGAGAACTGGTTAAGCAATTTTAAAGAACTATATGTTAAATTTAATGAGGGAATGACAAGATTGTCATTTGTTGATGACCCCTTCTGAACTATTTTTCATCTGTGTGTTTTTTTTGTTTGTTTGTTTGTTTAAGGGATGCTCTTTTCTTTCTTTTTAACCTGTTTCTATCACTTCTCAATCAGAGTAATTATCAAACACCTACTCTATGTCAGGCAGCATGGTATACACTGAAACCCTTCCTTGTAAGAAGTATACACTGTGTGTTTATGTATATGTATGTCTGTGCATATAGATATAATACATACAGAGACACATATACATATATAGACATACACATATACCAACTAATACATCTTCAGACATAGCATTTTTGCACTACATTTATTTTGAAAAATGAATGAAGGTGTATGCCTCATTGTTACCTCTAGTTCATTACCTCTATGCCAAGAGAAATGAAGTATGTTGCCTTATCAATCTTCAGAAGTCATGACTAGAGACTGAACTGATCACTGTACTGAAGTCTTCCAAAGCTGTTTCCTTTTATAATATTGTGGTCATCGTGCAAATAATTTTCCTGTTCTATTCATTCCACTTAATCAATTCATTCAGATCTTTTCAAGTTTTTCATCTTCAGTGTTTCTTGGGGTGAAGTAATATTAGTCCCAGGCTAACTTTTCATCTTGTTTCCCACTAAGCCTAAATTCCAGCCCTCTGCTTTGACCAGGTTGGTTTACTTACTGCCCACTGCCTCCCAAATATTCCTTATTTGGATCTTTATCATTTGTTTATACTATTTCCTCTTTCTGGAATGTCCTTTTCCAACTATCTGAACTCTTTCCATCTGAAAAAAGTGTAGAATAAGTTTTATCTCTTGCAGGCATATTTTCAGATATTTTTAAAAACAGAATTCATGTTTAGATACCATTCCCCTTCTCAAATTGTTTCTTCCTGGAAGCCTGTAATATTTTCTCCTTGACCTGGGGACTCTGGAATTTGGCTATGATATTTCTAGGAGTTTTTTTTTTTTTTTTTTAGGATCTTTTTCAAGAGGCAATCAGTGAATTCTTTCAATTTCTATTTTGCCCTCTGGTTCTAGAATATCAGGGCATTTTTTCCTTTGAGAATTTCTTGAATGATTTCTAGGCTCTTTTTTTGATCATGGTTTTCAGGTAGTCCAATAATTTTAAAATTATCTCTCCTGGATCAATTTTCCAAGTCAGTAGTTTTTTCCAATAAGATATTTCACATTGCCTTCTATTTTTTCATTTGTTTGGATCTGTTTTATAGTATCTTGATTTTTTAAAGAAAGTCACTAGCTTCCATTTGCTCCAATCTAATTTTGAAGGAATTATTCTCTTCAGTGAGTTTTTGAGATTCCTTTTCCATCTGGGCAATTTGGCTTTTTAAAGCATTCTTCTCATTGGCTTTTTAGTCCTCTTTTGCTGTTTGAGTTAGTCTATTTTTTAAGGTGCTATTTTCTTCAGTGTATTTTTGGGTCTCCTTTAGCAGGCTTCTTTTCATGATTTTCTTGCATCATTCTCATTTCTATTCCCAATTTTTCCTCCACTTCTCTTACTTGATTTTCAAAATCCTTCTTGAGCTCCTCCATGGTCTATAACAAATTCATATTTTTCTTGGAAGCTTTTGATGCAGGAGTTTTGCCTTTGTTGACTTCTTCTGGTTCCATGTTTTGATCCTTTTTGTCCCCAAAAAAGGATTCTACGTTCTGATTGGGCTTCTTCTGCTTGCTCATCTTGCCAGCCAGTTACTTGACTTTTGAGCCCTTTGCCATGGTAGAACTCTGCTTCCAGAGTGGAGGAAGTTGTATCCTAAATCACTGGGGTTTTTGCAAATGTTGTCAGAGGTCTGAGGAGGGATCCTTCTCTATAGCCACCACAAGCTCTGGTGCACTGGTGTTTCTCACCCCAGGACACCCACCTAAGACCGTGGTCCAGATCCAAGCAGGTCAGAGCAAGAGCAGTTACCTTCTGAATGATAACTTGGTCCCCATACAATCTGCAGGCCAGGAGCTCTGGAGGCAGCCCAATGCAGCAGCAGCTGCAGCTGCTGGCCTCCATCATCTCTTGCCCTGGGGGGCAGGGGTCAGACTGTAGTTTTCTATCACTTAGTTCCAACAGAGTTCCCTATTGGCCTTTTACTTTCTCTTTGGCATTTATGGGTTGAGAAGTCTGGAAATCACCACAGTTTCTAGTGATTCACTCTCCTGAAGTCTGCTTTGGCTGGTCTGTGCTGCTGGACGGGGCTGCTCCAGATCTGGAACTGTGCAGCTCATGCAGGTCTGAGCTCAGCTTCCAGCTTAGTGTGATAGACCCTTCTTGTGGGCCTGCCAGCTGCCTTCAGCAGGAGATTTGTTTTTCTCTGTCATTTTGTGGGTTCTGTAGCTCTAAAATTTGTTTAGAGTCATATTTTACAGGTATTAGAGGTGGTTGGTGCAGGAGCTCAGCCAAGTTCCTGCTTATACTCTGCCATCTTGGCTCCATCCCCCAAAATTATTAATTTCAATTACACATTAGAGTTCCATCTTAGTTTCTTTCATTTTATAATATTATAGACATTGTGTACCTTACTCTTCTGCTTATTTCTCTCTCCATCTGTTCATAGAGGTCTTCCCATGCCTCTTCAATTCTTCATTGTTTCTTATGGCACAGCAATTCTCCTTTACTTTAATATGCTAAAACTTGTTCAGCCACACCCCAACCAATGGACTTCCACCCTGCTACTATAAAAAGTGCTCCCATCAATACTCTGGTAAATATAGAACCCCTCTTTCTACCTCAACCACTACACAATAGCAACCAGAAAGCTGGGCATGTAGTCAAGAAGATCTGAGCTTGAATTCAGTCTCAAACATTTACTAGCTATGTGTCTCTGGCAAGACATTTAACTACCATTTGCCTTAGTTTCCTCCACTGTAAATATGGTTAATAATTAGCACCTACTTTGAAGAATTATTGTGATTAGACTCAGCCTCAGGGGCACAAACTCAGAAGGCAGATATCCCTTGGTCACAGGGAATGAATAGTCTAAAGGCCTTTCCCATGCAATTCCAGACTGTTTCCCAGAACAACTGGACAACCCGTAATTCCACCAACAGTATATAAGTATCCCTGTCCTTGGACCCTCCAGCACAGAATGTCTCCATTCCTTGTTATCTTTTCCCATGTGCTGGGTGTAGGAGGAAACCTTGGAGCAGCTTCAGTTTGCATTTGTCAATACGAGAGATCTGGAGCTATAGTTCATATGGTTGTTGTTCAGTTGTGTCTGGCTCTTTGTGACCCCATGGACTATTAGTATGCCAAGCCCTTCTATCCTCCCTCTCCTAAAGTCTGTCCATATGGTTCAAATAGTCTGTAATAGAATACTGCCCTGAAAACTGCCATTCCCCTACACAGTTTCCACTCACTTTTCCAGTCTTTCTTTGATGCTATCCAACATTTACTGGCTCTGGGGCTGGTATTACCTCATCATGCCTTGTGTTGTTAACTTCTCCTTGTGTTTATCAATGTCTTGTCTCCCCATCAAAGTGGTGAGCTCCCTGAGGGTCCGCCAGGGGAGAGCTGGAAACATTTCCTGAATGAATAGAAGTCTAAGGTAAGGCTGCATTAAGCTCTTCATCGCCTGGTCCTAATGTGCCCTGCAGCCAGTTGCTTCTTCAAAGCTAATAGAATTAAACTCTAGTGATGGTGAAATAAGCTAAATGAGGATTTCTGGGGCATAATAATAATAATAGCTAGCAGTTATAGAGTACTTTAAGGTTTCCAAAGTGCTCTACATAAGTCATCTCATTTGATTCCCACAACAATCCTATAAGGCAGGTGTTCATATTAATAACCCCATTTTATAGTTGAGGAAACTGACTGAGAGAGCCCAATACTTGCCCAGTCACATAGTTATTAAGTATCTGAGGCTAGATTTGAACTCAGATCTTCTTGACTCCAGATCCAGTCCTCTACCTCACAGCCCATCTAGTTGTCTATGTATAAATAGCTCCAGTTCTTTTTTCCCTGCTGAAACTTTGGGCAAACTGTTAATGTCTTCTACCCTGACCTGTTTATTTCTCTTGCTCATCAAATATTGAGCAAACACTTGCTATGTGCAAACTACTCTGCTAGGTGGTTGAGGGACACAAAAATATATGACATGGTCTGTGCCTGCAAAAGACTTACATTCTGATTGGGAAGTCAGAATCTATAGAAAAACCAAACATACATCAATAAAAGGCAACAAATACTAAATGCCAAGTGAATGGCATAGACCAGGAGGCTACAAAGTGGGCTGAATAAGGGCGTGGGGACTAACCGGAAATAGGGAGTCATCCCCCTTACCCCAAGATAACCAATCATTGGGCATATCTTATATACAACCCCACCATGCCTTTCATCCATTATTATCCAACATTCTCCCTACCTCTGTTTCCCTCAACCCTAATCACTACACTGGACTGCTGAGAAAACTCCTAAATGCTCCACCTTCTTCACCAAGAGTTAGATTAAGCACCAACTTAGAGTCTAGGTCCTAGACCCAGGTGCACAGAACATAGGCACATATGTTATTGGGAAAGCCCAGAGAGGGACACTCTGATGCTAGCAAGGACTTTTGCTGACTCTCTCTAGGTTGTACATTTGGTGGGGAGGAGGGATTTTTTCAGGACAGACATTCACTTGTTTGGATAGCTACACTGATCAAATTAATTTTAAAAAGTAATTAACAGTTATCATTTACAAGATGAAACACAATTAGTTCAGAGGCTGTCATTCCATCTCAATTCCTACCTAGCCCACTTCAACTTTTATATGGATACTACCTCAAATACCCTAACTTTTTACTTCTTTAATTACTCAATTCCCATGATGAGTATACTCTTCCATTCCATCTCGGCTACACAGAGAGGTGGTCACACATTTGATTTTGCCATTCACAAATGTTCTACTTCTGTGTTCATTAACTCCAAAATTCCTTTATCTGATCATGTTACCTAACCCTATTTCAAACAATATTATCTGACCCATAATATCTAACCCTTTTCTTCATTCTTACCATAACCTACAATCCCCCGTTTCTCAGTTCTTTTCCAGACCATTACTAGCTACATTCTTCTTTCTCTATCTCACTGTCTTGGTGATCCAGTTCAACTCGGTTGTTAGGTCATTCATTGTTCAGTCATATCTGACGTTTCATGACCCCGTTTGGGGTTTTCTTGGCAAAGATACAGGAGTGGTCTTCCATTTCCTTCCCTATATCATATTATAGATGAAGAAATTGAGGCAAACATGGTTAAGTGACTTGCCCAGGGTCACACAGCTAGAATGTGTCAGAGGCCAGATATGGACTAAGGAAGATTAGTCTTCTTGACTCCAGGACCAGCACTCTGCCCATTGTGCCATACATAGCTGCTCACTACCCTAGACCCTGCCAAGCCCCAACCTTGAATTACTCTGATCATCTTTTGCATGAACAGAGATGGAAAAAAGTAAAAAAAAAAACACCGAGTTAACTGTGTTCCTCACAAATTTATATTATTTACTTTCAACAGAGCCCTCATTAAAGCAAGGCAATCCCTTTACACCTCCCTAATTAATTCCCCAAGTCACCACAGTTGCTTTTTGAGATGTTTTCATTCATGAAGCCTCTCCATACTCCCATACATCTTCCCAACTTTGCCTCATACTTCAGAAAAAAGAAATGATGTCATTCACAGAGCTCTTATTCCCACCTCACATTCCTCACATATCTCTCCCTGTTATGCCCATGTACCTTGCATGAAGAGGTGGCCCTTCTTGACAAGACAAACTTTTCTATAAGAGCCCTTCATCCAGTTTTATCCTGATTTCCCCAGCAGCTTACTCCTTTTATACACACTCTCACTAACCTTTAGTCTCCCTCTATCTCCTGGCACCTTCCCTGCTGCCTAAAAACACTGTCTCCCCACCGTTAAAAAACTCTCCCTTGATCTGACTGACCCTGGTAGCTACTGTCCTCTTTCTCTCCTCCCTCTCATGGCTAAACTTGAGAAAACCTCCACTCCCTCTCATTGGATTCTAAACCCTCTATAGTCTGATTTCCACCCTCAATCAATTCCAAAGTGCCAGTGGTCCTGATCTATATCTGGCCACTGGACCCAGATGGCTCCAGAGGAGAAAGAAGCTGGTGACCTTGCACCATCCTTCCTCATTCAAATCCAATTCACTTGCAAGTCATGGAATCATCTTCCTCATAGTTATGGTCCTCTTCTAGAAAGCACAAACAACAATCCTTCCAAAGTTACCAATGATCTCCTAATTGCCAAGTGTAATGGCTTTCCCAACCCTCTTACTTTTTTTTTCTTTTTTTGGTAGGGCAATTGAGGTTAAGTGACTTGCCCAAGGTCATACGGCTAGGTTTTGTGTGTCTGAGGCCAGATTTGAAATCAGGTCCTCCTAACTCCAGGGCTGGTGCTCTATTCACTGTGCCACCTAGCCTATACTATTTTGTTTGGTAATTTCATTAGCTCCCCTGGGTTCAAACATCACTGGGCTGGAGTTATCCAGCCCTAACTGCTCTCCTAACCTCCAATCTCCCATAGTCAACTGCTTATTGACATCTCATAAAACGTCCCACAGATATCTCAAACTCTACATGTCCAAAACAGAACTCATCTTTTCTCCAGAATGCTCCACTCTTCCCTACTTCCCTCTTGCTGACAAGGGCACCATCTTTCCAGTTATTGAGGTTCACAACTCCAGTGCCATCAACTCTTTAGTCTCACTAATCCCACCTATCTAATCTGTTGCCAAGTTTATCATTTCTACCTTCAAAATATCTCTCTTATACATCCATTAACACAATGGAGACTCTAATGCAGACTTTCATCACCTCTTGTTTAGACCACTGAAATAACCTATTAGGTTCATGATTTAGAAATAAAGGGTGACACCATAAGTAAATTAGAAAAGCAAGAAATAGTCTACCTATCAGATCTATGGGGAGGGGAAGAATTCATGACCAAACAAGAGATAGAGAACATTACAAAATATAAAAATGTATAATTTTAATTATATTAAATTAAAAAGGTTTTGTACAAACAAAACCAATGCGATCGATTAGAAGGAAAGCTGGGAAACAATCTTTACAGCAAATGTCTTTGATAAAGACCTCATTTCTCAAATATGCAGAAAACTGAGCCAAATTTATAAGAATACAAGCTATTCTGGGGCGGGTAGGTGGTGCAACGAGTAAGAGCACCGGCCTCGGAGTTGGGATGACCTGGGATTGAAACCAGCCTCAGAAAATGAGCACCCACACATAAATAATGACTAGCCGTGTAACCTTGAGCAAGTTACTTAACCCCAATTGCTTAAAAAAAAAAAAGAATATAAGCCATTCCTCAATTGATAAATGGTCAAAGGATATGAACAGCAGTTTTCAGATGAAGAAATTAAAGCTATCTATAGGCATATGAAGAAGTGTTCCAAATCACTTTTGATTAGAGAAATGCAATTTTAAAAACTCTTAAGATAACACCTCACACTTATCAGATTGGCTCATATAACAAAAAAGGAAAATGATGAATGTTGGAGAGGATTTGATAAATATTGGAGAGGTGGAAAATTGGGACACTGATCCATTGTTGGTGGAGTTGTGAACCGATCCAACAATACTGGAGAGCAATCTGGAACTATGCCCAAAGGGCTACCAAATTGTGCATACCCTTTGATCTAGCAATACCACTACTAGATCTTTATCCCAGAAATCATAAAAAAGGGAAAAGGACCTACATATGCAAAAAAATATTGATAGCAGTCCTTTTTGTGGTGCCAAAATTGAGAGGATGCCCATAAACTGGAGAATGGCTGAACAAATTGTGGTATATGAGTATAATAGAATACTATTATGCAGTAAGAAATGATGAACAGGCACATTTTAGAAAAACCTAGAAAGACTTGTATGAACTGATGCAAATATGAACGACTTAGCTCTTCTCAGTCACACAGTGATCCAAGACAAGTACAAAGGACTCATGAAGGAAAATGCTATCCATATCCAGATAAAGAACTTATGGACTCTAAATGCAGATAAAAGCATTTTCCCCCCACTTTTTTCTGTTTTTTTCTCCTTCTAATCTGTTTCTTCAATTTCCTCATTTTAGAAGGAAACTGAGTCCCAGGGCATTAAAGTGACTTACCTAAGGTTTCACAGATGAGAAGTGGAAGAGCTCAATTTGAACTCATGGTCTTCAGCTCCAAATCCAGTATTCTTTCCACTGTACCAAGAAGCTTCTCCAACTTTACAGATGATAGGAAGCCATTCAAGTTTTTTGAGCAGAAACATTTCTTTCTGCTTTGAATGTTTATTAGTGTCTTTTTTTTTTTTTAAAGCAATTGGGGTTAAGTAACTTGCTCAAGGTTACACGGCTAGTCATTATTTATGCGTGGGTGCTCATTTTCTGAGGCCGGATCTGATCTCGGGTCATCCAAACTCCGAGGCCTGCGCTCTTACTCACTGCGCCACCTAGCCGCCCCTTTAGGGCAATTGGGGTTAAGTAACTTGCCCAAGGTTACACGGCTAGGTTTTTGTTTGTATGGATTAAGTGTCAGAGGCCCGCTCCGAACTCAGGTCCTTCTGATTCCAGGGCCGGAGCTCTATTCAATGCGCCACCTAGCCGCCCCTATTAGTGTCTTTTACACCAGTATTTTCCCAATACATCCTCTTCCCACAACTGGACTTTTAGCTCATACACCTCTCCCCTTCCCAGTATCCCCATCTCTTCTCAAAGAGGAAAACAGCTTTCATTGCCTGTTCTCTAGGACAGAGAAGATTTGTCATTAAAAGTAATGTTTTAGTAGTAACACGTAGGATGGATTAGAAGGGGGGTGGAGGGCAGTTAACATTTAAGTGTGTGACTGTGGCAATGAAAACCTGGACCTATATAAGGGATGTTTCAAAACACTTAGTACAGTTTTAAATTTTTATAGCTTAAACAGAATACATAAATTTCCCTATTTTAAGCTGTTAAGTTAAAACAAAATTGCACTAAGATTTTGGGAATGCTCTGTACTGCTGTACTGAAAAGTCTGGCAATAAAAGAAGGGTTCAACATGGGATAATAATCCAAAGAGGTGAAAAGGTTGAGGTGAACTTCAACATAAGTGAGTTACACTTTTCCAGGGAACTAGAAAGTTTTAAGAAGTTTCAGGCTCTATCAACATTTTAACAGTATCATTAAAATGAAAATTTTAATGAGCAGCAAGGTTTCAAGGCCAAAGTATTCCATGTGCATCATGGCATAAAGGAAAGTTATTTTTGTAACAGCAATTTCACTGAAGGAACACTTAACACGCAAAATGGGAAAAGTACTCAGGCATACACGGATTTCAGTTTATGTGATGGAAGACAGAGACATCAACCCTGAAGAAAACATTTTTTAAAGAAAACTTTATTTTTAATGGAGATAAAATATCAGTTTCAACCCTTGACCCTGGGTGTTACATTACTAGCAAATTTTAACATCGGTATAAAATAGTTTGAAAATAGTTTTTCAATTCTAACATTCATCTATGTAAATGAAACATCATTTTTAATAGGGTCAGATTCTGAAACACAATCTTTACTCTGTCCACAAAGGCTTGTAAAATGATACTTTAAAAAACTGTAAGAGAAAGTGTTACAAAAGTTTCTACTCTTATAGGCACCTATAGGAAAGTCTGTATATATACATATGTGTATATATATTTTACATATTTTTATACGTTTAAAACTCTGCGTTAAGAAACAATGCCATGCTACGTATCAGAACTAACTGCTGCATAATCTTTTTGACAAACAGGTTTGAAAAGCAAAATCCATACTGGTACCAGAGATATTCCTCACTTAAAAGAGTGAGCAAGTTAAGAAATTATGCAAAAAACAAAAAAGAGTAGAAATACTGATATTGTGGTGATAGACAAGGGCATGAATGAATTTTCCCAGTCTGTATAAAATTTACTCTATCATCTTCCCTTCTTCCTCTTTTGTTTTTGGCACACTAAAGTCAAATTCTTACCCTTGTCCTGATTTGTATGAGATGACCATTTTCTTTAGACTAAATATTGGGAAGTATTTTGAAAAATACATTCTCTAATCTGGCCACCATGGAAGATATAGGAGAAATTTTATGCAAACAGGTCCTCAAACATACGCTGTCCCATTGCAATATAGACATCTTTCTCTTCTGGAGTCATTTGTGCCACTAACTCAGGCCGCTGGCTCACTTCACTGTAAGAGAAGGAACGTCCAGCTACCATGACAACTGGATCATCTGCCACCTCCTCGAACTCCTCCTCTTCTTCATCATCCTCTTGGTACATCGAGACAGCTGCAGATGGACGAGGTGGAGAGTCTTCATCTGATTCACTTGTCTCACTCTCTGAGTCACTGCCATTTGCAGTAGTTATAGGAGCAGATGCCCCAACCGAGCCAACTGCTGCCGAAGGCGTCTTCTTCTCATGAATGAGGAGGGCCCGCATGACCTCCTCATTATCGTCCAGTGCCATTCTGCCTTCTTCCCGTTCCTGAAAAGCATCTATGTCTAATCCACCTTGAAAAAGAAAATATAAAAAATAAGGACCTTCAGAAGTCCCCAGAACACCACTCCCTGTAGGATGAATCTAGAACTTGTAAACTGCCTTCCAAGAGGTGACAGCAGCTCTTCTATAAATGGAGAGGAGGCTCCATATTGGTCTGGGATTAAACAATAACCATTAGCAAAGCACCCAGACCTTTTCCTACAACAGAAGGTGTTTCCAAATGCTATAGCATCATCAGCATAGCTTTCCTCACCATCCTATCACTTAGTGAATTTTCCAGTGCAAATATTTTGCTTCATTAATAATGAAAATTTTTCTTATAATTAAGTGAATACCTTTGATATTGCTAATAAATAACTAATTACTGAATGAGAAAGCTGGTACCAAGGAAGCTCATAAATGGTTGTTCAGATGAAAATGTGAAATATATATATCAATAGGACGTGATTTATCTTTCACAGCCTTAAACGTGGGTCACTCTTCTAACACCACTAGTGCTTAGTGACTCATCACATGAAATGACTTTCCTTTCAGAATGTGGTCGCTGCTCAGATGCACCAATTTTGAACATTCCCCAGCAGGGCCAGCTGTACACATTGCTAGAAATAGGCACCCTTCTATAAAGCATGATTTGAGGGGTGCTATAAAGTCCTACAGGGCACAGCCCTCATCTGCCTGGTGCAAAACCTTTGGATGGGCCAACAAAGATAGGCCCATGTAAAAAACACTCAATACTCAGGAGGGCCTTGGACAAAGGGCTGCCTTCTCTCATCACATCAGCACAGATTAATCTATCAGATTAACTAGTTACCCAGACATTTTGGAAAGCAGTCTGAGTAGGTGCAAAATTGTGGGGATCCCCCAAAGGGGTGTGGCACAGAAGACTTCACCTACTTCACTGGCCCTGTTCACCAGACTCCTTAATGTTAAGGCTGACCTGATCAGTAGGAATGACAGTTAGCTGAAGTGAAGCAGAACTGTGGTTGTCAAGGGAACCTTTCTTCTAACTGAAACTAGAATATTGGGGAGAATCATACTGTGGAAAACCATTACTTGCTGCCCAGGCACACCCCAGGTCCTTGTCTATACCATAAAGGAAGAATAGATCATAGTGGGAAGAGGATCAGAAAAATGAAAGAGGGAGGTGATTTTTAGTTGTTTCTAAGATTTTCATTAAAAGAAAATAAGTGGTGTAGTCAGAGTGGTATTCAGCCCAGGAATCAAGTGAAATGCTGCTAGGAGTACAAAAAGATCTAGTCTTAGCACCAAGTTTCTGGGACACTTTACAGACATGTGTTAACCTGATTCCCATACTAATGGGTACATCAACCCCCCCAAATCTAAAGAGCAAAAGTAACTCTGGATTCAGTTACATAAAGGCTATGTGCCACTGGAGTTCTGTTGTGCAGCTATGTTATCTCATCTAAATCTCACCACAACCCTGAGGGAGGAAACTGAGGCTGAAAGAGGTTAGGAGATTTGCCCAGGAAGTTAGGCAGAATTTGAACTCAGGTCTTTGTAAGTCCAAGTCCAGAACTTTTTCCGATATGCCACCTAGCTACCACTAAGCATATAACCTGGCTGGAAATTACTCTATGAAATTCCCCTATGACCCATCCATCACTGGCCTCCATTCCCATGTCTCTTCTTAACTCTGCCATGTTCTATCCTGCACATATAATATGGATCATAAGGCACCTGGTGGTGTAGTGGATACAGCACTGGACCCAAATTCAAATACAACCTCAAACACAGACTAGTTGTGTGACCCTGGGCAAGTCACTTAACTTCTGCCTGCCTCAATCCCTTCACCTACAAAAGGGAAAAAAACAACAGCACCTACCTCCTGGAGTAGTTGTGAGGATCAAATAACATATGCAAACCTCAAAGCACAATTTTGTTATGAAAATAAATTAGTGATTCCAGAAGAAGTAAATGGGTGGCAGACTCAGGACAAAGAAGAAATGTTCTGGTACTAAGTATTACCCACTTCTAAAATAAAAAAACCTCACATCAAACTCAGGGCTATATGGTCTCCTTCCTAAAACTGGAAACAATATTTTAGAAAGAGAAGTAAACAACCCTACTTGGTATTATATCAGTTGGTTTCTGGGCAGTACTAGAAATTATCTGAAATGTGCCCTGTTTTCTTGTTGCATTTCTAACTTCCTGTTACAAAGAGGGTTGAAGCCAGCAATGATGAGGCCATAGCAGCAACTGGCAGAATATGCTCAGCTGCCCCTAAGACAGAGACATATTTTAATCTCTTACCTTCCTTCATCTCTTCAGAATCATAGGCTCCCTGGACTGTGCTTTCTCTCAACCAAATAGGTCTCTCTTTGCTGGGTTTCCCTTCACCTGCTGCCCTATGAAGGTCGTCTTGGTCCTCCATGCTGATGACAACATTCTGAGTGTACAAGTCCTCGTAGGATGGCCCCTTGGTAGTCCAAGCTTCCCGGTGATGTCCACCTGCAAGGCCAGCAGCTCCGGCAGCAGCAGCAGCACGTTCTTTGCTATGAGAAACCAAAGAGGAAAAAAAGAAGTTTAAAAAAATATTCACTGCATGGACATTGATAGGAAGGTGGATGAGGAAGAGGAATGAAAGTGCTAGGCATCTACCTTATGGCGGGGGCCAGCAGCTATAACACTTTCATGCTAATCTACTAAGTTGAAGAGAAGCCTGAAGCGCCTTTCTACTGGATCACGCCTGTAAATGGGTCAGAGGCTCTATTCAGAGTTGGATTCTGGGGGCAGATACAAGCCAGTGAATTTCCGTTGCTTTGAGAACCCACAAAGACAACTGTTAGAAGTCCAGGGAATCCTGTCCCGAAGATGTACACCATCAATGCAAAAAAAAAAAGAAGTGGCTGAAGAGGTGAACCCAGTTTTCATTCAACTTCTTGTCAGTGGCCATACTCAGGAGGGAGCCAGAGTCTGCTCATTTAACAAGGCATGAGAGCCGATCAGAATGCCTCATGAGCTACTGACTCCCAGAGAGATTCTACCTCTGTGTCCTGATTCCTTACCTTGGGGTTATCTTTCACTCCTCTCCTTCTCGTGCCATACATCCAATTAGCTGCCAAGTCCCAATGTCTCTAACTCTGCAATTTCTCTCTAACGTGTGCCTCCCATCTATCCTCACTACCACCATACTAGCTCAGGAACTTATTTGTTCTTGCTTAAACTACTGGAATAGCTCAGGTGGTCTTTTTGTCTCCAATCTACTTATACCCCGTTTAATCCATTCTCCAGATTGCTGTCTGAGTAATATTGCTAACACAGTGCCAGGAGCATGTCACTTCTCTAAAAACTCACAATGAGTTGCCAGTACTTCAGAATAAAATATAATCTCCTGATTCCAGCACCGAAAAGTCCTCCACACTAGCACCAACCTACCCACCTGGTCTCATCTCGTATTGGCACCCTTCAAGCTATTTTTAAATGAAATGTTATTTTACCTTTACAATGTCTTTACAATGTTGTTGTATAAATTTCTCCAAAGTATTCTACATTCCAATTAAGGAGGACTGATTTCTACCGTCCAGTTTTCATTCTGCTCTCATTGCTATACCCTTCCTTGCTCAGTCTGCCATGTGATGAGTGGGCCCTCTTGTTCTCTATCTCTAAAACCCTCCCCTTCTTTGAGGCTGAACTCAGATGGTACTTCTTCCACGAAGAACACCTTCATACACATCCCCAATACCCCATGAACAGAGTCTTTCCTCAAATTAAAGAAAAAGGAGCGCTTTGCTTGGACCTCACTTTTGCATGTACTCACTTTCTCACATACCAATTTTCTGTGTGTTGTCTTTCTCTGTGCTTGTTCAGGCTCCCTGACTACTCCAGCAGTCCCTTAAAGTAGTAGCTACTCAATGAATGCTTACTGAATTGAATGTTGCTAAGGTAAAGAGCAGCAACTTATTAAATAGACTTTTGTTCAAAGAATTTGGAAGGACAGACTAGAGGTGAGGGTGGCCTTCCAGTATGGGCGACCTTTGTGGTGTGCTTTATTATGAGTCGACGTCTGTAAAGCACTCTGTAACCCTTAGAGCACCAGAGACGAGATACCTATGTTATCATCCTTGAATTTTGTGTATATATAATAAGAGAGGGCTTCAGTAGCTGATGGCTTTGTTACACTGAGATCAATCACTAACCTCTGCCTAGCTCTCCACTTTTTTTCAACTAAAGTCCTTGGAAAAACCTGTCTACACTTGATGCCTTTATTTTTTTCTCCTTTAAATCCTCTGCAATCTGGCTTCCTATCTCATCATTCAACTGAAACTGCCCAATCAATGGCCTTGTCCGAGTTCTCCTCCTTCATAACCTCTCTGCAGCATGTGACGTTGTCTGCTCTTTGCCCTCATCTACCCCCCAGCCCACTCTGGTCTTGACACTCTCTCTTTGGGTTCCCCTCCTACTTGTCTGACTGCTGCTCCTTCTTGGCTCTTTTCTTACATCACAGCCCAAGAACTGTGAGTGTCCTTGAAAAGCTCTATCCTGGCTCCTCTACTGTTCTATCCGCCCTCATTGGTGAGTTCATCAGCTCCTATGAGTTCAATAATCCTCTCTATACAGATGATTTCTAGCCCTAGTCTTTCTACTGAACTGCAGTCATATACCAACACTTGCTTACTGGATATTCCGAACTGGATGTCCCAAACACATCTCTAACTCAACATGTCCAGAACATAACTCAACACCTTCTCCCCACCCCCATGCCAACCCCACTACCGAATGTCCCTATCACTGTTGAGGGCATTGAGATCCTTTCAGTCACCCAGGCTTACATCCTTAGTTTCTCCTTCAACTCTTTACTCTCCCCCATGTCCAATCCACTGCCAAATCTTGTCATTGATACCCTGACAACATCTCTCTTCTCACAGTCACCACCCTAACTCAGGGTTTCATCAGCTCTGTTGTAAGAACATCCTAACTGGGTTCTCTGCCTTAAGTCTCTGCTTTGCCAGTCCACCCAACCACCTTCAGGATTAAATGTAAAGTCCTCTGGCATTTAAAGATCTTCATAACCTGGCCCTTCCTATCTTCTATAGGTATTATTTCTCCCTATATACCGGACAGTCTAGTCATACTGGCTAACTTGTTCTTCACACAAGGCTTTCTCTGCTGCCTTCATTCCCTTAACCCTTGTTGTCTCCCATGCCTGCAATGTTCTTTTTCTTCACCTCCCACTCTTAGAATCCCTGACTTCTTTCAAGACCTAGCCTAAGTGCCACCACCTTCCTTTGGGGGCTTCCCCTCCCTGCTGCTAGTGTCGTCTCCTCTAAGGCTATCTTCTATCTATAAATGTTGTCTCTGCCCTTTGAATGTAAGCTTCTCAAGGGCTGGAACTGTCCTTGAGCACATCTGAAAGCATCAGGGAAGAAACCAGGTAGGAAGAGGTTGAAGGTTAGAGGAACACAGGGAATGACTGAAGGGGGAATCTGCTGGAGGAGATGGGATCTTTGGCATATGCAGAGGGGATGACCTTAATAAAAAGAACCATCTCATTATTAGAGGCTAGGGAAAAGGAGAGAGTGGGAGATGAGGTAAAGAAAAGAGGAAAAGAGGCTTCAATCTTCTCAGTAAATGAAGAGGTGAAGTCTTCAGCTAAAAGAGCAGAAGAAGTAGTGTGGGAGGGAAAGAAGAGAGGATCTGGAATAGCTTCAGTGAGGAAAGAGACGGTGTGTAAACTGGGGAGGAATAAAAAAGATGCCCTTCCTGTAGTAAAGACCTAGTTGAAAATGGGTAACAAATTTATAATTACTCTGCCAGCATGGTTGTGTGACCTCCTCCAACGATATTCAATAGCACATAGGTAGAAGCAAAGCAGTAGATGGCAGGAATAATCCAGGCCTGGGGTTTGGCAAGGGAATAAATGGCCAGAGGATAAAGAGGGGAAAGGTTCATGAGTAGAGGACAGTGCAGAGGAACTGGTTAACTACAGGGCCAGGACTGAGGAGGGAAGAAAGTGAAGTCAGCATGGATAATGAAAGGCTGGAGGAATCAGAATCTGTGTTGAAGGTGATGGCTCTACTACTGGTCCCTCCACCCTGTCCTTTGTAATTCCTATCAGTAATGAACAATTCTCTTCTCCGTCCTCTCTTCCCCTCTCCCCCCACATCCTGGATCTTTCCAACAAAGGCTCCCTCCCCCTTCTGGAATTAAACTGACATTACTTTTTTGAAGCTTTCTTCTATGGAAATTGCTTATTCCAACTCCCCATGACCCACAGGGCCAGGAAGAAGGATCAGTAGGCAAATCCCTAACTTTCCCGATGCAGCTCCCACACCACTATTCTAATAACACTGTTTAACAACCTCTCCTCCTCTGACATTTACAACACCTGATTACAATACACTCTTCCCATGGAAGCTGCCTGGCTTCCCTGAGGATGCCCAGCACCTGGATCCCTGAGCACATCATTCTTCACGGCTACCATCCACAATGATCCTAGTCCTTTAGACGCCCCAACCACGATGCCCTTCATTCTCTTTTAGAGTTCAACCACTGCAAACATGGCCACACCTTGGACTGTGTCATCACTGGGATTAACAGTACCTCCAAGAAAAGGAATTCTGCTCTATGACCACAACCTGCTGTATCTCCACTTCTAACTCCAGTGAAGTCTGTTTTTTCAATATAATGTCAACAAAGAAGACCAAGAATGTCAAATGCAGTAGAGAGAGGCTGGAGGATGAAAGCTGAGGAGAGACCCTTGAATTGGTGATTAGGAGACCACTCTGGCTCCATACCATCTTCTTAGTCTGCAAGTCAGACCAGCTTTCTGCTGGACCTTCCTACCCATCCTTAGCTCTATAGTCAACTGATTATTTAATTCTTTATCTCTACTTCTCCTGCTGGGCTTCAGATGACTTTGCCTACTTTGAGAAGATTCACAGAACCACAAGATTACAGTACATTTCTTTCTGTGGTGAACTTAGGAAAATTAGCACTGGGAGACTCTGCCAGACTTCTAAGCAAAGCCACAACTCTGAGTTAGGGAAATCAGCTAGCAATACACTGCTCACCCCTAATGGATAGTCTCTTAGACTAGGTGCAGTAGTCCAAACACTGAAGACACATTCAACATGAAAGTACCTTTAGTAAGGCCATAAAGTCTTCATAACCCACCTTTGTTTTAGGGCTGGGATTTCCGTGGGTTCTGGCTCAAGGATTTCATATGCCAAGTTAACATCCTCAGTCTCTCGTAGCAATGCATAAATGGGCTCGATCTGTTCGTTAAACCTTGCCACAACTGTTCGAGCATCTTTTTTGGGCATTGCTGACTCATCCTCCTCCACTTCTGCTTCACAAAAGGTACAACGGAAAATTCCTACACAGACAACAAAAGCTTGTGATTAGTGAACCAGAGATACCCAATCAGTCTCTCTGTGGTAACATTTTCAAAAGAAGCAAATATTTGGGTTCATTTTAAACTCCAAACCAAATTCCACCCCTCCAGCATGCCTTCCTTCTCAGACATCCATTCCACAGGTAGTATTTAACCACACAAAGAAACATCAGTTATTGGACACAGGTCTCAGTGGAATGGGGAAAATACTTTCTAGGATGCTATTAGATTTTTATTTCTTATCTCCAAGTCCTTTCCACTTATGTTGGCCATTTTTAATATAGGTGTCACCACAAGGTTCTTGACAAGTTAACTCCAATAGTATTAACCATGTGCAGAGCATTATGCTAGGGAAGTTCAGGATGAGATACAAAGATCAATCCGACCAAGACTGTATACTCTTAGAACTTCCAACTGAATAGGGTAGATAACTAACTATACATGAATCAAAATAGCAAGTCTGAATATGGCAAGTTGTTTTTTAAGAAGACTCTGCTGGCTCATAGTCTAGGATCAAAGTAAAGCATACAACTGTTTCCTCATACTCCCAGGAAGTCTGAAACCAGTATTCTTCATCTGTTATGCCTTTCTGCCTATTGCAGTATTTTACTGAAACTTACCGCATGTCTTAGAGACTACCTTCTTCCAATAAATCCTTCAAACCTAATTCCCTAACCCTAATTAAAAAAATAATTTTATAAACACACACACACACACACACACACACACACACACACACACACACACACACACAGATGGATCTCCTATTGCTGTGATTTAGTAAGAGGTCAATGCTACATCATTCTGCTCACTTTAACCAATAAGAAAGTTCCAATGAATTAATTCAATAAAATTTTATCTAAATGTGTCACACATCTGGCTCTTTCAAAGGAACACCACTACCACCACACATTTATACTGTCTGCAGAGGAAACCAGAAGGTCATAAGCTACCACAGTTTGAGAGTGCTTGGAGGCTGGTGGTGACCACATGATACAAGTAGTAAAAAAATCATTAAGCCAGTCTCACTGGGGATCACTGCCCTAATGCCTCACATATGGCGCTTACTCACTGCGCAGGGTTTAGGTCCTGAAGCAGGCTGTATTTAAACCAGTAAAAGGTGAGCTGGGGTAAAACGAAGGGCGGGATAGACTGGGAATTGGGTGACAGGAATCCAGGCTTAAGTCCAGGCTCTAACCCTAAACTCGGGGTGACTCTGGGCAACTCACTTCAAATCTCTGCCCCCCAGTGTCTTCACGAATAAGAGGAGGGGATGGGACTTGGCCTCTCCCTGCTCAACAATTCTATTCACTATAAATGTAGACAAGCTACTAAGCCAGTACAAGCCAGTACTTTAAATGACAGGAGAATCAAATAAATTAGCTCTACAATACCTTTCTCTTTTAAAAACCTAAAAGCCCGGGGCGGAGCCAAGATGGCGGAGTAGAAACAGCTCTTCCAAGCCTCTCTGCCCCCAGATTCTCCACAAACTATGTAAAAAAGGACTCTGAAAAACTTCTGGAGCCCCAGCACCCACAGAACGACGCAGAGAAGCTAACCTCCCGCTGAGGACAGCCCAGCACCCTGCAGGAAGGACCAGCGCAGCGGTCTGGGAGCCGGCAGCGCGCGCAGAGCGCAGGAGCCGAGCCGAGCCCAGGTCCACGTAAGCCGAGGTTTTAGCCCCAGGGCGGCAGGGCCAGCAGCCGGCTGGAGGAACCCCAGAACACCAGGAACTGTGGAGATTCCAGAATTATCAACATAGACTTGCCTAGGACAAAGTAAGAGGTTAGTGTCCTATGGACTTTGGGACCCGTATTTGGGGAATGCATCAGCTCCCTCCCCTGGGGGCTAGAAGCCGCTGAGGAGACATGCCATTTTGTAGTTTTCATAGGCATTTCCGGCTCCCAGCCTACAAATCGTGGGGAGATCCAGCCATCAGTCTTGGGGGGTAATCGCTCTTGCTTTAACCTCCCTGGATCTGGATTGTGATCTAGGGTGGAAGTTGTGGGTGGGTTTACAGCTTGCCAGAAACGGAAGTTGCCCCCCACACGTTCGGGACGAAAATTTCTCTAGCTGGCCTTAAAGCCATAGTGTGGCAACAAGCCCAAAAGTCAAGCAATTAAGTGGCAACATGCCAAGGCAAAGGAAACAGAAAAATGCAACCCTAGACTCCTATTTTGGGGGCATAGAGCGGAAAAGGACTGTGAGGTCAGAAGTCCTGCTCCAAAAGCCCCAGGGGAAAACATGAGCGGGTTGCAGGCCATAGAGGACCTTAAGAAGGACTTTAAAAATCAAATAAGAGAAGTGGAGGAAAAATTAGAAAGAGAAATGAGAAGGATGCAGGAAAAGTATGAAATGAGGGTCAACAGCCTGACTGAGGAAAACAACACCTTAAAAAATAGACTAGCTCAAATGGCAAAGGAGGGCCAAAAGGGCAATGAGGAGAAGAATGCCTTAAAAAGTCAAATTTGCCAGATGGAAAAAGAATCTCAAAAGTTACTGAGGAGATTCATTCCTTCAGAGTTAGACTGGAGCAAATGGAAGCTAATGACTTTATGAGAAATCAAGATGCTGTTAAGCAGATCCAAACAAATGAAAGATTAGAAGACAATGTGAAATATCTCATGGGAAAAACCACTGACCTGGAAAATAGATCCAGGAGAGACAATTTAAAAATTATTGGAATACCTGAAAGCCATGATCAAAGAAAGAACCTAGAAATCACCTTTCAAGAAATTCTCAAGGAAAACTGCCCTGATGTTTTAGATCCAGAGGGCAAAATAGAGGTTGAAAGAATCCACCGATCACCTCCTGAAAAAGATCCCAAAAAAGAAAACTCCCAGAAATATTATAGCCAGGTTCCAGAATCCCCAGATCAAGGAGAAAATACTACAAGCAGCCAGGAAGAAACAATTTCAATATTGTGGAAACACAATCAGAATAGCCCAGGACCCGGCAGCTTCTACACTGAGGGATCGAAGGGCATGGAATATGATATTCCAGAGGGCAAAAAGAACTGGGAATGAACCCAAGGGTCACCTACCCAGCAAAACTGAGTATTTTGTTTCAGGGGAAAATATGGTCATTCAGTGGAATAGAGGACTTTCAAGCATTCTTGAGGAAAAACCAGAGTTGAATAGAAAATTTGACATTCAGACACAAGAAGCAAGAGATGCTTGAGAAGGTAATCAAGGAAAAGAAATCAAAAGGAACTTATCAAAGTTGAACTATTTAAATTCCTATATGGAAAAGCAATATCTGTGACTGATGATATCTTTCTCACTATGAAAATAATGGAAGAAGGGGGTGTGGTCATACGAATACATATGTGAATGTGTGTGTATATGGTTACAGTTATATATAGACAGAGGGCATAGGTTGATTTTGTTGGGAAGGGAGAGTACTCAAGGGATGAAATTATGAGGTGAGAGAGGAAAGTGGCAAGAGGAGATGGGGAGAGACATGGTAGGGTAAACTATCTCATGTAGGGGAAGTGGGTGCAAAGGAGGGGGAGAATAAGGAAGGCTAAAAAGGCAAAACCACATTCACATCGAATTGGGTTCAGGGAGAAAATGACATACATACTAAATGGGATATCTCAACCTGCAGCAGGATAGGGGGAAGGGGGACGAGAGGAAGGATGATGGATGGGAGGGCATCCTTGGGGTGAGGGGAGGTTGGAAGTACCCACTATAGAAGAGGGACAGGATCATGTAGGGAATGGACCAGGTGGGGGGTGGGATGAGCGGGAGGGAATTATAAGCAGCCTTGTACAATATATCTACTATGATAATGTTTTGCATAGCTAGACATGTACAACATATACTGAATTACTTATCTCCCCAGAGGGATTGGGTGACAAGGGAGGAAGGAAATGGATCTGAAATTCGAGGTCTTAACATTAAATGTTTCAAACATATATAAATACTATTATTAATACTCTTTTGCTTATAATTGGGAGATAAGATGTGCAGGCATTGGGACACAAAGATTCATCTTCCTCTAATGGAAAGTCGATGGGGGTATGGGAGAAGGTATGGGAGAGAGCAGATTGGAGGAAGCGATATCTTGTGGGACTGCTATTCTGGGAGGTTGGGTAGGGGAATAATGGGGGGAAAATGATTGTAACTCAAAATCTGGCGGAAATGAATGATGTAAAACAGAAGTTAATAAAGTATTTGTTTAAAAAAAAAAAAAAAAAACCTAAAAGCCCCCATTTATATGTAGGTGAGAGGGATCTGCATTAGAAGTTGTCAAGTTTTACTCCAAGTTTTTCAGTGAAAACTATTTGATCCTAGCTACTGACATGAATAAGTGAAAACAACTAAGACAACAGACCCTAGTAGGAGACGCATTCTACTAAACCTAAAACAATAAATACCGATCTGATGTACTATTTATAGCAAACATGGCTAAATTATTCTACATAATTTGAGGAAAACATTAAGACCTTTATAACACCCATCTCAAACAACATTTATTCACACCCAGTTCTCCCTCTTCAGGTCACCCAATCCCTCATCCTTTATACACAATCTGTCATCAAATTCGGTTATCTGTAGCCATTTTCCACTGGCCCACATTATCTATTTCCTAATTCCAGCCTAGCTCCAGTCTCTTCCCACTCCCATCCATCCTACAGTCGTAAGATTAATTCTGCTAGAGTACTGCTTTCAACTATCACTCCTCTATACTCAAAGAGCACACTTGATAGCTTGTAAATAAGTAAGATTAAGCTGAAATCCAAACTCTTCACCCTAGCATTCAAGGATCTCTACATCTCTACAAGGTCCTCTCTATCTAGATAAAATTAGTGGCTGTAATTGTCATTTTCTCCATCCAGGATGCTTGCCTCATTGTCTCCTGCTCATTCCTACCTCCAAGTCTTTATTCATAGTTTCCCTTCCAGAAATGACTCCCTACCTTTTCTCTTCCTATTCAAATGCATCCTTTTAAGGCCCACTTTAAAAACAAGCTCCCCAATTAACACCTTCAATAATTTTACTTTCTTGATCACTATGAGCCTTTATCACCTGCATGATACATTTGCACATGTCAAAATATTTAACAGAGTAGTAGCATATGACACTGTGGATTATGAATTTGAGAGAGCCAAGTTCTAATCTGGCTCTGTGACCCTGAACATATTATGGAATTCCCCTGAACTTTATTTTCTCATTTATAAAATAAAGGTTTTAATCATTTTACCTTGCCTGCTTCAAAAGGCAAAATATTTACATGTATATCTACTTACTGACCAAAATAGCCTCTTAATAATTTTGGGGGGGGGGCGGGGCAGCTAAGTATTCTTCCCTCCCATCCCTAAACTGAGCACCTTTATAACAAATCAAGTATATATTCCCATGCTGTCCATGTCTAAAAATGTTTTATTCTGCATATTGTTTCATCACCTCTCTAACAGGAGGTGGGTGGCATTTATCACTGGTCTTTAATACTGGCTAATTCTGCTTTGACCAGTGTTCTTAGGTTTTTCAAAATTCTTGTACAATTGTTGATGGCATCTACAGCATGCTATTCACCCAGGTGGCACAGTAGATAGGGCTGGACCTAGGGTAAGGAAGACCTGAAGCTGGCCTCAGATACTTACTAGCTAGGAAACCCTGGGCAAGTCACTTAACCTCAGGTCTGTCTCAGTCAGTTCCCTCAACTTTAAGATGGGGAACCCAAGGTTACTGAAAGGCTAAATGAGGTATTGTAAAGTACTCTGCATATCTTAAAATGAATACTATTGCTATTCTTTTTCAATAAATTGTTCTCTTAGTTCTCACTTTACTCTGCCACAATTCAAACAAGTCTTCTATATTCATGTTTTTCTGAAACTATTTTTCATCATTTCCTATAATAAAAAAAATTTAAAACATATATAGAACCTTTTCCTTTTCCTTTCATATCTTTGGAGGTATAGTTCTAGTAATGGTAGTGTTGTCTCAAAGGGTATAGGTACTTTTGGGGTATAGTTTCCAGTCGATCTCCAGAATAGTACCGATTCACAGCAAACCACTTATATATAGTATCAATGTAACTATTTTCTGGCAACCTCCCCAACATTTGTCATTCTCCTTTTTTGGTCAACTATCTGATGGGTGTGACATGAAATTTATTCTTGGTTATACGCTTATATATCTTTTGTCTTTTGGAATATATTCCATATTTTCTGCTTCCCTAGAGCAGGAACTACTAAATCATGTGTTATCATGACTGATTTATTGATACTGGAACTCTTCTGATTTCAGTATTTTTCTCTTTCACCTATAATCTCTGTATTTTGGTTATTATGTTCCTGGAAATTTTCAGTTTGAGGTTTCCTTTATGTGGTGATCAGTAGGTTCCTTTTACTTTGTTCTCTGGTTCTACATATATCTAGGCAGTTTTCTTTTATAATTTACTGAAAATACCAAGGTTCTCTTTTGGGGGCTACAGTTAATAGATAGTCTAATGATTCTTAAATTATCACTCTTTGATCTATTCTCCAGGTTAGTTGTTTTTCATATGAGATAAATGATATTTTCTCCTTTTTTCCCCCAAATGTCTGACTTTAATATTTCATGTTGTCTCATTAAGCCATAAACTTATTTGGTACATTCTAATTTTCAGGGAGTCTGTTATTTGGGCATTGTTTTGTACCTTTTCTGCTAAGCTGCTAATTCTATTCCCAAGTTTCTCCTCCATTGTTCTCATTTCCACGCCCACCCCCACCCCCCATTTTTTCCTCCACACCTTTTTTCATCAAAACACCATAATCACTCTTTTGGACAAGATGTGTCTTCATCTGAGACATTGTCTGTAGATGTTTTGGAGTTATTCCCTTCTGGGCTGGTATCCTCAGTATCTCTGAAATCATAGTAACTCAGTGTGTTTCTTTTTTCATCTTCCAGGACTGGAATTCAGTATGCTTCTGGAGGAATTGTAAGGGCCTTGTATCTTTTTTCTGTTCTTGAGGCTAAGACCAACAATGCTATGATCCTGTTCTGCTGGGGATTGAGAGAGGAAAATGGGAGGAATTCTGGCCCACTCCTGTGTCACAGTTCCTCAAGCTGTTACTTGTCCATGGGTCAAATTTGTAATCCTTTGTAGAGAAAATAACCTGCTGAGGCCTCTCTTCTTTTTGATCATTACTCAGTCTAGAACTGGGAGTGAGAGAGAGGGACAGAGCTCACAAGTGAGCATACCTACCTGTTTGGGAGGAGCTGGGCTGCCTCAACCCACCTCCCCCAAATCCATCATTGTGGCTGATTGCAATAAGATTTCTTCATCTTGCCTCTAGCACAGAGGCCAACAAACTATGTCCTGTGGACCAAATCTGATCCTCTGCCTGTTTTTGTATAGCCTTCAAGTTGTATAAAAACAGGTGGTGGACCAGATTTGGTCCACAAGATTATTTGCCAAGTCCTATGGTGGATAAACATTAATTCCTCAAAACTTTTTCTGATTACCCATTTGTGAAAATCCCAAGGAGTGACTGGGCATTTAGCAATTCCTTCAACAAAGGAACAGAGCAAATTAAGAAGAAAGCAGGCCTCTGATAGAAACTGTGATAAAAAATACTCACTTCAAGCTTATTTGTCGAATTCATTCATCTGATCTATCTAAAATCCCCAATTAACAGAAATGACTATAATGTTAAAGATGCTTCTATCATTTACTCAAGGGTTCTACAATTTTCTTGCTCAATATTTTCTAATGAATTGTGAGCCCTTGGCAGTTTGGGTCACTACTCAACGTACAGTAATTTGTCCAATCTTTTTTTTTTTTAATTTTCTTATAAAATCAGACTCTACTATTCCATTATAGTAGACAGAGCAGTTACCATTAGCTTTATTCCCTTTTCGGTTGTGTCCAAGTCCAGGGCCTTATCGATGCAGCTCAATTAGAAGGTTCTGTAACAGTCTACTTAGTCTAGGAATGTATCCCATAATGGGTCAAAGTTTGGGGAACGAATTTAAGTGAACAACTTCTGGACCCAGCCTTGCTCTACCTCAGTCTCTTGTTTTTGGGCAGTCTTGAGAAATCCAGTCGCCCAGGTAGGTCAGGTCTTTGACCTATACTTGCTTGGACCCAAATTCAGACCCAGTTCTAACTTTATCCAGAAGAGTTTTAGGTGCTATCCAGTCCAAGCCTGTTTTCGACTCTTTCCCACCCTGAACTATTCCTCTCAAGCAAGGATTAAGCCCTACGAGAGAAGGGTTAAAAATAGCTTTCTGATATGAATGAAAGATAAAGAGTATGATGAAAATGGCAAAAACAAATCTTTTCTAAATGACTAATCTTCTGACTTCCAATATTTAGAGATAGAATATAAATAAAATTTTCCACTAACATGTTAGTGTTCTCAGCTGGCATAGAATATATTTAGCAACTTTAGAAGGATGATTTAATTTCTATAGTATTCAGTGCATAACTGAAGAGGGGTGCATAACTACTAATTCATCTCTGATATTACTAGTCCAGGAGGAACTCAGCATATTGATTTTCATTTATAATCAACACAGTTAATGGATAATGAATTTTTATGCCTTAATACACAAGATGTTTTGGTTTCAGACCTTTTCCCTTCCCCAAATCTTACTCCAAACCTGGAACTACTAAAATAATGATCTCATAATTACCAAATTCAGGAGACTTTTAGTAGTGATTCAGTGGATTTGTATTTAAATTATGGATCTCTCAATCATTTAACACCTTTGTGTCTCAGTTTCATCTATAAAATGAAGGGGTTGAATAATCGGGATTATAGCTAAAGATCTTGTTTCAACAGTATGATCCTTCTTGAAACTGTCTTGAATTATGACACTATACCATCCTTCTAACTCTGACCTTCGCTGGCCCTTCCTTTTCTCTAAATGTGAGTCCAAATGAGCTTCGAGGTTCTCTTATCACCTCTCCCTATAATTCCCCCTTCCAAAATCTTGCAGAATTCCAGAGATAGAAGTCTCAAATAGTCGAAACCTGATAGGTGCCTGAATACCTT
Source organism: Gymnobelideus leadbeateri (assembly GCA_011680675.1). Lineage (NCBI taxonomy): Eukaryota > Metazoa > Chordata > Mammalia > Diprotodontia > Petauridae > Gymnobelideus > Gymnobelideus leadbeateri. Next base: position 29,728 of record WOXC01001438.1, on the reverse strand, counting down.
TATTCAATACTCCCAACAAGTGGTAATCCATTAAAGAAGACTCCAAAATTTGGTGAATGGGAGGATGGCAATACCATCAAAAGAAGCAAAAAGTCCATTAAGTTTTCAGGAGGCTGGGAGTTAAATTCAATTCTGAACATATTTATTATTTGAAGTTCTGATGGATCAACATGATAGGCAGTTGAAGAAAAAAAAGTAGAGCTTGAGGAGAGATTAGGAAGGGCTGGAGTCATCTACATAGAGGTAAATGCTAAACCACAGAAAAGGATGAGATTGCTAAGGAAGGGAATAAATAGAAAAGTGAGGACAATACTTTGGGAGAAAGAAATAGTAAAGAAAACTGAGCAGCTGGGGTGGCTAGGTGGCACAGTGAATAGAGCATGGAGCCTGGAGTCAGGAGGACCTGAGTTCAAATTTGACCTCAGATAGTTAACTCTTACCAGCCATGTGACCTCAGGCAAGTCAACCCCAACTGCCTGCCTTCCCCCCTCCAAAAGAACAGGGAAAAAAAAACAAAACAAAAAACAACAACCCAAAACTGAGCAGTTGTCAAGCAGAACTAGGAAGAAGCAGTTATATGGAAACAGGGCAGAGATTATCCAAAAGGAATAGATCCTCAAAGTCAAATACTGAAAAAATAAAAGGATAAAGACACAAAAAAAGCCACTGGATTTAATAATTAGGAGATCACATGTAACCTTCAACAGAAGAGTTTAATTTTAAACCAATACACTGAAATATCCTATTTTTTTTTTTTATGTATTTGAAACATTTAATGTTACGACCTTGAATTTCAGATCCATTTCCTTCCTCCCTTGTCACCCATTCCTTCTTGGGATATAAGTAATTCAGTATATGTTGTACATGTCTAGCTATGCAAAACATTATCATAGTAGATATATTGTACAAGGCTGCTTATAATTCCCTCCCACTCATCCCACCCCCCACCTGGTCCATTCCCTACATGATCCCGTCCCTCTTCTATAGTGGGTACTTCCAACCTCCCCTCACCCCAAGGATGCCCTCCCATCCATCATCCCTCCTCTCATCCCCCTTCCCCCTATCCTGCTACAGGTTGAGATATCCCATTTAGTATGTATGTCATTTTCTCCCTGAACCAAATTCAATGTGAATGTGGTTTTGCCTTTTTAGCCTTCCTTATTCTCCTCCTCCTTTGCAACCACTTCCCCTTGCTTCTTCTACATGGGATAGTTTACCCTACCCTGTCTCTCCCCATCTCCTCTTGCCACTTTCCTCTCTCACCTCATAATTTCATCCCTTGAGTATTCTCCCTTCCCAACAAATTCAACCTATGCCCTCTGTCCATATATAACTGTAACCATATACACACACATTCACATATGTATTCATATGACCACACCCCCTTCCTCCATTATTTTCATAGTGAGAAAGATATCATCAGTCACAGTTATTGCTTTTCCATATAGGAATGTAAATAGTTCAACTTTGATAAGTTCCTTTGATTTCTTTTCCCTGATTACCTTCTCAGGCATCTCTTGCTTCTTGTGTCTGGATGTCAAATTTTCTATTCAACTCTGGTTTTTTCCTCAAGAATGCTTGAAAGTCCTCTATTCCACTGAATGACCATATTTTCCCTGAAACAAAATACTCAGTTTTGCTGGGTAGGTGACCCTTGGGTTCAGTCCCAGCTCTTTTGCCCTCTGGAATATCATATTCCATGCCCTTCGATCCCTCAGTGTAGAAGCTGCCAGGTCCTGGGCTATTCTGATTGTGTTTCCACAATATAGAAATTGTTTCTTCCTGGCCGCTTGTAGTATTTTCTCCTTGATCTGGGGATTCTGGAACCTGGCTATAATACTTCTGGGAGTTTTCTTTTTGGGATCTTTTTCAGGAGGTGATCGGTGGATTCTTTCAACCTCTATTTTGCCCTCTGGATCTAAAACATCAGGGCAGTTTTCCTTGAGAATTTCTTGAAGGGTGATTTCTAGGTTCTTTCCTTGATCATGGCTTTCAGGTAGTCCAATAATTTTTAAATTGTCTCTCCTGATCTATTCTCCAGGTCAGTGGTTTTTCCCATGAGATATTTCACATTGCCTTCTAATCTTTCGTTTGTTTGGATCTGCTTAACAGCATCTTGATTTCTCATAAAGTCACTAGCTTCCATTTGCTCCAGTCTAACTCTGAAGGAATGAATCTCCTCAGTGAACTTTTGAGATTCTTTTTCCATCTGGCAAATTCGACTTTTAAGGCATTCTTCTCCTCAATGCCCTTTTGGGCCTCCTTTGCCATTTGAGCTAGTCTATTTTTTAAGGTGTTGTTTTCCTCAGTCAGGCTGTTGACCCTCATTTCATACTTTTCCTGCATCCTTCTCATTTCATTTTCTAATTTTTCCTCCACTTCTCTTTGATTTTTAAAGTCCTTCTTAAGGTCCTCTATGGCCTGCAACCCACTCATGTTTTCCCCTGGGGCTTTTGGAGCAGGACTTCTGACCTCACAGTCCTTTTCCCGCTCTATGCCCCCAAAATAGGAGTCTAGGGTTGCATTTTCTGTTTCCTTTGCCTTGGCATGTTGCCACTTAATTGCTTGACTTTTGGGCTTGTTGCCACACTATGGCTTTAAGGCCAGCTAGAGGAATTTTCATCCTGAACGTGTGGGGGGCAACTTCTGTTTCTGGCAAGCTGTAAACCCACCCACAACTTCCACCCTAGATCATAATCCAGATCCAGGGAGGTTAAAGCAAGAGCGATTACCCCCCAAGACTGATCGCTGGATCTCCCCACGATTTGTAGGCTGGGAGCCGGAAATGCCTCTGAAAACTACACAGTGGTGTGTCTCCTCAGCAGCTTCTAGCCCCCAGGGGAGGGAGCTGACGCATTCCCCAAATATGGGTCCCAAAGTCCATAGGACACTAACCTCTTACTTTGTCCTAGGCATGTCTATGTTGATAATTCTGGCGTCTCCACAGCTCCTGGTGTTCTGGGGTTCCTCCAGCTGGCTGCTGGCCCTGCCGCCCTGGGGGTAAAACCTCGGCTCACTTGGACGTGGACCGGGGCTCGGCTCGGCTCCTGCGCTCTGTGTGCTGCCGGCTCCCAGACCACTGCGCTGGTCCTTCCTGCAGGGTGCTGGGCTGTCCTCAGCAGGAGGTTAGCTTCTCTGTGTCGTTCTGTGGGTGCTGGAGCTCCAGAAGATTTTCAGAGTCCTTTTTTACATAGTTTGTGGAGAATCTGGGGGCAGAGAGGCTTGGACGAGCTGTTTCTACTCCGCCATCTTGGCTCCGCCCTCGAAATATCCTATTTTTAAAAATTCTATGGCTATATATTTTGGGGGAAAAATGTGTGCATGTATGTGTGTTTATTAAGTCTAAAATGAAAATGTTAGATTACCACAAAAAAAAAATGGCCATAGCACATGGTTTAAAAAAAAATCAATATTAAAAATGCAAAAGGCTTACAATTGCACACTTAATAGAACTATGACTATATAAAAGCAGTAATACTTTTTCATGTATCTGTGGTCTCAATGATTACAATATATCTTAAAAACTAATGGGCTGTTTATGTCACAATTCATTCTTGCTATATGACCAGCCTACTTCCTCTTATAGTCAAGTATCTTTCTTATGATACTGTCCCATCTATAATGCTTTGCAAATAACTTCCTGGAGCCTATTTATATTCAAACGTGTCTGTCCATTGCCCTTTCAGGGACCTACAATTTTGATTCCTCTAAAGAGGAAAGAACTGTTTGTCGATTGACTGATTGATCTGGGAATTTGAACCCATATACCAGAAACTGATTATTTCCAGTGAGCCAGGAAAGAATGAAAACTTTAAGAAAGAATTGTTGTATCTAAATCTTTGTGACCCCATTTGGGATTTTCTGGCAAAAATACCAGAGTAGTTTGCCATTACCTTCTGCAGTTCATTTTATAGATGAGGAAACTGAAGCAAACAGGGTTAAATGATTTGTCCAGGGTCACACAGTGTCTCAAGTCAGGAAGATGAGTCTTTTCTGACTCCAGATATAGCCCTCTATCCACTGTATACCCAGCTGTCCCCACGTACTCAACCACCGTTTGTTTTTTTTTTTGCTTACCCCTCTTCTCCAAGGTTCCTCCCCAGCCCCCCAAAAAGCCTGAAAAGACTCAGGGGAATATTGGGAAGCACCCAAATTTCAGTTTACTAATCTATTTCAAGCCCTCCTCACAATTCTACGGGCAATTACAGGGTTTTATAAACACACGTGATGTTGTTATCACCCTGGTGTAGGTTCTCGGTACTGCAGGCCCAGACCAGGGCAACAGCCTGCTGGCTTATCTCCCTACCTTATGTCTTTCCCCTCAGCTGTCAAAGTGATCTTCCTTAACCTAAAGTCTGACCAATTCTACCCCTGCCCTGCTCCTCCAATTCAATCAGCTTTAGTAATTCCCCACTGACTTTAGGATTAAATACAAAAGCCTTGGCTTTCAATGCCCTTCAAACCTGGCTCCTCCTCACCTTTCCAGACTTCTTATGTCTTATACCTGTCCATGGACCCAGTGATCCATATTTCACTAGATGTCCCCTACGCCTGGAACTTTCTCTGTCCTCATCTCTACTCCCTGGCTTGCTCCAAGTCTCAGCTAAAGTCCCACTTTCTACAAAAAGTGTTTCCTTGTCCTCAACCTTAGTTGCCTTTCCACTGAGATTATTTCTAATTTACCCTGTGTATATGTTGTTTGTACAGAGTAGTCTGACTGTTATCTCTTCAACTAAACTGTGAGCTATTTGAGAATAGGAAGTTTTTTGCCTTTCTTTGTATTTCCAGTGCTTAGTACAGTGTCTGGCACACATAAGGCATTTTAAATGCTTACTGACTTGACATACACACCAATAATAAAAAAAAGTGTTTAAATAAATAGGATTCTGATCCCAAGAAGGAGGTAGCTCAGCTTTTAACAGTGGCAGAATCTTCATATATAGAAATGTTTTTTTCTTTTCTTCCTTTGGACAAAATTATTTTAAATTTGGACTAAGAATTTAGGAATTAGTGAAACAGGACAGCATTTGTCTTTCTTTTCCTGTTTATTAACAAAGTGCTGCATATCCTACTAATCAATTTCTCATGTAGACCTGGCTAAAAGTCTTGTTAATTTTTAAAAACCAACAAAAATTTATATTTATGATAAAAACAATCGAAAGTTTAAGAGCATAACATTATTAAGTCATGTATCTTATTAAAAGAAAAAGAGCAAGGCAAATTTTATTTATGCTCTTATTGTGTACAGAGATCACTGTACTAGATCCTGAGATAGTTGAAGTTTAGAAATGATACAGTCCCTAGTTTCACACTCTAATTGTCTAAAATATCCCTGACTTACACATTAATGTGGGCACTGCTCACATCTAAATGATTTAATAATTATTTGCTTCAACTAATAACTGTTTTCAAGCATAGAAGCAAAATTCATCCAAAGGGGAGAACTCTCCCACCAATGTTTTTAAATGATTTAATTTCTAAAACTGAAATCTACATCTCTATTCTTAAACACAGTCATATTATGTCAAACAAGGGAAAATGATTAAATAATTACTGATTAATAATGACTGAAATCACATCTAATGATTTAAATCAAATCCACCAGTCTACTATTCTATTTCCTTTTATGTGGTCTTCTACAAACACTGATCAATATTCTCAATTACGATTGTGTGTGTGTATGTGTATGAGTGTGTATACACAGATGCATATATGAAATGAAGACAGTAATTAAGTCATCTCTTAGCCTTATTTGGCTTAAGGAACTCCAACTCCATTCTTTATCCCAAAGACCCATTTTACATACTATCATTTCTATTGCTTTTTCTGTTTTTCCAATCTGTACATTTTTAGAGTATGGAGTGAGACTAAAACTATATGTAACTATATTAAAAGTATGCTGAAAACAGTGTATAGATACATCACAATTTATGCAATAGCTGTTATTCTAAGCAAGTTTTAAATAAATTAATTTTAAATGTATTATGGGAGTCCTAAAGGAAACAAATAAGCCTGGTTACCTTAATTTATGTTTTAAATTCAGATTTTTGCACATCTTCACTTTGGAAACATATTTTCTCTGAAAGGCCTTTATATATTCTAGAGCAGAAGCAGCATTTTCAGATCCTAAAAATTAAAATTTGTTCAATTTACCTTTACCAAGAACCCAAGAAGAGGCAGCACAGTAAGTGGAGGGAAGTGAGGGGAGCCTTGAATTTAGAAAGATCTTGGTTAAAGTCTTGCCTCTGATTTACTAGTTGGGTGGTAGTGGGTAAACCACAGAATTTCTCAGACAAGTTTCAGACAAGTGGAAGGGAGTTTCTGCCCCGGGAATACTCTGTACTAAAGACACAAAAACAGAGAAAGGACCCAAGGTAAGGACCTGAGAGACCATTGTAATGGCCTGGAGAACTGCTGTATTAAATTAAAATGTTCCTGAAATCCAAATGGTTATAAGGAATTTTTTTTTAATCTTCTCTAGTTTACCAACTATTACATCTCTTTAGCTAACTCTACTAGCTCACAGATACTTAGAAATTTATGAATAAGTAATATCTTTATTGAGAAAACAAGATCAAAAGCTTCATTTTCCATAATTATAAGTAATATAAAAAGTATGAAGATGAAGTCATTCCTACTGAATTTTGGCATTTCCTCTATCCTCTACATGAAAAAGAACTTCGATTCCCCAGTCATCTTAGGATGAGAGAAAAATATTTTCCAACTCTATGGGCTATTTCCTTCTCTTGTGATCAGGTGGATAGCATGGAGCTCTCTTCCAGGAGTGATCTGTACCTAAGACATTTCTGTTGTCTCTTCCCCTCTAACACTTAAGCAAAGGTTTATATCTAGAGGCTGTATCACAGTAGTGCCCCATCCCTCCCCAATTACATACCGGGACGTAAGAGATTTATTATTCAACCCTTAAAATGAGGCTTCAGTTGCCAGCGTTAGGACAAGAGAAGGTACAGACTAACCCAGGTAAACCCTTTATTCTGGATAGTTGGTGTCCCAGAAAAGAACAAAAGGCAGATGGATCCAGAAAAGATGAAGGCCAAGTTTTTGTAGCTTTCAGTTGAACTATACCCTCTAGCTCCAAAAAAGGCCAGACCAACAAGTTAGAGAAGAACTGAGGTTAAACTATACCAACACACACACAATTATACACCCTGAAATTTATATTTTCAAGCACATGTCCAAAAGGCTCGAACTGGGGTATGGTAAGAGACAGCAATTAAAGTGCATGTGTATGTGTATATTTGCAGGTGGAAGGGGTAAGGGCAGAAGATAAAGGGAAGGGAAAGAAACAGGTTCTGTGCTCAAGAAGATGTGGTATACATTTTTTCTAAAAATGACACTAATTCCCACTGTAAACATGAATACTCGAAAAGAAAATTTGTGTAACAGGTACACCCTTACCTGTCCCGAGATCAAAGAGTTGATTGGCTTCCAAGTCTGTAAAAGTGCTATAGCAAATGGGACATTTGAAAGATGCCCGATTAGTGGAATCTCTTTCATCAGTTTCAATCCTCCTCCTCATGTGGTCTAGCTTATATTTCACCACATTAACCAAAAGACGATAATTTATAAAGTAGTAATTATGTCGAGTAGTCTTGCCATCTGCAGCAGTCTCTACTCTCATTCTGCATTTGATGAACTTGTCACCCTTCAAGTTGTTCAGAACTGATCGGAGTTGTTTCCGATCAAACTTTAGCAGCTCCAACATGTCTTCCTCCTTCACACATGGGTTTCGGATCAGGATGTCTAAGGCCAGAGCATGTTCAATGCCATAAAAGCCCCGTACCACGTATTTAGCAAGTCTTTTCAAAGATGCTGGAACCTCTGTAAGAACGTCTGGGTCAGTCATTTTATGCAGAATACACGCACTTTTCATATATCCTGTATTAAAAAGAAAAAAATTAATCCAGGCATAAGGAGAATTTAATTGGCTTAATTTAGGAATAATCAATTGTTGATCTACTGGCATATATAAAAGAAAGGAAGGCGTCGATTAAACATGTGTCCAAAGGCATTAAATAAAAAATATCTTTTAGTCATCTCAAAATTACTCTGCTTATAAAAAGAAGTTGTAAAAAGACCACCATTAAAATAATTGTGGCTCATGCATTAACATTTGCCACAAAGAGCAAAATAGAGAAATCCCATGAAGGCCTTGATGAAAACCTTTAAATGAAATATATACTTTCATAACCAATATTAAACTAAGTATTACATTTTAAACCTGGTAACTTCAATGCAAATATGGCTATAGGAGAAGACAAGGACAAAGAAATGAGAGAGACAAATGATTTGAAATTATACAGAAGAGAGTAGAAAGGGGGTTTCATTTTCCTCCCCCCACAAATGAAATTAGACTATATTTTGATAGAAAATGATTTGCTATTAATGTTGGGTTATTTCTGAATCTGCTGTCTAGCAGCATACTGAATAGAACACTGACCTTGTAGACTGAAAGACTTGAGTTCATCCTGTTTCAGACAACTTACTAGCTGTGTGACCTTGGATAAATCACTTAATTTCGCTAGGCCTCAGGTTCCTCATGTGTAAAATGGGGATAACATACCTACCTCACAAGGTTACTTGAGGATCAAATAAGATAATATATGTAAGGAATATTGCAAACCTTAAAGCACTATGTAGAATACAGCTTTTACTCTTAATACATTCAGACTACTAACTTGTTAAAGCTTACAGATCAAAATCAATACCAAACTAGAATAAAAATAACACAGTGTTCAATTAACACAACTCTAACCTGACCTATGCAAATAAGCCACTGCCACTGAAAAGTAAAAAATGGAATAAAGAAGAAACATCAACCCAGACCACTGTCTATGGGAGTTCAACTGATGTAAACTATCATGATGTCAACCAAATGCTGTGACTACAGAAACCAAGAGTCTATTATTAACTGCCTCACAAATCAAATATTTGGTTTCCATGCCAAATGGAAAAATATGCTAGCCAAGAGCAAAACAATTTTAGAATATCTTAGATATTCTAAAGGCCTAGGAAGAGACCTTTTAAAAAGTGAGACAGTATAAAGAAACATAAGTTTATAGAAAGCTTGGTAAGAGATCCAAATGCACAAAATTACTTAGAATATCTAAGGATGAAACTAGACTGAGGAAAAACGGAGCACAGACATTAAAAGTTTTTATAACAAATGCTTTTCACCATAAATTTGGACTCTTAACATCACAGTCTCTAAAGTGCTGCATGAATAGAAATGGCACTGAAGAAAACAGATGAGATAAACAGCTAGTCTAGACCAAAGATACCCAAAGGAGTTTGTGGCTGGAGGCAATACCATTTTGAGGTCACTGAGGAATAAACAGACTTTTGAGGCACAGAAAGAGTGGAGAATACCAAAGACTTGAGGAAAAAAATGGAATTTATTATCTAAAAAACGCAATTGGGAAAATAATCAACGCAGATCTACTTTTCCACATCTATAAAAATTTTGAGAGCACAATCTATGCATGCAGCAAGGAATATGGTTTTTCTTTTTGTATAGCGAACAAATGCTACTTTCTGCTCATAAAATTTGAGTAAGTTTATGCTTTTAACATAATCAAAGCTAGCACTCATTCCAACACACCAAATGAAGGTAAAGACCCATGAGCAAAACAGTAAAATAAAACAAGACAATATAGGATGAGATAAATTATGTTTAATTAAAGAGACAATTTTTAAATTTAAGTTTAATTTAATTTAAAAAATTATTTTATTTATTTATTTTAAATTTAAATTAAGAGATAAACTATTAGGAGTTTGGGAATTTATGGGAAAGTGAGCTATTGAATCCCAGAACATTCAAGGAAGGCATTACAGAAGAGCTACAACCTGAGCTAAGCCTTTCCCGTTATTGGAGAATGCACCTGTAGGGATTTAGAAAATCCACTCCCTAACCCTTCTCATGAAATCCTGAGGAAAGAAGTACAACGTCAATTCCTTTCTGGGAACCTGGCACATCAGTGTGAGGGGGAGTCAAGGGCTATACTGTGCTGTTACCTCAACTGCAACAAGACTTTCCAAAGACATTCACTGTGCTCTAAGCGCACCATGCTTTTTTCACCTATTTGTTGCTTTGGCTCATAAGTTTTCTTCATCTAGAATGTCTACTCACCTCTGTTTAAAACAAGACCAACTCTTCAAGACCAGCTCAAGTGAAAGCTTCTCCTGTCCATTTTTCCCCCTAGGAAACTAGTGGCAACACTGATACATATGAGTAAAATAGATTTTTTTCAAAGTCAACTGATTCTCAAGCATATTATTTTCATGCCATGGGTTATTAAAACTTTACAGTATTTCCATTGGTCTCTGTAACAATCCAGGAGGAAATAGTGCACTCCCATGAAGCAGCAGATAGATCACTAGCCTGACTTAGAGTACAGAAAAAGCTGGGTTCAAATTCCCCCCTCAGATACTCAAACAGCCATATACCCCTGGACAAGTCATTTAACTTCTTTGTAGTTTAGTTTTTTTCATCTGTAAAATAAGGGACTATATGTCATCTAAGGACTGGCATATATTTTGTATGCACTTTAAAAAGCTTTAAGAGACAGCTAAATGGTGCAGTGGATAGAGCACCAGCTTCAGAGGACCTGAGCTCAAATCTGTGTAAGACATTTACTAGCTCTGTGACCCTGGTCAAGTCATTTAACGCTGATTGCCTCAAAAAAAAAAAAAAAACCTTTTTAAGTAAAAAAGTTTTATCTAAGGTCTTTCTAATCTAAATCTGTCATCCTATGAATTCCCTCTTTCTCACCAAGGATCTTCCTTTAAAGCAGCTTCCAGAATCTCTGCCATCAAGGGACCCACCCTGGCCTCCTGGCTGTTCCTCCCATGGGGAAACTCCATCTCCCTACGTGCAGTGTTTCCACTGTGTGTCGAAGGCTCTCCCAGGTCTCCTAGATCTTGATTCTTTCCCTGAGATCAGCCCCAGTGTATGCCATCTATAATCTTGTTTGTACGGGGGTGTTTGCAGGTTGCCCTCCGAGGGATGGTGAGCTCCTGGAGGGCGGGGGCCTTCTTTTCCCTTTCTCTGTATTCCCCTTCACGGCTTAGCATGGTGCCTGGCACCTAACACGTGCAGAGCAAATAAAATATCGACCTGTTCCTTCTAATAACTTGTCCCTTTAACTAGTATTTATTTATTAGACAGGCACTGTGCTAAGCGCTAGGAATGATGCTAAGAAAGACCAAAAACTCCTGAGATAACAGTCTAACTGAAGGCTTTGTGGCCTGGAAAGCATGAAAACTTGACCTGGGCCAACTTTTTCGAATCACTGGGGACTAACGCAAGACCCCGGGCCCAGGTGGGCTTCTTTACCCTCCTCTCTTTCCACACCACAACAGGATCCCCTACAGCAAGGTCTCGCGGCCCCGCCAGAACTGAAAGCCCCCTGCACTCAATGACTCTAATGGGACCCCTGGACAAGGCACCCTCCTCCTCTGTGGGCCTCAGTTTCCTCATCTGTTAACTGAGCAGCGCTTCGCATGGTGCCTGGCCCCTCGCAGGCCCTTGATACATGCTCGTGGACTCGCCCAAACGAGCCCTGAGGTTCCCTCCCGGCTCTCCTGGCTCTCCCGGCCCTGAAGCCCCGGGGCACGTTGCGGGTGAGCCCAGAGAGAGAACGGGGCGGAGGGTGAAACAAGGGGCCCAGGAAAGGAATCCGGCGGCAGGGAAAGGACCAAGACGTCAGAGGCACCAGGAGGTGATGGGAAGAAGGGAACGCCTGGTGCGGCAGAGAAACAGGGGCTCGGGAGCCCCACTCACCAGAGACAGGCGGCAGAAGCCGGGAGCCCCAAGCTCAGCAGGCGAACCAGGGGCCGTCCACAACAAAATACATCACCAGCGCGACGCCGGCGCCGCCAAGGGCCCGCCGCGCAGCCCCGCTTCCGCTTCTAGCCCCGCCCCTCTGGCTCTAGCCCCGCCCCCACGCTCCAGCCCCGCCCGCCCTCTGCCTCTGACTGGCAGTCTCCTCTTCTCTGGAAAGACGCCTCGTAAGGATACATCTATCCAATCACTGCTGTAAAAAAAAAGTCCTATTCTCATTAGCCAATGAAATAGCGGAGAAGGAGAGTATGGGGCGGTTCCGTGTTCAAATAAGCTCTGTGATTAGTAGGTTCTCTATCAAAGTACACTAAACCGGGAAGGGCTTGTTATTAACCAGTGGCGGCAAGATGGCGTCGCTGGATCGAGTGAAGGTTCTGGTGTTGGGGGACTCAGGTGAGTGGCCCTGGCTTTCTTCTGTGCTCTCGACCGCGCCGTGGTTGCCGAAGCTCGCTTCTTTCCTCATGGCTTCTCTTCTCGCTTTTAAGCTTTTCGGCTGGAGTCAGAGGCTTCGTGGGATCGGAAAACTACATTTCCCAGCGGGCCTAGCTAGGGAGATGGCTTGTGTGGGCGGGGCTCCCTCTTCCCAATGCTTTTGACCTACCCTTAGTTCTGCCTTGCTTCTCCAGGCGCTGTGGTTCCTTTCTTTTACTGGATGAAGGCATATGAAGGTGGTGTTGGGGGAGGAGGGTCTGCTTAGTTGGAGATAGTAGCCGCAGGAATGACAGTATAAAACCATCCGAGTACTGTACCCACACCATGCTTAATCCGTCTCCATTTATTAACTTCCCACTATGTGCCAGCGCGGGGGATACAAAAAGAGGCAAAAGACAGTTCCTGCCCTCCAGGAGCTTACAATCTAATGAGAGAAACAGCATGCAAATTTATACAAAGCAAGTTATATTATATACAGGATAAATAGTAAATAATTAGCAGGGGAAAGACACTGGAATTAAAAGGGGCTGGGAAAGGATTTTACTAGATACTTAAAGGAAGCCAGGGAGGTCAGTAGTTGGAGTGAAGGAGAGAACTTATCACCTTATACCTGAATGTGTACAGGTATGATCTTAGGTTCTGCCAAGCAAACAAACAAAAAAACCTAAATTAAAAATTCAAAAAACATTCTTAGTTTGCTTCCTGGTGCCGGGCCCACTGGATCTAGCAAGTGAATTGTAGTTTGCTGACGCTCAGGTTGGTAAAGGGATCTTTGAATTGCAAATTAAATTTCACATCAAGTTTATCAATCACCAAAAGCACCACTAAAATTCACACTTTACATTGCCCTGCTGTCTTTCCCCCTGTCCCGTTGACCCAACAAGAATGTGTTTTAGCACTACTTCAATCCATATGCCCTCTACGGTTTTATTTTTAAGTCATGTACCTACCCAAACCAGACACTTCATTCTCTATTCCATTAACCACCTGACAATGCAGTCCCAAAGTAGCATGGAGAAGGGCACTAGATTGTTTGGGCCTGGATTCAAATCCTTATTTTGACCATAGGCAAGACTCTTGGCCTCAGCTGCTTCATCTGTAAAATAAGGAAGTATTGATAAATGGAGGGACTCAGAATGATACAGTGGAAAGAACACATTGGCTTTGCAGTTAAGAGGACCTGCTTTCAGATCCCACTTCAGAAGCTTACTACCTGTGCGGTTTTGAGCAAGTCTCTCAACTTTCCTAGACTCACTTTTCTTATCTGTAAAGTGACAAGTTTGGACTAGGTACAATCCCTATCACTGTGATCCCGTGACTCCCAAAGGCACTCCGGTCCAAATCTGTGATCTCTCTGGTGCTACCAAATTACAATTTTTACTTTTTACTAACAAAAAGCTTTCTACTAAAAAATAAAAACAAAAAATCCCCAACTAATTTTAGCTTATCTCTCTTACTCCCTCTATTTATTATTACCGAATAGCTCCTCCAGGTTCAAGAGACTCTGGATTTTCATCTAGTCAAAACAAAAATTCACAAGCCTCTACTTCTGTATCTGTTTTTTCTCTGGTTAGCCTGAGGACACAATTATTTTGAAGAAAATGCACTTAATAAAATAGCATAATAAGGAAACTGACAATAGATCACTTCCTCTTTCCCCAATAAGGCCAAGGTATATACTCTGCCACACATATACCACATTATCAGTGGAGAGAGTGAGCAAATGTAGAGATCACGTTTGAGGAGCCGTAGACTTGGGGAACACAGGGTGGGAGGTAACTTACACTTCTAATACTGCTGGGCTTCTGATGAATTTTGGTCATGTCCTTCAGTGCTTCTGACTGAGTCGATGTTGGTCCACTGGGCTTATTGACCCTACCCCTCCCTGATTGCAGCATCTCTGCTGGACTCTATCAGATGCTATTTGACTTTAGTCTCTGCTGTCTCCAGCTTCTGGCACAGGCCTTGGATACTGTTGTGTTTTTTGAAGAAAGAGCAGAAACCATTATATTAGAAAACCTCCCCCCATCCTACTTCTTTAGAGTCTCAAACCTGAGGCTTATTTTTTCCCAAGCAGGAGATTCTCAGCCCTGGGTACTAAGCTCTGGAACAGTGAACAGCATCATCCCAGATAGCAAATGGTTTCAGACCTTTTCCTTCTCTTTAAGCATCCCTGGCCCTCTTCCTGTTAGAGGGCTGGGTATTCTAAGGGACCTCATCCTATCTTATGGTGATTGTCACATATGCCTCCCCAGTGTCCATCGTTGCAGGCTAGGCTCTAAACCATATAAAAGCCATAGGAACATAGAATTATAGCTCTAGCACTCAAAGGTCTTTTAACAGGATATTTTTGCCTGATAATTGTCAGATCACTTTGAGGTCTGGAGTTCCCCAGTTTTTAAAACTCTTTTTCTCCCTTTTGCCCATATAAATGAACAGATGGAGAAAAGGTTTAGAAAGAGTCTGTACTCAGTGGGCAAGTTCATTGTCTATGCTAAATTACTTACAGCTTGAAAGCCTTACATATAACTCTTTAGCTGTTATCTGCTCTTGCAAATATAGCTTTTCAGGGACATTTCTCCACACCTGTATTTGGACTGTTTATTCCTCAGCTTCAGTCAAGTCTGTGCAAAGTGGATTTTATAGGCTGAACAGCTTCAGTCATGTAAATTTTATTTGAAAGTTTACTCTGTCCCTTAAGTTCACCACAGTTTATCACTGCAGCTTTAATTGGTGAAGTTCTGGCTTCTCAGCTTCACTTATCTTTTGAAAGACATGGAAGAGAAGGGGGAAGAAAGAGGCTTGATATTGGTCAGGGAAGAGGGTGGATTTTTCAAAGGTTAAAAGTATTTTACCCATAAAGGTCACCAGGAGGGGTCAGGATAGATGGATTGCAAGTTCCCTCACAGAAAGAGGAGGTTGGAATTGGTTTGAGGGGAAGTGCCTGTAATGTGGTGGGTTCATAGTCTCTTCTGTTCTCCAACATTCCCTCAGACTGAGGCTGACCCTGGAGAGAGAAGGAGGAGGAGGAGGAGAAACTTGATTAAAGGCAACTCTGTTGAAACTTGACTGGCCCAGGATGTGGATACAAGCCTTTCCTTTTGGCCAGAGGGTATGATGGTGAAAAGGTGGTTGTGTCAGGGTCAACAGAACTCCTATTTGTTCCAAGATTCCTGTTTACAGAAAGCAGGAATGTTTTAAGGTATATTCATAAGGTATATCAGGATGCATTTGGGGTTTTGGATTTTTGTAACTACAAGAGTAAATTTAAGTGAATTGATACTGTTTACTATAATGAACAAGTAAATATATATTTATTAAATCCTTACTATGGGCAGAGCACTATGCTAAGCTCTCGGGATAGAGATAGAAAAGACAGTCTTTGTTCTCTAGGAGCTCCCATTCTAATAGAAGGAGGTAACATACATGGACACACATATACATACATGAGCATATGTATATTTACATGCACACACACAATTGGGGTTTCTGATGCAAATGTCAACAAAATCACACAAAAAGGCCCTATGGTCTTTAGAGTACAACAACAAAGCAGATGGTAATAGAGCTTTTAAATAGTATTTTCATTGATAAAATCACATGTATATCTGATGTTAAACCATTTGAGGGTGCCAATGACTTCCATGATTAGAATTTTGTTTTCTGGGGCCTCGGTAGCTGCAGCTGCTGAGGTGAGGCCTATTTCACCTGAAGAGACAGTTGTGAGGGTGCATCTCCACCAGGGTTAATTCCCTGCATGGGCTGGTGGCCTGGAGGGTGGAGCTAAGGAACACTGCCCTTCCTAGCTCATCAGCAGCAGTAGTGGGGATAGTGGGATTGATGGGCTTCTTTTCTACAAGGTCCACATCCCTTGATGATGTCTGCTGCAGCCTGGCTGGTAGTCTGGGGACCCTGCTTTCCTGGGATTAGAGAATCTATAATGTATAAATAACTACGAAGGCACTTTTTTTTTAAGCAATTGGGGTTAAGAACTTGCTCAAGGTTACACGGCTAGTCATTATTTATGTGTGGCTCATTTTCTGACGATCATCTGGTCATCCCAACCCGAGGCCGCCTCACTACTGCCCACCTAGCCGCCCCGAGGCATTGGGGTAAATGCCCAAGTTAGCAGGTTTTGTTTGTGGATAGGTGTGAGGCCGGCTCCGAACTCAGGTCCTTCACTCAGCGCGCTCATTCACTCGCCACCAGCCGCCCACGAAGGCACTTTTGCCTTCAACATTAGAATCTCTGAGAAACTCGCCCTGCCTCCCTCCTTGGCCCAGTATATCACCCATGTAATACCCACCACTGCTGTGAATATGCAGGTATATTTCCAGGTTTGAATTGTGAGATATAACAGACTCTCTTCTTCAAAGACAAAGCCAAGATATCTATTCATGTACCAGAAAGCCAAATCTACCATGGTGATAAAGAAGTTGGTACACATTACCAATGCAGGAGGCACTGCCATCCCTAGCCTTCCTTAGGTCAGATCTCCCCACAAACAAGCTCCCTCAGGCAAAATGCCCCTCTCACTCCCTAACTGCTCTGCCTCGTCTCTCAGCTCCACCTTAACTCTTCCACTTCCTGTTCCACCGGTTTGGCAAGTTTCTCCCCACAGGCTCCATGTGACTCAGGTTCAAAGCAAGTCACATAGGCTTATTAATGTACAAGAAAGATCTTCCCATCCCATAAACGATACATTAACAACAAACCCTCTTGATTCACAAGTAAGAACCATCCCTGGAATGGGGTAGGTCAGGAGTGGGATATGCTTATAATTCTTGCTCCAGGGAGTCAGCTAAGGTTGATAGATTCTTGTGTTCAGAACTGCGGTTCTAAGGAAGAGTGAAGCAAGTGGTTGCTGTACCTGAGATGAGATTGGGAGAACCAGTCTTTCCCATCCCCCTCCAAATTATAAACCCTTCTAATTAAGGACTCCTTTACGGTTAACAAGCCTCAACACTATTCCCATGGGCAGTGAAAATGCTAGAGACAGAAAACCTTTTAGGCTGCCTTGACTACTCTCCAAATGACAATTTCACTGTTTTACATGCCTAAACTGTTGAGGTCACCATCTTTCCAGAATTCTCAGCTCAAGTGAAGCTGTTTTCTTCATAGCACCCCAGTCCTATGGATAAGAGATTGCTGCAGTCGAAGCAGAAATACAGGGGATGAACCTACCAGTCCCACTTTTGCTGTGTTATGCAGACAACTGCTACCCTGGAACCGCTGGGAACTAGAAAAGTGAAACATCCTTAATGTGCATCAGAGAGGAAAAAAAAATTTTCCAGCATAAAAAAGGAAAGCAGGGGTACTAAACACAGATGCTAGTACCCTCTTCCTCCACTCCCTCCAACCTCCCAAGCATCTTCACTGCCCAGATGGTAGAAAGCTATCTCTGGTGCCATAGCCCTCCTGAGACTTCTTGGGGATAGCAGTCAAGGAGTCATTTTAGGAGCTTCTGCCTTTCCCTACTTTGCTCCTTTTTCCTTTGCTGGTCAGTCTGAGATTTGGGACCTCTTCTCTCAGATCATGTCGCCTGAAGAACATCTCCTCATCTCCAACTCTCCTGAGATTTCCAGATGGCTACAAAGAATGTATTTCATTAAACTTCCTCAAGTTTTATAAGCTCTATGCTTGTGATCCTTTTCTTTCTTGCTTGGATGGAGCAGTTGGTTTATCACAGAATAATTTATTTACAACACATTTGCTGCTAGATGTTGAAAATAACATGAATAAGAAAATTCGATCAGTTCTCTAGTTATTTTCTGTGAACCCTGAAAGTTACCCTGTTACATTTGGAAAAAGGAATAGGTTACTGAAACAAGTAGAAAGCCATGAAGTTGCTTTTGTTACTGCTAGGGTAACGACTCCATGCTGGGCTAGGGTAGAAAGCTGTAAAGTCCCCACTGGTGTGGGTCATAAGTCTTCTGCCCATAGGATAAAAAGCCAGAGCAGGGTGCTGCGTAGGGTTCCTTCCAATTGTCCTGATAGAAGATAATTGGTAGGTGTGTTGGTTTCAAAGTGTGAAGAGAATAACTCTCAAGGTTGATCTTAACAGTCTGGAGGATTAATTGGTTGAATAGTTCTCCTATGGTATGTATACATGGGGCAATGAAATCACAGGTGAATAGGGTCAGTGATGTGTGGCACGAGTCAACGGAAGGTGACACCAGAACCGAGTCTTGATACAAACCAAAGATTCCAAGAAGAAGTTAGGGAGACTGGAGCAATGATGTCACAGAGTAGGCAGAGCTTGAATTTGGATGGTTCTGGGTGGTGCCTAGTATTTTGACAGGTAGTATGGTGCCTTCCTGTTAATAGACTTTCCTGACAGTTAGCAGTCTGAAGTCATTAAAAGCTCTGTAGTTTTCCAAATGCAATTCAACCCAATTTCCTTTCATTTATTTCTGGGCCAAATCCACTGTCTTATTTGTAGTATTAGAACATAAATGTTCTAGTATGTTATATGTCTGTCAGTACATATACTCTGCCTGGCCAGCTACATGTCTCTTTATCCACTTTGGCTTTCCTGTGTAGATTTGCTGTGGTTACTGAAGAGCCTTTGTGGGATTCTGAGGCCCTGTGCATTTAGGACTTTATCCTGTGGAAACATTTGGACAACCTCCCCATCAATTCAGAATCTTTTAGTTTGGAAATTGTACAAGACATCTGTGACATTACCTTGTTATACTTAATGTTCACACCAAGCAAAAAGTTGAAAAAAGTATCCCCATTATGCTTCCCTGTCATTTTACCAACAACCTTCAAGACTAAATTTTATTACAATTCAGTTTTTTTAAACAAAGTCAATAAATATCTCTTTTTCTTTCCATATTATTTTGGAAATGTTCTTGTTCTCTATCTAAACCAGTGTTGTCCTTGGGTGTCAAAGAGATGGCTCTTTTTACTAGTTTGTCTGAGATAGAGAGGAGAATTGCAATATGTTAGCAAGGATGGTGAGACCTAGTTGTGGTTTTTTAAGAATGAGAGAGTTTGGGAGTGTTTTAGAAAACAGGGAAGGAGCCAAAGATTGAAGACTAGAGGAGAGAGAAAATGGGACCAATTTTTGTAAAAGATGGGAGGAATTGATATCAAAAGTACATATAGAGGAGTCAGCCTTGATGGGAAGAGCCATCTCTTCATTAATTAAGGATAAAATGGTCAGGAATGGTGTTACAGGATTGTCTAATGAGGAGGGGGGAAGAGGGAGCTCTTTGTGAATTGCTTTGATTTTTTTTTTCTGTTCCTTTGTTTTATTTGTGAAGTGTGGGGAAGGACCTCATCTGGCAGGGTGAGGTGCTGTTAGAGGTTCAAGGAGAGAAGATTTAGATCAGCTCTTCCAGGGAATGAGTGAGAAAATCAGTTAGAGAGGAGTAGAAGAATCACCATATTGTATGTAATAAGGGCCAATTAAGATTAAGTAATATAATTTTGGGGTGGGGTAGGGGTGATGAATTCCTCTAGCTCCCTTCAGGAAGATATGATGAGGAGCAAAGGGGATGGATGAGGGGAGGAATCCTGGGTTGTGATTTTATAGGATGTAAACTTGGGACAAAGGATCAACAGATCAAAGACTATAGGATGGTGGCAAGTTGGATGGTTCCACTAAAGGGTTGTAATTGAGAAGGGAGAAGAACATAGTCACAGGAGGAATAACGGCCTGGGTGAGGAGGCACTGTAGAGTTTGAAGGTCATGGTGAGAAAAACTAGGTTTCAGAAAAACAAGGTATAACTAGTTGGTACAGTGCATAGAGTACTAGACTTGGAATCAGAATGTTCTGAGTTCCAACTGCCTCAAACACTTACTAGGTATGTGACCCTGGTCAAGGCTCTTGACTTCTCTTTGCCTCAGTTTCCTCTTCTACAGAATGGGGATGCTAATGGCACCTACCTCTCTGGGTTATTGTGAGAATCAAATGAGATAGTAACTGTAAAGCTTTAGCATAGTGTCTGGCATACAGCCAGTGCTATATAACTGTCAGCTATTATTTTTATCATCATCATCATCATCATCATCATCATCATCATTTAACATCTCTCCGCATCATCTGTATGTTTGCAAAGGCTGTGTCCCCCATCCCTCCAACCCCCTAGCAAAACACGACCTCCTTTGTCATCAGATCCCTAACCCTAACCCTAATCCCTCCTTTGTCATGGCTACTCATGGGCCACATTATTTTGGAGGTCTTCTCTGAAGCCTTGGGGAGAGGGGTTGTGTTGGTGCTCCCACCAAAGTTACTCTATATTTACTTGTATATATTTTGTACATTTTATCTTTGTACATCATGTGTCCCCCCCAGCATCCTATAAGCAACTTTAGGGCAGAGACCATTTCATTTTTATCTTTATATTCTCCAGCATCTAACACACAGTGGGTATCTTGCACATAATAGCCATTCAATAAATGCCTATTGAATTGAATTGTCTTTTATCCAAGTTTCCATTTTTCAGATTTTACAACTTGTTTAAGTTAGATGGATACTGCTATAAGTCTTAGTAAATACTTGTCCCCTTTGCTCTAAACAGGCAATGATTTGACTGCACACAGATTGTTGGTTAGGAAATGACTGATCACCAGACGTTTCCTGTCAAAACACAGCTTCATTTTTTATGATTTCACTTAGTGCTTGCCCACACTTTGCACCTGTCTTTCAGTATTCATGTTGCTGCTTGTATAAGTGACCTTGAGCAAACCACTCATCTTCCTTGAGCTTCAGTTTCCTCATCTGTGAAACAAGAGGATTGGGATGGAAGATTTCTCAGCCCTAAATCTGTTTTACAGATGACTGCTTTTGCTGCTGGGCTTCTGCCTTTCACATTGAATTCACCAGGTACTAGTGTAAAAGCTCCATGTATCAAGATGATCTTATCAAGGTTAGAATTTCTCAGCTTCGTTCCCTGCTAACAGATGGCCGTCCATTGGCTTACAGTCACCATGAGCCTTTGAAGGCAAGGTGACCAAGTGGTTCATGAAATGATGCTTCTTATTGCCTTTAGGCATGGGGGCAAATTATTCTCCTCTATTTTGCTACAATTTCATGTCTTCTGATTTTATTTAAAATAGGTATGTTTACATGGATGAAGTTCAGCTCCTTTAGTAATATGGCCAATTTGATCATTGGACAAAGTTTGCAGGTTAAGCGCTCTTAAATATGTCAGTGGATCTGCAGTTCTTTTGGTGTGAGTGAAAACTCCACCCATTCAAATTGCTGTCTCTCCCCATTCTCATCATTTATGATTCTTGAGCTTATAAGGGTTTTCATTCATTCATCCATAGCCTCATAGAATTGAGAGCTGAAAGGGACCTTAGAGATCATTGGATGAGGAAATTAAAGGTCAGAGAGGTGAAATGTCTGGCTGTAGGTCACCCAGGTAGGATGTTACAGAGCTGGGCTTTAGAATGCAGTCTTATGACTTCAAATTCAGTGTCCTATCTGCCGTACCATTCTATTAGAGAATCCACCCAACTCTTCTGACAGCTTTTCTCTATTTCTTCCAATAGTGCATGTATACCAGTAGAACACTCAGTCTGTCCATATTTTATTCCTCACCTTTCTGACTTGATCAGCCCCCTTCTTTTTCACCACAGCAATCTTATTCTGGCACTTCATGATTGGGAGGTAGCCTTGGTTTCCCAAAGTAGTACAAGTCAAGTTTTATAAAATTGGATGAAAATTCCATGAAAACATGGAATATGAGAGATTGTTTGCTATCTTAGAACCATTGTAGCTAAGAAGAAATTCATCACTAACAGGTTTTCTAATAGTTAATAAGGTTTTTGGCCATGGTGATGCAGATTTTAAAAGTGTGTGTGTGTGTGTGTGTGTGTGGACATGATGTCCAGTGAGCAACTAGTAATATAGCAGCAGATTTCAGGGGGGAGAGATTAGTACTGGACAAATAGATTTCGGGAGTTTTTGCATATGGGTGATAACTGAACCCAAACCATTAGATGCAATCACCACAGCAAAGAGTATGAAAAGAAGAAAGGAGGGCTTGAGGACAGAACCTGGGACCCATTCTTAGAGGGGCAGGAAGGTGATGCCTCATCAAAGTACTATCATACAAGTATGAGAATAACTAGGAGATATCAGTGTCATAGAAGCCAGGAAATGACAAGGAATGCAGGAGCAACAGTAGTTAGCAGTGTTGAAGAATGTAAACAGGTGAAGAAGGCCGAGGACAAAGGGAAGAAATAAGCATTTAGATTTAGCAATTAAGATATCATTGGAGATCTTAATAAAAATTTCAGTCATATGCTAGGTTTAGAAACCAGATAATAAAATGTTAAGGAGTGAGTGAGTGTAGTAGCAACCACAGTGGCATACCCGGGATAGCTACTAGCACAGGTGCTTAGATCTGCTTTAATTATTTAATAATAATTAAATAAATATATCTTCCATCCCAAAGATCTCTTTACTAGGAAAGATAGGGGTTCAAGGGATTAACAGTCTTTTTTAATTACATTCATTAGTTCAGGGGAAAAGTCAGGGCCCTGAACTTCAGAGAAAATAAGAGAGAAAATTCAAGCAGAGAAATAAAGAACAACAGACAGGGCTTCTAACTGTCTGAGAAATTAACACAGATCAACAGACAAATCCAACTGTCTGACCAAGTCAGCTACCCAGAATCTCCTGTGGCCGAATCACAAGAACACTCTTCCAGTGAGTGAGCCCCAAAGCAAAAATGCTAATGGGTGTGTGTGTGTGTGTGTGTGTGTGTGTGTGTGTGTGTGTGTGTGTGCGCGCGCGTGTGTGTGCGCGAGCGCGAGCTCGAGCTCATACACAAACCTTTTTAGAGCCAGAGGGCATCACAGCCCTCATGACACAATGCCTAATGAGAATTAACAAAAGTGATGAAACCCTTCCTAAGAGCAAGCCTCACCTAAGCAAGCTTCCATTAATGAGCTCCACCACCTGAGGCCTATTAATGGTCTGGAAGACCTTATATCTCTCATTTTAGAGGTTAAGCAGAGAAGGGGAAAGAAAGATATAGTTTGAGACCATTGTAAGGTCAAAGGAAGATATTTTGTTTTTGTTTTTTTTTTTTTAAAGAGAGAGCATTATGCTTTGTTTTTAGGTATTATGAAAGAAAGCAGTAAATAGGGAGAAATTAAAGAAAAGAGAGAGAGAGTAGAGGGAAAATGGAGCTGGGGGAAGTTAAAGACAGAGGGAATGCTTACAGGAGTAAGCTCTTGAAAAAGTTGTGTAGTGAGAGGATAAAGGCACAAGTGGAGAAGTTAACTAGGGCAGGGAGAAGGGATAGGATATTTATAGGGAGATTTTTGAGGTGTCAATTAGGGGAGGATGCCTTTAATCTCCATAAAGTAAGAGGCAAGGTTTTGTGTGGAGAGGTATGAAGATGGATTCCAATATATACACAAATTGAAGTATTTATATCTTTTTCAGGTGTTGGGAAATCTTCACTTGTTCATCTTTTGTGTCAAAATCAGGTGTTGGGAAATCCATCCTGGACCGTGGGCTGCTCAGTGGATGTCCGAGTATGTAGTCTTTAGATTTTAGTTTTTCCAAAACTATGTTCAAATAAGCTAAGGAAATGAATTCTTTCAGAATTCATTATATGCCTTTAAATTACAGGGTCAAATTAAACTGTTAAATAGGTTAAATCCAAGAACTTTTTGATAAAGGCTAGGCTCAAAGCACTATCCAGTGCACATCTATCTCATTATATTCCTGGACCTGTCAGTTTGTGTGGCTTGGCGTTGTGACCTTAGTTCCTGGTCGTTGGGTCCACACCTGGGGTTACTGATAAGGCTGAAGTATGTGCAGCTGCTCATTTGATAAAGCACACCTTTGGTTTGTTCCACACAAGTAGCTCTGGGATCACCTCAGCAGAAATGTCTCGTGGTAGTTGGGTTGCTTCTGTTGATTTGACCCTTTCCTGCCTTGAGTGAAAGTAATGGATTAGGAGTAGGGAGTATAGGGGATGTTGTTTTAATATCTTTCTATTTTTGTCTTAATTATAGAGTAGTACAAAAACAATTACATGAATTAACAAACATACCTGAGACTAATTTTGTCGTTAAGTTTCGTGTGCTTACAATTCTGAAAACTTCAACAAATTAGAGGGAACATGGAATACAGATGCCTGTTCCTGAAATTTGATTTCCAGAGGGAGAAGAGAGAACAATGTGAATGATCCCAGGTTACTCCAAAAATCATGGAATGATGAAGAAGGTCCTGATGTTTCCTTTAGCCTCACTGGGTAAACATGCAACCAACCTCATAGAGCATAATCTTTAAAATAAGAGGTTCTAACCTTTTTTTCTTTTTAAATCCTGAGGATATGCTTGTAATCAGAAAGGGGAAAGGGAAAAGTTAGAACAGTAAAATAATCCGGAAGTTAATTAGAAGCCTGCTAGGATGTCAGCAAGTCTTACGAGGGAGGTGACACTACTCGCCTTAATAGTTTTTAGGGGGCAGGAGTGAAATGACATATTCAAATCAAGTTGGAGATCTAACTGGTAAAGCTTTGAATTCTTTAGGTAGAGTATAACCCTCCTGGTTAAGGACCCAAAGAAGACGGATTAAATTACAAGGAATTAGCTCTTCATGATTATTAACTTATTTTACATTTAATTTAATTTTTTCTCAATTACATATAATAAAAATTTTTATCATTGATTTTTAAAAAATTTTGAGTTCCAAATTCTTTATATTTAATTTTTTCTCAATTACATATAATAAAAATTTTTTATCATTGATTTTTAAAAAATTTTGAGTTCCAAATTCTCTCCCTCCCTATGAGAAGGCAATCGGTTTGATACAGATTATAGATGTGCAGTCATACCAAACATTTCCATATTAGCCATATTGCAAAAGAAAATACAGACCCCCTAAGACCCAAGAATAATAAAGAAAGACTTTAAAAAGTGTACTTCAATCTGCTTTCAGACTCTTATCAGGTCTTTCTCTAGGGGTGGATAGCGTTTTTCATCATAAGTTTTTCAGAATTGTCTTGGATCATGGTATTGCTGTGAATAGCTAAGTCATTCACAGTTGATCATTGTACAATATTAATATTGCCTTTACCATTGGTTCTACTTATTTCACTTTGCTTCAGTTCATATAAGTCTCCCTAGGTTTTTCTAAAATCATCCTGCTTGTCATTTATTATAGCATAATAGTATTCTGTTATAATAAAATACTACAACTTGTTCAGCCATTCCCCAATTGATGGACATCCCCTCAAATTCTTTGCTACCACAAATAGAGCTGCTACAAATATTTTTGTAGTGGGCGGCTAGGTGGCACAGTGAATAGAGCACTGGCCCTGGAGTCAGGAGGACCTGAGTTCAAATCTGGCCTTAACACAAAACTAGCCATGTGACCTTGGGCAAGAAGTCACTTAACCCCAATTGCCCTCCAAAAAGCAATAAATAAATATTTTTGTGCAGAAAAGTCATTTTCCTTTTTCTTTGATCTCTTTGGGATATAAACCTAATAGTGGGATTTCTGGACCAAAGGGTATACACAGTTTTATAGCCCTTTGGGGATAGTTCTAAATTGTTCTCCAGAATGGTCAGATCAGTTCACAACTCCACCAACAGTGTTTTAGTTTGCCTATTTTTCCACATCCCCTCCAACATTTGTCATTTTCCTTTTCTGTTATCAATCTGATAGATATGAGATGGTACCTCAAAGTTATTTTAATTTGTACTTCTCTAATCAATAATAATTCAGAGCATTTTATATGACTATAACTTTGATTTCTTCTTCTGAAATCTGCCTGTTTGTTAATTATTAACTTTCAAGAATCCATGTTATGTGGAAAAGAGAAATTAAACTTCTCAGATCTGTACCAGGGATTTTAGAAATGCATTGTAATTACCCCTCTCTCCCTATTCCTTAGAAAGTACAGTGCACTGAAAAAATAGGACTAAAACCCCCTATAGACTTCCCAAAGTAGGAATCAAGGTACATAGAGCTAGACGTTCTCACCATTATAGACACCAAGCATATATGTAAGTACTAGGAAGAAAAACCACAGTACCCACAACCCACTTGGCTGATTATTTTCACCTGTTTGATACTCACCAGTTCCTTTTTGAAAAATCAAGTCATGGGGCGGCTAGGTGGCACAGTGAGTAGAGCGTCCGCCCTGGAGTCAGAAGGACCTGAGTTCGGATCTGACCTCAGACACTTAATGCACACACAAAAACCTAGCCGTGTGACCTTGGGCAAGTTACTTAACCCCATTTGCCCTGCCAAAAAAAAGAAAAATCAAGTCATGTCTATAGTCTATTGGGTTACTTGGTATAGTGAAAATAGTACCAACCAGGAGAACGTTATGCACAGTAACAGCAACATTAGGTAATGATCAGCTATGATAAATTTAGTTCTTCTCAACAATCCAGTGATTCAAGACAATTCCAAAAGACTCATGGAAAATGCTGTCCACATCCAGAGAAAGAACTATGGAGTCTGAACTTAGATCAAAGCATATAATTTTTACCTTTTTTCATTTTTGTTTTTTTATTCTTTCTAATCGTTTTTCCCTTTTATTTTGATTCTTTTTTCACAACATTACTTATGAAGAAATAAGTTTAACATGATTGCACATGTATAATCTATATCAGATTGCATGCCGTCTTGGGGAGCAGGAAGAGAAAAGAGGGAGGAAGAAAAATTTGGAACTCAAAATCTTATGAAAAATGAATGTCGAAAACTATCTTTACATGTAATTGGAAAAAATAAAATGCTATTTATTTTTTAAAAAAGAACAGAAAAAAGAAAATAGCACCAGAGTAAGAATCAGGAAACATGAGTTCTTGCCACAACCGCCTCTAACTATTTGGGCAAGTTGCCTAACCTCCTCTGGCCTCAGTTTCCTCATCTATTAAATTAAGGATTGAGCTAAAAAAATATTCCTTCTACTTCTAACATTCTGTGGTTTTAAGATATATTTTACTTCTTTGGTAAGAATGGAGCTTGGGCTGGACTGAAAATCCTCCTCCAATTCATTCCTAAATATTCCAGTCCATATTTGTTCATAATTTCTGCCCTACAACTTTAAAAAGATCACATTTCTGCAGGAACACAAAGTGTAATAGGTTTTCATTTCAGGACTCTTCAGAGGAAAAATATTCTATAAGAATTTAAGTAATTATGACTTGTTATAACAAAATAAACTTTTTTTCCTTCCAAAAGAATTTGACTTTACAATACTTCTACCTAAATAGCTTCAAATGAATGTTTTCTGGAATAGCTTTATATTGCCATTACTGCTTCTGTTTTATTAGAGGCTGTCAGGGGGGCCCTCTAGATTGTAGGTGGATCCATTAAAATGGACCTTTTCAAAGCTCTCTTGGAAATAGTTCTATCACATTTAGCTTATTTCTGTTCTACTGAGATGCCAAGTAAATACAGAAATGAACCACATGATGAAGTAGTGAGTTTTCATTTCAAACAGGTATGATTAATGAGTTGAATATACATTCTTTTTTTTTAAAACAAATGCTTTATTAACTTCTGTTTTACATCATTCATTTCCGCCAGATTTTGAGTTACAGTCATTTTCCCCCCATTATTCCCCTACCCAACCTCCCTGAATAGCAGTCCCACAAGATATCGCTTCCTCCAATCTGCTCTCTCCCATACCTTCTCCCATACCCCCATCGACTTTTCCATTAGAGGAAGATGAATCTTTGTGTCCCAATGCCTGCACATCTTATCTCCCAATTACAAGCAAAAGAGTATTAATAATAGTATTTATATATATTTGAAACATTTAATGTTAAGACCTCGAATTTCAGATCCATTTCCTTCCTCCCTTGTCACCCATTCCTTCTTGGGAGATAAGTAATTCAGTATATGTTGTACATGTCTAGCTATGCAAAACATTATCATAGTAGATATATTGTACAAGGCTGCTTATAATTCCCTCCCCCTCATCCCACTCCCCACCTGGTCCATTCCCTACATGATCCTGTCCCTCTTCTATAGTGGGTACTTCCAACCTCCCCTCACCCCAAGGATGCCCTCCCATCCATCATCCCTCCTCTCATCCCCCTTCCCCCTATCCTGCTGCAGGTTGAGATATCCCATTTAGTATGTATGTCATTTTCTCCCTGAACCAAATTCAATGTGAATGTGGTTTTGCCTTTTTAGCCTTCCTTATTCTCCCCCTCCTTTGCAACCACTTCCCCTTGCTTCTTCTACATGGGATAGTTTACCCTACCCTGTCTCTCCCCATCTCCTCTTGCCACTTTCCTCTCTCACCTCATAATTTCATCCCTTGAGTATTCTCCCTTCCCAACAAATTCAACCTATGCCCTCTATCCATATATAACTGTAACCATATACACACACATTCACATATGTATTCATATGACCACACCCCTTCTTCCATTATTTTCATAGTGAGAAAGATATCATCAGTCACAGTTATTGCTTTTCCATATAGGAATGTAAATAGTTCAACTTTGATAAGTTCCTTTTGATTTCTTTTCCCTGATTACCTTCTCAGGCATCTCTTGCTTCTTGTGTCTGGATGTCAAATTTTCTATTCAACTCTGGTTTTTTCCTCAAGAATGCTTGAAAGTCCTCTATTCCACTGAATGACCATATTTTCCCCTGAAACAAAATACTCAGTTTTGCTGGGTAGGTGACCCTTGGGTTCATTCCCAGCTCTTTTGCCCTCTGGAATATCATATTCCATGCCCTTCAATCCCTCAGTGTAGAAGCTGCCAGGTCCTGGGCTATTCTGATTGTGTTTCCACAATATTGAAATTGTTTCTTCCTGGCTGCTTGGAGTATTTTCTCCTTGATCTGGGATTCTGGAACCTGGCTATAATATTCCTGGGAGTTTTCTTTTTGGGATCTTTTTCAGGAGGTGATCAGTGGATTCTTTCAACCTCTATTTTGCCCTCTGGATCTAAAACATCAGGGCAGTTTTCCTTGAGAATTTCTTGAAGGGTGATTTCTAGGTTCTTTCTTTGATCATGGCTTTCAGGTAGTCCAATAATTTTTAAATTGTCTCTCCTGGATCTATTTTCCAGGTCAGTGGTTTTTCCCATGAGATATTTCACATTGCCTTCTAATCTTTCACTTGTTTGGATCTGCTTAACAGCATCTTGATTTCTCATAAAGTCACTAGCTTCCATTTGCTCCAGTCTAACTCTGAAGGAATGAATCTCCTCAGTGAACTTCTGAGATTCTTTTTCCATCTGGCAAATTTGACTTTTTAAGGCATTCTTCCCCTCATTGCCCTTTTGGGCCTCCTTTGCCATTTGAGTTAGTCTATTTTTTAAGGTGTTGTTTTCTTCAGTCAGGCTGTTGACCCTCATTTCATACTTTTCCTGCATCCTTCTCATTTCTCTTTCCAATTTTTCCTCCACTTCTCTTATTTGATTTTTAAAGTCCTTCTTAAGGTCCTCTATGGCCTTCAACCCGCTCATGTTTTCCC
>WOXC01001437.1:0-21869 GCA_011680675.1 Gymnobelideus leadbeateri | reverse complement strand
GGGAGATCCACCTGCCTTGAAGACATGCAGCCACAGCCAAGGCGTCACCAATTTCCCAGGATTTGGAGGAGGAGGGGCAAGGGTAGTTGTTCTCCTTCACCTAAAGTTCCAGGGAGCTCTGCTGTGAGGGCTGTCTAGCCCACCTTTCACATCCACCTTTCACCCAACTCTGCCCTAGGGCTCCAGAAAAAGGCAATCCAAATGCTAAACTTCATCTTGGGCTGGGGATAGCTTATAGATTTGGCTGGTTCAATTTAATCCAATTCATTTGACAGAGTACTGTTTTAGTGATCCATAAGTTTATTTCCTCATCTTTTTAGTCATTTGAAATAAATTTTGATTTTTTTTTTATTTTTACAACTAAATTTCCTCCTGTGTTCCTCCCCTTCCTACCCAAAAAGCCATCCCTTGTAACAAATTCTTTAAAAAAGAGAGAAAGGGGGAGAAGCCAAGAGGGCAGCATAGAAGCAGGAAGACTCCCTGAGCTACCCCTATAACCATCTCAAATACCTATAAAAATGATTCTAAACAAACTTTAGGGCTACAGAACCCACAAAGTGACAGAGAGAAATAAACCACCCACTGAAGACAGCCTGGCAGGTCGACAGGAAGGGTCCATTGCAGTGTGCTGGGAGCAGAGCCCAGCCCTGCATGAGTCCGAGGTTTTAGCCCCGGGGCAGCCAGACCAGCCACAGCTGGAGGGAAATTGGGAGAGTAGATCACCAGCAGCTGTGTTGGTTTCCAGACTTATCAACCTAAACATGTCAAAGACAAAGTGAGAGGTCAGTGGACTTTGGGAATAGGGAGTCTGGGAATGCAGTCTGGCCTGTGCCCCTGGGGAGAGAAGTGTGGCTCCTGGCCTGCAGATTGTAGGGGGACCAAGAAACCAGTCTGAGGGGTAATTGCTCTTGCTTTAACCTACTTGGATCTGGATGGCTGTCTAGGGTGGAGGCCCTGGGGTGTGTGATCAGTGAGCCAGAGAGTATACAGGCTTCAGAGAGGGTACCCAACTAATAGCTTCAGCAGCTGAGAAAACCCCAGCAATTTGGGATGAAGCTTTCCTTTCTAGTAGCAGAGTTCTACTGTGGCAAAAAACCCAAAAGTCAAATAATTGAGTGGGAACATGAGTAAGCAAAGGAAGCAAAGCAAGCACAGCAATCCAACTTTGGACTCCTTTTTTGGAGACAAAAAGGATCAAAGCATGGAACAGGAGGAAGACAATGAAGTCAGAACTCCTGCACCCAAAGCTTCAAGAAAAATATGAACTGCTTACAGCCCATAGAGGAGCTTTAAGAAGGATTTTGAAAACCAAGTAAGAGAAGTGGAGGAAAAATTGGAAAGAGAAATGAGAATAATGCAAGGAAATCATGCAAAGAGTGTCAACAACCTGACTGAAGAAAATAACACCTTAAAAAATAGACTAATTCAGATGGCAAAAGAGGCTCAAAAAGACAATGAGGAGAAGAATGCCTTAAAAAGCCGAATTTACCAGATGGAAAAAGAATCTCAAAAGCTCACTGAGGAGATTCATTCCTTCAGAATTAGATTGGAGCAAATGGAAGCTAGTGACTTTATGAGAAATCAAGATGCTGTTAAACAGATCCAAAAAAATGAAAAAATAGAAGGCAATGGGAAGTATCTCACTGGAAAAACCACTGACCTAGAAAATAAATCCAGGAGAGATTAAAAATTAGTGGGCTACCTGAAAGCCATGATCAAAAAAAGAACCTAGAAATCATCCTTTAAGAAATTCGATAAAAAAAGAGAGAAAGGAAGATGTTTTAATCAGCAAAAACAATCAATACATTGGAAAAATCTGACAATTCATACAGTGTTCCACACTTGTGGAGCCCCACCTCTTCAAAGGAGTAAGGTGTGGTATTTTTTAAGATCTCTTCTTTGAAGTCAACAGGTGTTTCTTAAGCACTACTATGTCCAAGATATTATGCATAGTGCTGGATGAACAAAGACAAAAACAAATCAGTTTCTGCTCTTGAGGTATTAATATTCAACTGAGAGAAAACAGGTACACAATTCATAGAAACACAGATTGGGATCTAGAAGAGACCTCAGAGGCCATCAAGTTCAACCTCCTTTAACAGATAAGGAAACTGTGGCCCCAAAGGTGAAGTAATCTGCCCAAGGTCCCACAGTGGGAAGCCTCAGAAGTACGATTTCGGGGCGGCTAGGTGGCACAGTGAGTAGAGCGCTGGCCCTGGAGTCAGAAGGACCTGAGTTCGGATCTGGCCTCAGATACTTAACACACACAAACAAAAACCTGGCCGTGTGACCTTGGGCAAGTTACTTAACCCCAACTGCCCTCAAAAAAAAAAAAAAAGCAGAAGTAGGATTTCAACACAGGTCCTCTGACTCCAAGGCAGTGTAATTAAATATAAAACAGGATTATACTGAAGATCAAGAGTGGGAAGAGACTTGAAAAGTCATCTAATCCAACATGCCCATTTTATAGATGTAGAGACCTAGGCTTAGGAAAAGAACTGACATCTAAGGTCACAAAGGAAATAAATTAGCAAAGTCAGGATACCCAGAACAGACCAAATCCAAGAATTGATGCAAGAAGGTTAAAATTTCTGAGCAGTGGTTTTGCAGTCTGGTCCCCCAGCCCACAGTTCCAGAACATGTTGGTAAACCACAAGTGTACTTTAGTGCCAGAATCATAGTAATTAATGAAAGCTATTTCCCAAGTAACTTCATTGATGGCAAGTAAGAGTTGAAGCATCAATCAACCAACAACCAACAAGTACTTGCTGTATAGAAAGATAGGTTGGTATAGTGGATTGAATGCTGGAAATAGAGTAAAGAAAACTGTCTTAAATCTGACCCCACCCACTTACCTGCTGTGTGGCCATGG
The DNA here is from genome assembly GCA_011680675.1 of Gymnobelideus leadbeateri. NCBI lineage: Eukaryota > Metazoa > Chordata > Mammalia > Diprotodontia > Petauridae > Gymnobelideus > Gymnobelideus leadbeateri. Next base: position 18,997 of record WOXC01001437.1, on the reverse strand, counting down.
GCAAGTCATAGTTTCTTCATCTATAAAATGAAGGGGTTGGACCTGATGAACCCTTTCCTGTTCCAAAAGCCAGAGAGAGATATTCACAACCCCACTAATTGGAATAAAGCAGGGATCAGGAAATGCCCTGTGGGGGGATGCCCAGGAGGACAGCAGATAGACTGATCAAAAGTGTGGAGACAGGGGGCTGGATGACTTAGATAAAAAAGAGCCAGTAAATCTAGCATATAGAGGATGGGAAGGGAAATAACATGAAATCAATCTGTAATGACAGGTTGGAATGACCCTGGGAAGAGTGCTTAGAGCCAAAGAAGAGAATGCATTTTATCCTAGAGGGAATAGGAAGTCATTAAAGTTTCTTGAGCAGCTTTGGTGCGACATGGCCAGAGCTATGCTTTAGAAATGTCAGTCTGGTGTCTTACAGAGGGTGGATTGGAGAGAAGAGATGGGGAACAGAGTAATTAGGAGGCAGTTGTAGCAGTTTGGGTGAGCAGTGCTAATAGCCTAGTGGAGAGTCAAGTGGAAATGCACAACAATCATGGTGGCCTCAAAGTCATGTGGGATGCCTTGAGCAGTGGGAAGAAACCCCCCATCACTAACAGACAGGGCAATGAAGTTAGATTCAAGAAGATCCTTGGTCCAAAATCTCACACTTTTTCCATAGCACCAGTGAAATGAAGCCCCATCTTGACCCAGCTTTCACTCCGCTGCTCCCCAAGAAGCTGAGCTAAAACAACAGGTCAACAATTTAGGGGTAACAGCACATCTTTGGCTCTCCCTGACCCTTACAGGTGAGCTTAGGCCTCTGCTTCTCTACTCACCTTATGTCCTTACCTCCTCTCTTTACTTTATTATCATCCCCACCTCCCCACCCTCAGTGCACAGAGTGAGCCTTTAATGAAAGGCCATCCCTCCATCTTCCCATCACTACATATCCATCTGTCTATATATCTGTCTATACTTCTGTTTCTCTGTCCATCTGTCCATTCATCCATCCATCTATCTACCCATCACCTACCTATCCATCTGTCTATATATCTGTCTGTTTCTCTGTCTGTCTATCCATCTGTCTATCAAAATGATAGCCCCATTAATGTCAATGCATTAGGGCCAGCCCTCCCCCCACCCCCAGGATACTGACATCTTCCACCTAAGCTTCTTGAGGGCAGAGATTGGCTCATTTTTTTGTTTTTATATCCCCAGCTACAAGCACAGTGCCCAGCATGGTGGTGTTGTTGTTGTGGTGGTGGTGGTAGTTTTTGTTGTTGTTGTTGTTGTTTGTCCTTACCATTACATCAAGGAGGTGATGTCATGACTTGCAGGTGAATTGACTTTAAGTGAGGGAGGGCTGTGCAATGTCACCAGCCTCACTCTCTCCTCTGAAGCTATTTGGGGTCAGGGCAGGATAGAGATCAGGACAACGGAAGATGGCCCCAGAAGCATGACCTGGCATATAGTAAGTGTTTGTTAAATGCTTGTTAGCTGATTGATTGCCAGCATAATTTTCCTTGCCCCAGCAGGGACCGATATTTTATTGTTGTTGTTGGCTTGGTTTGCTTTCTGTTTAGCTCTGACTACCAGCAACGGAGGGTAATTTTCACCCATGTCAGGTAAACTGGATGGATTTGAAATTTGAATTTCACAGGGTAGGGTGTACTGTAGACTATAATTGTCCACACAATTTTAGTCCAGAGATGCATTATCGAAGCCCCCATATCGCCCACACCTAAAAACACATGACCAAATTGCCTGAATACCTCATGCATTCTACTCTTCTATTTGTGACTTGCTCTCAGTCCCCACCTGCAGGGCTGAACTTACACAGATTCCTTCCTGGTAAACCAGGAAGCTCTCCCGTCTGTTCTGACACCCAGGCAGTTAACCCTGAGCATTCTTTTCAATATTCTCACTGCTGCACCAAGCCTGAGGCAGAGCAGCTGAAAATATCGAGATCCCACAAGCTTAAGTGTGAGAATGGGCTCCTTGCCAAAGCCCCAGGCAGGAGCAAGATAGACGAACTAGAGAAGGAATCTTTGGGAGGTAAGCTCAGCCCTAGTGTAAACCTTGCTGTTAGCAAGGGGAATCATATGACTGTGGAGGGGAAGGAGCCAGGCAGGCATTCTAAATTATGAGGAAAGTAAAGTTCAAAGGAGTCAGGAGTTGGGAGAACATGGCAGCTGGCTCCTTGTTTCCAGGGAGGAAGATAGAGTATTGTTAGTACAACTAGCCTGGTCACCCAAAATGGAGAATTGCCCTTATATCAGAACCAGGGAAGATTTCTAAAATGTCTTGCCTGGTATAGAGTTAGTTGAAAGGCCAGCCTGAAGGTCATAGAGGAATTCACTGCAAACCAGCCTAAGGTAGAAAGAACATATGCCTGGCCTGAGGCTTCCTGGCATGACCTGATCTTCAGGGCAGTCTTACCTTCAACAGCTGGGAGTCTGAGTCCCTGAGTTCAAATCCTGCCTCAGAAACTATTACCTGTGTGTCTTCATCCCTGGATCTCTATTTTGAGGGGTTCAGACTAGACAGTCTCAGAGATCCCTTCTAGCCCTAATTGTGTGACCATTCTAATAAAGCAACAAGCATTTGTTGTGATTACAATGCACCAGTCACTATGCACTATGCACAAGCCCCTCGAAGGGCTTATATTCTAAATGGGAGCCATGAGTATCATACATATGGATTATATACAAAACAGACATAAGGTAATCTTGGAGGATGGGGCCCAGCAAAGACCTCCTACAGAAGGGGATGTTTGAGCTGTGTCTTGGAGTCCAAAAATTCCAGGGGAATCCAAGAGGCAGAAAGGAGGAGGGAGAGCATTCCAGGTAAATGGGACAAAGGCATGGTGGTGGGACATTTCCTATGTAAGGAGCATCAATAAAGCCAGTTTGACTGGACCAATGAATGGGTAGAGTAATGTACATAATGGCCAAGTTGTGAAGATTTTTGAAAGGCAAAGTTGTAGCATTTCCTCCTGTAGTCCTAAGCCAAGACTGACAGGCTTTTCAGTGTACTAGGAAGGCTCAGCTTCTGAACTAAGAATCTATGAATCTTATTTCAAAATAAGGACACACAGTGGACCTTTACAGACATAGGGAGGTGTAGGGTGGGAAAACCCTCTCTACTATGGCAGGTCAACACCTTCTCTGCAACTTACCATATGGTAGTTTCCAAATTCAATGAGAGGCTCAGTGACTTACCCAGGATCACACAAGTAGAACTTGAAACCATATCTTCCAGACTTAAAAACAAGCTCTCTCTATGCTATAACATGTTACCTTTTTTATAATAGAAGTTACAAAGAAAACCAGGAAAATAGGGTTGGCAGTGGAGAATGGAGTTTGAATTCACTTAGGGGTCCCCAGAAAGTCACCCCTGGCTCAAGGTACTTTGTAGATCAGCATTGCCTCCAAACTCTAATTTATTATCTATGTGTTTGATTTTAGTAGCCTACCAGAAGAGAGTTCCAAACTTAATTAAATTGCATAGTAATAAAAATAGCAAAAAAAAAAATGCCACCATCACCTACTAAGCCTTGACTTCACAGTACCTCAAACACACACACACACACACACACACACACACACACACACACATCCTTCTACAAATGTCCTAAATGGGAAAAGAGGACATTCCTAGAGATCACATGCAGGGTAAACATACATACGTGTCACCATGGCATGTATGGGAACGGGTAAAAGTAAACAGGGAGCGACATGTTACACAATGATTCCGAAGCACAAAGAATGATTTTCTCAAGATCTAACTCAGTAAATCCACGTTCCTTCAGAGATCTGATCAACAAACACTTTATCTAAAATATGTTTTCCGACTCTATGCTCAGAGTAATGTTCCATCAGATGTCATGGATTTGTCCCCCTGTGTAGGAGGGTGAAAATGGATTTAATGTGGTATTTAAAATGTGGAAGTGGATCAAAAGAATACTCTGATGTCAACTCTGACCTAAATATAATAATGTGTGGTCTTCAGCACTTCAGTGCTTTGGTGGGAGGCTGTTTCCCTCTTCTGTTACCACAGTTTTGAATTAAATATAATGTGTTGGGGGGAGGGGGCAGAGAAGTAACATTAAATGAATGGATAGATTTTTCCTCACTTAAAAAAATACAGATCAGTCAAAGGTATAAATGAACCATTAAGATAATTTGGCAATTAATGAAGAGCCTCTGTTATTTCATAATGCCTCAGTCAGCTCCATCTTCCCCTTGCCTGATGTGTAAATCTGGCTGCCAAAGACAATCCTGGTGCGTTAATCAGCAAAATGTTTCCAGGACAGAATCCTTCTCTGTGTTCTGCCTCAGTACCTGAAACCAGCTTGGTCTTATGTGTTGCCAGTCTATGAGCTAATGTTCAATGGGAAGGAAGGCCTGGGCATTCACAAGAGGTCTCACACATGCCATTTCCATTGTGCTTCCATAGAGAGGGCAATGACGTTATCAAGGCACTCACATTCTAATGGGGAGAACTGTCCATCTCCAGGAACATACAAGAGATGTGTGTGAAAGGCCTCTTGTAGAAGGTGAGATCTGACCTGCGTCCTGAAAGAAACCAGTAACAGATGAGGGGGCAGAGTGTTCCAAGCAAAGGGATAGAAGAGGGAGAGGGAGCACTGCATTCAAGGAACATCAAGGAAGCCAGTGGCAATAGCTCAGAGTGGATGGAACAGAATAATGAGATGTCAGAAAAGGTAGGGAGGGGCCAGGAGAAGGGAGGCATTGAAGTTGGGTTGAGCTGGGAGCAAGGAGCACACGATAGTGGATGTGTTTGTAGTATCTCCTGGCTGATCCCCACTGCTGACCAGGAAGCTTTGACCTGCTCCATTTCTGATCCCATTGGCTCACCCGTCTTGAGGAACCCTGACAGGGCATCACCATTTGGGTGCCAGACATAGTGATGGCGCCTCATCAGCTTTAACCCTACAACAGCTCAGAACTCCCAAACTCAAGCAATCCACCATCTCCACCCTCCTCCCAGCAGCAGAAATTAAAGGACTATGCCACCACTCATGGCTGCTGGATTTATTTTAGATCCTGGCCTTTTCATCCCATGTTAGTTAGTTTCATGTCATCTGCTAATTTGATGAACATGCCATTTATTATTTTTATCCAAGTTATTGATAAAATATGTTGAACTTCACAGAGACACATAGTGATGATTTTATTTTTTGGTCATAGCAACTCTCAAAGACCATTCACTAGGTCACGAGCACAGGTCATATGATCTATGTTGGTGGAATAATTATTCCCACTGACAAAATCATGGATCTTTGAAATATTGAAGCCACAACAGCTCATATTTCTAAAGCACTTTAAGGTTTACAAAGCACCATGAGATGAGAAGTGAAAGAATTATCATCCCTTTTTCAGAAATGAAAAAGCTAAGGCTGAGTTGAAACTGGGTATACAAAAGTGTTGCCATTTTAATTGCAAAAAAAAGATAAAATGTACAACTGAAACAACTTAACCTTGAATGCTTCAAACAAGTCATTGAGAATCAAAAATGAGAAATATACAATAGAAATTACATTAACACTATGATCATTTTATCTATAAATTTAACCAATGTAAATTAATTGCTAAAGAAAGGAGACCCAAAAAGCCCAGAAAGCACCTTAGTCAGCAAACATCTAACTTCCTTGCCAAGTGGAGGGAAGTGACTGCCAAAGACAACACTGGGTTAGAACATAAATGCATTTAGAAAATCTTCCAAAGAAGAATGATGAACGATTATAAACAATATCATCTCGTAAAGCAGAGAGAAGCCATGAAAGCTAACAACAGGTTTAGGAAAGCTGGCCAAGAGAGCTCTCTAAGCAAAGTCATGCCAAGGGCATTCAAGGATGGAGATAGAAAAGAGCACAAACAGAAGAAAAATGGAGAAAATGGCAAAAATCAGTGTAACAAACAGTTTTCTCCACCAAAGACAGAGGAATCATCTGTTCTACTTGGATCTTAACACCATAGTACCAGATGTGCTTACAGAGAAGGTAGAAACAATGCAGGAGAAAATAGAGATGCCAAAAAAGAAGGTGGATTGGCCCAAGTGTATATGGAGGAGAATGGTGCTAGAGGCAACACCATCATGATGGAATCAAGGAGCCAACACACAAGGTAGGGAAAGATACTAGATGTATAAAAGGCCTCCTGTGTTGTGAATATTGAAAAAGTGTGATGGAGAGAACTATCGTAAAGAGAGATGCCAATTCTCTATACAAAATCTTTCAGAATCATCCCTCCTTGGTGAAGATATTACCGGGGTGGAGGGAGTATTCATGGAAGACTAGTACCTCTGGTGTGAGGACTGCGTTTTCAGGGTTCCCCCAATCCACCAACTCTCACCTATGACTCCAAGAAGCTGTACCATGTACAACTGCTATATCCCAGTAAACTGTTTGGGTGGACAAGATAAGCCAGGTTGAGGCTAACAGAGGGGTCTCAAATCTACTGGTGAGTTGGGGGGGGGGTGGTCTGCCCCAAGCATGTGAAGACTTTCCCCAGTGGAATGGGCGGGTGAGAATAATTTCTTCCAATGGCCATGAAAGCGGTTGAAGCAGGCCCTGTGGACTGCTTAGAACCTGTGTAGACACTGAAGATGCCAAGGTCAGTCACTGTGTGCCGGACCATGCCCAGTCATCTTGATTGTGTCCTGCTACTAGACTGTGATGACTGGATTAGAGAGGCCTATGACTTTGTGCAACTCTGCCTCATGAAAATCCAATTTATGCATGAATCAAAAGGCATCATCCATATCATTTTACCATTATGCCGATCTCAAGGTCCTGTCAAGACAAGCAAGTGAGGAGGCAGCAGGTATAGACACACTGGGAGCTGTGGTCATAGCCCTGCATACAGGGGACCCAGGCCATGGAGTCTTCTTCCCACTGGAAGCAGCAGGGGCATTCAGCAGCCCCTGGGGGTCTGAGCCACCTTTTAAGGGCCACACTGCTCACCTCCTGGTGACCCCACTGTTGGATGCCATAAACCTGGACAGTCCACCAGCACCACAGCAGGAAACTGAACCGCTTCCATGTGGGTTGTCTTGGGAAGCTTCTGAAGCTCACCTGGCAGGAGAAGGTAACAGACACTGGGTCCTCACTTGACTGAACCTGCCATGCATTCAGACTCTGACTCCTCTGCCTCAATGTCTTTTCATTGGAACTACTTCAGTTTGCTGCCCCCATCCCCACCTCGTGCCCCAAGGTCTAGGTCTGCAACTGAACCCTATACAAGATACACCAAGGGGATGTAATTATGATTCCACTGACATAAGGGACTCCCAAAAGAGGAAACTCCCTCCATCAATTCAGGTTGGCACCTCCCCTTGAAACTCAGAGTCTTAGCGAACTGAGAGTAACTTGCTCAAGACCCCATAATCCACTAAGCACTACTATGTACCCCTATTAGGGGCCTTTCCAGATCCTCCAGTTATTGTGAACCCCCAAAATTCTCTGTTTATCTTGTATAAATGTTACATTTCCTTAGCTGGGCGTGTCTCCCCAGGAGATCACAAGCTGTTTGCCAGAGGGGGCTTCCTTTTCTCTCCTTGTAGCCCCTGTGTCTAACACAGTATGTGGCACATAGCAGGCATTTAAACATGCTTTATAAGTTTAATTCCCTTTCATTCTTTTGCTAACTTTGAAGAAAAAGAGAATCTTGGAAGTATATTTATTTATTCTCAGGGAGCTTTGACAATAAACTATATCTTGTTGCCTAAGACTGACCTCAGGGCCTGAGATAAGAAGAGTCCAGAAAAGCCAAAGGAATTTGGGACAAAGAGCCTCAAAAAGCCTTTAAACATTGGTGTCCTGACAGAAAGAAGGAAAAGTTGGAGAAATTATGTTCCATAATTGTTTGAAGATATTACCTATGAAGATTTCAGGAGAGAACATTCTCTGTTTCCAAGTAATCTCTCTGTGATAGAGGTGAGCAGAGTTCATTGCGTTGGACAGGGTGACTGCAGCTTTCAAGTTGACTTTGACTCAGTCTTTCTAGAGAAGAAGAGGAGGCTTCTCTGTGGGCTCCCAGCAAGTCCAGAGGTTCCCTTTTGTCCCCTCCCCCCACCTCATCACGTTTTCTGTTCATGGATATAGCCAACACTCAGAAAGCAATGAAAATCTGCTCATCGATATCTGGAGACAAACCCATCGTTCAAGTACAAGCATCAGAGAAGCTAGGGTAGCTGGGTGGGGCCATCATACCTAGAGCACCCAGCCTGGAGTCAGGAAGACCTGAGTTCAAATCTAGCCTCAGACACTTACTAGCTGTGTGACCCTAAGCAAGTCACTTAACCCTGTTTGCCTCAGTTCCTCATCTGTAAAGTGAGCTGGAGAATGAAAAGGCAAATCACGCCAGTGTCTTTGCCAAGAAAACCTCAATGGAATCATGACGAGTCAGACATGACTAAAAGCAAATAAGCAAGACTGAAAGGTAAATGTACCCATTTGCCAGGCAATGATGAAGCAGGGGAGAGGGATCCAGGCCCAGAGCAGCAGCAAATTCTGTCCAGGCAAGTCCTACTTAATCCAGTCAGTGAGCCAGACAGGACTCCAAAGGCTCATGATCATATCCAATTTAACATGGCAGTGCCCACACCTGCAATCAGTCACTGGCCTGCTGGGCACCCATGGCCAGAGGTTCATAGCTGTCAAGATTCCACATCCGATTGTTCTCTGCTCCTTCTTTTCATCTAAAAAAAACTATGCTTCTGGTCCTCTCCCTTGTGCATCAGGAGCTATCTATCCCTCAGGGGCTACAATTGGTGCTGATGATTGATGATGTAAAGAAAGAGTAGAGTCTGCAACACACCAGGACAGGCAAAAAGAAGGAAGGAAAGAAGAAAAACAATATGACACCCACCGAGTGGCCAGAAAGATGGGACCATGTGGCTGGCATTCTACTGTCAAAGCTCCCTGTCCTTCAGATGACAAACTCCTCAAGCTACAGACCGTCCAGATGTGCTGGAGAATTCAGGATGCACAACAACATCACAGATCAAACTGTCGGCCACAACCTCCTTTACCCAACAATGGATGATGACAGGGATGGTACCTCTGAATGCTCTGGCACTGGGACTCCAAGGTGAGGAAACGCCCTCCGCTGATGCATGTGAGTATCTTGCAACCCCACCCCGCCCCCACTTTTTAGATTCTGTTTGTATACTGTCATCCCCCCCCCCCCCATGAGAATACAAATTCTTGGAAGGGAGGGACTCTTTTTTTGTATTTCTATCCCCAGCACTTAGCACAGAGCCTGGCACCCAGTAAGCACTTAATGCTTCCTTATTCCCTTCTCTCTCCTTTCCTCCCTCTTTTCCTTCCTTCCTTCCTTCCTTCTTATATTCCCTCTTTCCATTTGTTCCTTTCTTCCTTCGTTTCTGCATTTTTCCTTCTCTCTTTTCTACATTCTCTTTTTCCTTCCCTTTTTTCTCCCTTTCTTCCTCCCTTCCTTCCTACATTCCCTCCCTCCTTCCTTCCCTCCTCCTCTCCTTCCACTTTCTCTTCCCTCCTCCTCTGCAACTTAAAGTCTTATTGAAATGCCTAGAGCTCTGAGAGATTGAGTGCTTTGCCAGGGATTACATAGCCAGTATGTGTTAGTGATAGTACTCATACATATGTCTTCCTTGATCTTGGCCAACTCTCTCACACTAGCCACACTGCCACCAGGATTTTAGAACAGTGTCATCAATGGGTGTTGTTACACTAAATGGTCACAATTCCCATGCTACGAGGAATGAAAAGCTTCCAAAATAAAGAGACCTCCTCAGAGACACCAAAAGATGGGATGGGATTCATTGAAGTCTGAATCATCCTGAGAATATGATCTGTTCTTGGAATTGTCCCGAGGACATCTTCAGTGACCCAGCACAATGCAAGCTCATATCCAATGTTTTTATTCTATTACAATTGCATTTTCTCTAATGTAAACTACAATATTAAATATATAAGAATAATTGAAAGGTAATTTGTCCCTGAATCATTTCTATCTGAGCCCCATCAAAAGAAGCTGAGAAGGATGGAATGTTAACAAAGATGACAATGAAAACAACATCTCCTGAGTGACAGTGTGGCCGAGTGGAAAGAGGTCTCGCCTCAAAAGCAGGAAGACCGGGTCAAGCCCAGGTTCTGACAAATTCTAGTTATGTGTCCCTGGGCAAGTCACATAACTCTTGGAGGCAAGTCTTAGTCTAGAAGTTTCACACAAGACATCTGGAAAGTCATGTCAGTATTATCCCGAGTTTATAGTGGGAACCTGAGGCTCTGCGTGGTTGTGACTTGCCCACAGAGGCAGCGTGGCCCAGTTCAATTCGGTCCAGCAGATGCTTATTAAGTGCCTACTGCATGTCCCTGGACTGTAGGAAGCACTAGAGACACAAAGAAAGACAAATGACTTATGATGTCCCGGGGGAAAACAATCAGCACATAACGATGGACAGACTAGGTACAGTGGGGTTAAATTGGAGGCGCTCAGCAGAGGGAAGGCACCAAGCACTGAGGGGGATGAGGAAAGGCTTCCTGGAGAAGGGAGGAATGAAGTCACAGCCTCCCCCTCCACCCAAATGACCTTGCATTCATGCTATATATCTACTCATACCTTTCCATGGCCCTTCATTTGATAGAACAGAAGGTCCTTGAGAGCAGGCAGGCACTATCTAATCTGGATCTTTAGCCCCCAACATGATGGTACAGGGAGAGTGGCCTCTTACTAAAGACTTACTCTTGCTTCCTTGATCGATTGATGAAAGAGAGAAGTTTATCTTTATTGACATAACTTTGTATTATCCAAAATATCCAGCTCAGGTTTCTGTATACACTAAGCACTCAGTAATTTTTTTATCAACTGAATAAAAGTGGTGTCGAATACCAAGTAATTAAAAAAAAATACATGATAGCATTTCAGAGAAGAATCCAGTGGTGGATGAGGAGAGGCTGGTTAAAAGAAATCTTCATTATAATAATTCACATTTCTACTCTGCTCTGTTTTAGAGTTTTTCCAAATATTTTCCTTAGAGCAAATCTCCAGGACCTGTGGCCAAAAGGATGGGACCTGGGATTTAATTGATATTTTTGTTGTATGGCCATTTTTTAGTCATGTCCAAATCTTCATGACCCCATCTGGGGTTTTCTTGGCTGAGATACTGGAGTGGTTTATCATTTCCAACACCAGATCATTTTATAGATGAGGAAACTGAGGTGAACAGAGTTAAGTGACTTACCCAAGGTCACACAGCTAGTGTCTGAGGTCATATTTGAACTCAGGAAAACTAATCTTCCTGACTCCAGGTTGGGTGCTCTGTGCACTATGGCATCACCTAGCTGCCCTTAACTGGCATAAGGAACTCTACTGATTCAAAATAGGTACCTTCTCTGCCACTTATACTGAGGGCACTGAAAGGTTGTTGGGGGGGGGAAGAGAACAAGCACTTATTAGGCACCTACTATGCACCAGGCACTGTGCTAAGCACCTTATTTTTGATCCTCATGACAGCCCTAGGAGGTAGCAGAATTATATTCCCATTTTACAGATGAGGAAACTGAGGCAAGCAGGGGTTAAGTGACTTGCCCAGGATCACACAGCTAGCCAATGTCTGAGGTCAGATTTGACTTATGAAGATCACTTTGACAACTGAGCAGAGGATGCTGGAGTGGGAAGAGACCAAGCAGCAGCTACTATAGCCATCCAGGCATGAGGCAATAAGGGCCTATGCCATAGTCATGGCTCGCTGACCACAAAGGTCTACTTCTAGAAGGAAGACATATCTAGTGGGAGGCAAAATTCACAGAAATAATATGCAAGTTGTTCTGTGATAACCACAGAGCTCTTGACATTGAAGTCACTGAATGCTGCAAGGCAGCAAATGTATCCATGGTTCCTAGGACAGTCCCTCCCAGAAAGGCCCTTAGAAAAGGAACCAGAGAAGAACTGAGCCTGAATCCTGATGGAAGCAGACTAACTGATCTCTTTCTTTTCATTGTTTGGTTTTATTTCTTCTTAATCATTTTCCATTCCACCTAGCACAATACGCCTTTGTAATTGGACTAATATGAACGTATTTGCAGATCCTATACTGGACTATATGCGGTCGTGGGGGGAGGGGGGAGGAAGTAAAGGAAATCTGAAAATCAAGGAGCTATGGAATGGAATCTTGTTAACTGAAACTAAACTAATAAATTAATTTAAAATAAAAAAGAAGAAAAGGAGCCAGAGACTGACACTGTCGCCAACACAACATTAAGTCGCTAGCCCAGGATCACACAGCCAGTGGGAGTCAGAAGCGGGTCTTAAACCCGGGTTCCCCTGACTTGCCAGCCATCTCTGTCCATCCCCTCCACCTCGCTGGCTCTCCAAAGGGTGAGCTTTATTCTCATTTTGCAGTTGTGGAGGGTCAATGTCTTGCTTGGGATGACACAGCTGAACAGTATCATAGCTGAAATACAAATGCATTCCTTCTGATTCCAAGGCATCAGCTACAACATGCTGTATAAGGAGGATGCCCCCACTTATGGAATGTGTCTGACAGGAAATTCTGCTAATGAGTCTATTTACATAAAGTCTATTTACATAAAGACCAATTTGAACAAAAGGTCTCTCTCAGTTTTAGACAAGTAGTGTCCTCTGCCTGAACCCAGCTAACATAATCCCCTCATTTGTCTTTGTCAAATGAGAAGCTTGGAAGCATTGTGAATGGAGCTGGCCTTGGACCCAGGAAGACCTGGCTTCCATGCCTGCCTTGGGCCTAGACTCACTCTGTGATCCTGGGCCAGTCCTCTAGGCTTTCAACACCTGAGCCAATTCTCAAAGATTGTAATGAAGGTGATGACCCACATTAGCAGAAAGAGTTTCCTGCCCTGGGGAGGTCCTGAAATCACTGGTCTAGTTGTAAAACTAGTTGTCTATGTTGTGAAACACTCAACATCAGATGACACCATTGTTCAAAATCCCTTTGTGCATCTGGTTCTGAGACAAAGAACTCAATTTCATATTAAAAGCATTGCTCTAGCTTAGCTACATGAATGAATGAAAGAAAAGGTATTTAGTGAACGCTATGCAGTTCAATGGCATTAAACACAGGGCAAAGCACTACACCCAGTGTTGGGTAAATAACTGTAAAGGAAGACAGTCCCTGCTCTCCAGAAGCTGAGAGAGCCCCATCCAGGTAGCCTGCTCCAAAATAATTTTATCTGGCCCCGGCTGATGTTTGTTAGAAATGGAAACTCCCCAATGTGTATCTTTTCTATCATTTTAACAAAATGGTTTTGGTTTCCATGGTCATGACATTCATCAGAACCTTGGCACTCAGACCCTCTGGTGCCTCACACATAGCTAAATACTGGCAGATGTTAAACTAGAACCCAGGGCCCCTTCCCTCTAGTTCCTTGATAATCTGTCTCAAAGAATATTTATGGACATGATGGGGACACAGTAAAGTGAAATAAGCAGGAGATGGCAAGAGAAAAGGAAAGGAAATTTCTTCCTCCCTGTCCCTGCTTCTGCCCTCCCTTGCACTATAGAGACCATTGAGATATGATGGTTCTTATCTAAATAAGACTGGGAATAACCCACCAAGTGGGGACTGAAGGAAAGTAAAGAAGAACCAATGTGAGAATGAAAATGAAGAGGAAGGAAATTAGGGCTTGAAAAGGAGAGATGCGCCAGGGAGCTAAGCAAAGGCCTGGGCAGGAGATACCAGAAGCCCAAGGAGCTGGAGAGCTATCTCTGTCCACAAGCCATTCTCTATCACCCTCGGGCATCCACAAAGTGCCCATGTCCTGCATCCCCCTACCTGGCTCTGTGCCTGCCTCCCCCAAATCACTTCTTGGGTTTAGGTCAGCTTCAGCCTCCTCTACAAAGCTCCCCCTAATCCAGGGAGCTGGTGGTGCAGTGGACAGAGCTCTGGAGTCAAGAAACCCAAGTTTCAGTCCAGTCTCAGACACTTGTTAGTTGTGTGATCTCTTGTTTCCCCATCTGTAAAGTGGAGACAAGGGTAACAGCTATCTCCCAAGGTGGTTGTGGAGCTCAGATGTGATAACCATGAGCTGCTTAGCACAGTGCCTGCTCTGGTATTATCTTCCTAGGTGTTAGGGTTCTTTATGTCTTCAAACTACCTCGTATTTCCTCATCTTTGTGTGTCTTGTGTCTTTTCTCCTTGGAATGGAAACTCCCTGAGGACAAGGGCTGCTTAAAGGAGGTTTTTGTAACTCCCGGAATTTCCTCCCTTCAGCCCTAGTCCCAGCCTTCATCTTGGCATGAAAGTGCTAGCAGGTTCCCAAAGGCTGTGCCAGTGGGACATAAGCATTTGAAAGGGTCTATAATGCTAGGAAGGCTCCATGTAACAACCCAACAACAGACAGGCTACTTTCTGAGATCCAGAGTCATTAAGTATGGGGAGCTTAATCACCCATAGTAGACTGGCCCACTTGGTGACAGTGTCTTTGGCCATGGCAACCTGAGAGAGACAGAGACAGAGACAGAGTCAGAGACAGAAAGACAGAGAGAGAAAGAGACAGAGATGCAGAGAGCACTTATTAAATGATTACTACTTGTTGGGTACTGGGCTATAAGCAGAGACTGATTCAAATACAAGGGAGTGAGACAGGTCAGGCCCCCAGAGTAGCTAGATAATGCCTTCTATAAACCTCTGGGCATGTCAGAAAAATCTGAGTTCAGATTCAGCCTCAGACACCAACAGCTCTCAGTTAGCCCCTCCTTGTCTCTGTTTCCTCATCTATAAAATAGGGTTAATAATAGCAACTAGAGCATTGGGATTTTGGGAGGGACAAATGCAATGATTATAGCTATAAAGTGCTTTGCAAACCTTAAAGTCTTAGAGAAATGTTAGCATCATTACTATCAAAGAGCTATATTTTAATGAAGAAGAAACCACCTGAAGAGGTGCTGGAGGAACGTGTGAGGCTTGGCAGAAGATTGGAGCCAATGCTGTAGAGAGCTTGCTTCCAGCCAGATAAGGCCAGAGGCTCCCCTCCCAGAGCTGTAGGGAAGCCCAGCTTCAGCTGAGCTAGTTAGACATGGATGGAGAATAAACCAAGGCAAGGGTTCAGAACAAGTCAAAGTAACAAGATACAGAATGATCCTTGGTCCTCCATGGCAGGGATGGTGACAGTGGCGGAAGCCAAGGAGGCAAAGACTCAGGATTTTCCAAATGTTGTTAATTTAGCCCTTGGTACTCTCAAAGCAACATCTCAAAGCGAGACCAATGGGCTTACAGCTGGAAGAGCTGGATTTTGTTAGTCTCCACTTCATCTGTATAAATGAAACCAGAAGAAAGAAGTTGCATCTAAAGTGAAGATGACTCACAAGCTTTCCTTGGAGGGCCAAATAGAGGAGTTGGCAGAGCTGCTCTTATCATGTCTCCAAAAGCAAAGAGAAGCATCATGTCTTGGGCCATTGTATATCTCAATCTGCAGGGATAAAGACCATGAAAATAATGGCAACTTAAATAAAATGCTCTGTTTCAGGGGGTAGAAAGGTAGAAAAATTCTACAAAGAACTGAGTAGGATTCTGGATTAAATCCCCATATACCCTGACATTAGTTGACATCAAGCAACAGGTAAAAATGGTGAGAATAATATTGGAAAATATGGGTCAGGAATAAGGAATAAAAGAGCCAAAGACATGTACAGAAGCTCAGACCAATGTGTCAAGAGTCTTCAAGAAAACCATCGGCAGGTGCTAGCTATGGTGAGTACCCAACAATACTAGACAAAAATAGGAAATTGATTCTATTTTAATGCCTCATTACTGATATAGGACTCATTCCTTAATCCTCTGTCCATGTACATGTGAACCACTGACAATAGAGCAAAGATAAAAATGAGGGCAAAGTTAGAAGAAAAAAGAAACACAGTAAGAAGATTTGGCATGAAATTAAAATAATTCCATCACAATCAGTCAACAAGTTATTGGTAATGAAAATGCACAGAAGAAATCACGTAAATACAAGCTACAATAATGCCAGACAGAAACATAAGCAATGTAAATCAATTGCTATAACAAGGAGAGCAAAAGAACCACCAATTCACCTACCAAAGTGAGAGATGAGGTCACAAAAGAGTAGCACCAGTATCAACAACAGTTATTTGGAAAATTTAATGGAGGATAACAGAAAATGATGAGCAGCATTGCCTGATAAAATGGAGAGCAGCAATGGAGACAACAGCCAGTTCTAAGAAAGCTTGGTGACGGATCCAAATAAATGTATTCATTCCAAGGGCATTTAGAGATAAAAAATGAAAAAACAAAAAGTGTAAGAAAAAATGAAAAAACAAAAAGTGTAAGAAAAAATGAGAAATATCTGCAAAGGTTTTTTTATAAGAAATTTTGTTCACCCTCGAGGATAGAAGAGCCACCACACTTGGGCTACCAAAGTAGCTATTCATTGGGATATCACAGAGGCAGGAAAGGCACTAAAGAAAACAAATATGGGAAAGTGTTTGGATTATACCAAATATACATAAAGGAGAGCCATGCTAGAAGCCACACAGTTGTGAATATGTGGAAAAAATCATGTCAAAAGGCATCTGAACAAAGGGGGAGATTATAAAGGCAAAGGGGAAAAAGCTCAGACCTTATCAATAGCCCCCAAAAAACAACCAGGAAACAAGATTAGCATGAACAACTAATTCTAGGCAGAAAAAATTTTATAAGAAAAATTCACATAGGCATCATGTGCATGCTAAATGAAGATCTTAGCAGGGCACAGGCAGGTTACTGCAAGCAGTATTCCACAGTAGAGCACATCTTTATCATCACAGACTTGAAGGAAAATGTAGAGGATGCAACATCTCACTGTACTCATTTGGTTATTCATTATAAAGGGGGATTTGTCAGGCTCTGCACTGACTCTACCAATCCCCAGACACTAGTCAGTTCCCAGGACTGTGGCTAACTCCATCTTCCCCTTAAGGTCCTAGGGTGTCTGTCTATTGGCAGTATTAGCTCAAGCCTCATCCCAGGGTTTTCACACTGTACCACTCACCAATGCCAGTTAATATCACTCAAATTGGCAATAAGCAGCCTTGACATTATTTAACCTGTCATCAATGTTATCAATAACCAGTTAACATTAATTGGCTTTTGCCAAGAGATATTTACTGAGAAGACA
The DNA here is from genome assembly GCA_011680675.1 of Gymnobelideus leadbeateri. Lineage (NCBI taxonomy): Eukaryota > Metazoa > Chordata > Mammalia > Diprotodontia > Petauridae > Gymnobelideus > Gymnobelideus leadbeateri. Next base: position 1,854 of record WOXC01001437.1, on the reverse strand, counting down.
TGGCAAAAACAATTACAAGCATGTCCCAAAGAACTAGGGTTCACATCTCACCAACTCTACTATACAAGGAGGTCAGCTGTAGGTAGGAGCTATTATGCATGTTCCCAGGACTCAGCTTTCATTGACCACTCCCCCATCACAGTTTCATTAGAGCAAAACACTATCCTAAGGTTCTCCTCCAACAAATATCTCCCTTCCACTTATAAAAATTATATAAAATTTCTTGAATGGCTGAACAGCGAAGAAAACTTTATTTAATGAAACTTTGACCATTAATATCAGACTAAGGAAAAAATAAGACATCTACTCCTCACAGCTGCTGTCACTTATGCGGAAGCAGAATCCAAATGGAAGGATTCCTTATGGATGGTGAAGTCCTCAGATTGTTCTTATATGTATTCATGTGAAATATGGCCAGAGAAAGCCAGGAAGGGCCCCTCAGTGCGGCTGGACTCCCTGTGATCAGCTTAGGGAGAAACTTGAATTAGCTGCATGGGATGGGCAGGCACAGAATAGGGGGAGGACTGGGAGCTGTATCATGATAAGCACCATTCCTTCACATTAATGAGATCACACATCCATTGGAGTACTGGAGCATCATCCCAGCTTCTATCCAGCATAGTGCTTTGTACATCAATGAATATGTATTAACAAATATCTGATGGACTGAAAAACACTCACAAGGCACTGCTATAGTTAGGGCAATCTAAGAGCAGAGAACATGGAGATGAAAAACTCCATGGTTCCCTATCTCAGTGAGTTTGTATAATTATAGTCACATAATTATATAATCTGCCATTATTATTCAAGTTAAAATACGAGAAGTGAATAAGAGCTTCAAAAATGTATGACAGTTTAGGAAGAAGGAACCATTTCTATGTAAGGAAGTTTTAAGGAAGAGGAAGTCTCTGGGCTGGGGTAGGAAAGCACACACACACACACACACACACACACACACACACACACACAGGAATTCAATAGGTTATTAAATAAGGAGAGTATAGTCCAGTCTTTGGAGAGAAATGGAACCAAATGCAAAGGTGATGAAAGAGTCAGACAAGATCAAGGAATAATTAGCCCTTCCTTTTGACTATAATATGAGTATCTGAAAAGGACTGAATCCAATAGGATGAAACTCATTAGAAATCAATATAAAGTGTTATGCTTAAGCACCAAAAAAAAAATGAATTCACAACTAAATCACGGGAAAGTGGCTCTGAAAACTATATGGGGGTTTTAATGAACCACAAGCTGCATATAAATCAGCAGTGTGATCTGGAAGCCAATGAAGCTAATCTGATTTTAGGTTGTATTAAGAGGGGCAGGGTTTTCAGGAATAGATGGGTAACAGACCTACTGTGCTCTGCACTCATCAGAACATACCTGGAGCACTTTTCTGTTCTAGGTAGCAAGTTTTAAGAATGTTGATAACCTACAGAATATCTAGAAGAGGGCAAATAAGATGCCAAAATGTCTTGAGACCATGACATATGAGGAAGGAGCTGGGAATGTTTCTTTCAGAGAAGAGAAATCCCAAAGGGGCATGACAACTGTCTTCAAGTGTTTGAAAGACTGTCATGTGAAAAAGGGATGAGATTGGTTTGGCCCTAGAGGGCAGAACCAGGAGCGATGTGTAGAAAAAGTTAAAGACGCAGATTTAGGCTTGACATCAAGAAAACCTAAACCATTAAAGCTATGGATGGAGCTGCCTCAGGACTCAGTGAGTTCCTATCCTTGAAGGTCTTCAAGAAGATGCCAGGCAACCACTTCCAAGGTATGTTGCCAAAGGGATTTGTTTTGTGTGTGGCTTGAACCAGATGGACACTGACATTCCTTCCAACTCTCCACTGTTGT
>WOXC01001435.1:0-57671 GCA_011680675.1 Gymnobelideus leadbeateri | reverse complement strand
TTGGTTTTATTTATTAATTCAATGGTTTTCTTAATTTCAATTTTATTAATCTCACCTTTGGTTTTCAGTATTTCTAATTTAGTACTAAATTGGGGATTTTCAATTTGTTCTTTTTCTAGCTTTTTCAATTGCATGTCCAATTCACTGACCTCCCTTCTCTCTGCTTTAATTAAGTATGCACTCAGGGATATAAAACTTCCCCTGAGAACTGCCTTTAGTGCATCCCACAAATTTTGGTATGTTGTTTCATTATTATCATTCTCTTGAATGAAATTATTGATTGTTTCTATAATTTCTTGTTTGACCCACCAATTTTTTAGGATTAAATTGTTTAATTTCCAATTAGTTTTTAGTCTATCTTTCCATGGCCCTTTATTGCATATAATTTTTATTGCATCATGATCTGAGAATGATGCGCTTAATATTTCTGCCTTTCTGCACTGGATTGTGAGGTTTTTATGCCCTAGTACATGGTCTATTTTTGAGTATGTACCATGCACTGCTGAGAAGAAAGTAAATTCCTTTTTATCCCCATTCAGTTTTCTCCAGAGATCCATCATATCTAGTCTCTCTAAGATTCTATTCACCTCCTTAACTTCTTTCTTGTTTATTTTGAGGTTAGATTTATCGAGTTCAGAGAGGGGGAGATTAAGGTCCCCCACTAGTATAGTTTTGCTATCTATTTCTTCCTCTAATTCCTTTAACTTCTCCTCTAGGAATTTGGATGCTATACCACTTGGTGCATATATATTAAGTAGTGATATTGCTTCATTCTCGATGGTGCCTTTTAGTAGGATATAGTTTCCTTCCTTATCTCTTTTAATTAGATCTATTTTTGCTTTTGCTTTATCTGAGATAAGTATTGCTACCCCTGCTTTTTTTACTTTAGCTGAGGCATAATAAATTTTACTCCAACCTTTTACCTTTACCCTGTGGGTATCCCTTTGTTTCAAATGTGTTTCTTGAAGACAGCATATTGTAGGATTATGGTTTTTAATCCATTCTGCTATCCGCCTCTGTTTTATGGGAGAGTTCATCCCATTCACATTCACAGTAATGATGACTATCTGTCTCTTCCCTTCCATCCTATTCCCTCCCCTGTTTATGTTTTTGTTTCTTCCTTCTCCCTTCCCCTCCTTGAAGTTTTCCCTTTTGACCACCCCCTCCCTCAGTGTTCCCACCCAGTGACCCCCCTTCTTAACCTACCCTCTCCCCTTACTACTATTTCCCTCCCTTATAATCCCACCCTTTAGTCTCCTCCTTTTCACCCTCCCCCCCTCTTACCCTCCCACTATCTATAGGACACAACAAATTTTTATACTTATCAGAGTAAATTACTCCCCGTTTGATTCCAAACCAATGAGAGTAAATTTCAAACAATGCTCCTCTCCCTCCCTCCAATTCCTCTATTTAATGAATTTATGTGTCTATTCACGTTAGATTCTTAAACTTCACTGATTAATTTGATCCTTCTTTGAACCAGAACCAGTGAGAATAGTGTTTAAATGATGTTCCTCTCCCTCTTACTTTCCCTTCTTCTATAGTGTGTTTTGATGCCTCTTCAGATGGCATATTTTACCTTTTCCTAGCTCATCCTTTCCTTTTTCCCATTACAGTACCATTGATCCCCTTAATAGTCTTTTTTTTTTTTAGACTCCATGTTAGTGCATTCATACCCACACCCTCTAAGTATAACCCTTTTGCAGGTCATGATAATCATAGAGATTTCAAATATTGACAGTTATCAGCTCCACATATAGGGATGTGAACATTTTGCTCTTGTTGCATCCCAAGTAATGAGCTTGTGTTTGTGGGTGTGGGTATGTGCACTTCTGCATGTGTGAGTCTATGTTACCCTTGTTTACCTTTTTATGTTCTTCTGGAGTCTTGTAATTGGAGATCAAATTTTCCATTGAGCTCTGGCTTTTTCATTAGGAAAGTCTGGAAGTCCCTTACTTCATTAAACGTCCATCTCCTTGCCTGAAAGATTATGCTCAGTTTTTCCGGGTAGTTAATCCTTGGTTGTAGTCCTAGCTCTCTTGCCCTACGAAATATCAAATTCCAGTCCCTCCGCTCTTTTAATGTAGAAGCTGCTAGGTCCTGTGTGATCCTAACTGTAGTTCCTCGATATTTGAATTGTTTCTTTTTGGCTGCTTGTAGAATTTTTTCTTTAATCTTATAATTCTGGAATTTGGCTACTATATTTCTTGGAGTTTTCAGTTTGGGATCTCTTTCAGGAGGAGTCCGGTGAATTCTATCAATAGCTATTTTATCTTCTGATTCCAGGACCTCAGGACAGTTTTCTTTGACAATCTCTTGGAGGATGTTGTCTAGACTGCTTTTCTCATCATGGCTTTCTGGTAGACCAATAATTCTTAGGTTGTCTCTCCTGGATCTGTTCTCTAGGTCAGTTATTTTTCCAGTGAGATATTTTACATTTTCTTGCAATTTTTCGATCATCTTGTTTTTTTCGATTGACTCCTGCTGCATCATAGAGTTCTGAGTTTCAGTTTGGTTGTATCTAATTTTTAGTGAATTATGGTCTTCAATAAGTTTTTGAAGTTCCTTTTTTAGGGAGGTATTTTCTTTTTCCAAGTTGGTCATTGCCTCCCTGATTTGGTCTTTAAAATTTTTCTTAAGCTCCTCCAGGAATGCTATTTGGGCTTGAGACCAGATCATGTTTCCTTCTGTGGTCTCTGGTGTGGGCAGAGAGTCTATATTGTCCTGTGTGTTTTGTTGTTCTTGCCCTGCATAGTATGCTCGAATAGACTTTCTTGCCTTCCCCTTCTCCTTTTCAGCTTCCTTCCTTCCCATTGTGACTTCCTGTTTCTTAGTGTCTCAGGCTATGAGTTTGGGGCCTGATCCTTGACTTTGAATACCTCTGGGTGGCTAGTTTATGGCTAAGTCAGGGAAGTCAGTGAGGAATGTAGATGTGTAGGTGGGGTTGAGTCTGACCACTTCAGATTTCTGCCTCTATACCCCTGGGCTATAAGTAGGCTTTTGTTGGTGAGGTGAGGTGGGGCTAGTTGGGTCCCCTCCCTCTCTTCTCTTCAGATTCCTGGCTGTCTCAGTTACACCCTTTCTTGGAGATTCTCAAGCCTGAGGCTATTTCCATTAACTTGGGATTTCAGTCTGGGTGGGAGACTTATCTTTGGGTTTTCTGCTTCATGAAGGAGGGATGGGAGGATCGGAGCAGCTAGAATTTACTTTGCCATTCCAGCCCCTGTATCATACAGGCAGGCAGTTTCTAAATTTCCAGGCTGGGGGCTGAATGCAGCCTGAGAAGCCACTCTCTCCACTGGGGGCCCGAGTCTCCTACCTGGCTCCAATGATCTGTTCCCTCTGCGAGATGACTGCGACTCCTCCTTGGTAAGTCTGCAGGCTGGGGATTTTTCTCTCTCTGGTGTAGTCTGCTTGCCTGCTCTTAGGTCTGAGCTGTGCAGACCCCACGCGCTTTGCGCTCGACCTGTGCGGGCACTCTGGGCAACCTCCTGTGCTGGATTCTGCCACACTCTGTCTTCCACTGGGCTTCGTCACTCCGGAATCTGCTCAGATTTACCCTTTTGGACTTAGTGACAGAGGAGCTCAGCGAGGTTACTGCTTCCTTTCCGCCATCTTGGCTCCGCCCCTCTTACTTGATTTTCAAAATCCTTTTTGAGTTCTTCCAAGACTTGAGACCAATTCATATTTTTCATGAGGGCTTTGGATTTAGAAACTTTGACTTTGTTATCTTCTATGTATGTGTTTTGATCTTCCTTGTCACTCCAGTAATATTCTATGGTCAGAATTTTATTCTGTTGTTAGCTCATTTCCCCTATGTGTTACTTGACTTTTAACTCCTTGCTAAAGTGGGAGTGGAGGACACACCGTCTTCCAGGGTGGAGGACACACTGTCCCAAGCTTTAGGGGTTTTGTGCAGCTATTTTCAGAGAGAAATTCTAGGGACCTGAAAGTTTTCAGTTCTTTCAAGGTGAAATGATCTAAAGAGAGGTGTTTACTATTCTCCTGGCCTGTGCTCTAGTCTGGGAGCAACCACAATCACTCTTTTCTATCCTGAAACTATGAGGTGGGTTCCTGTTCCACTATGACTACAAGCTCAATTGTTTTAGTTCTCCTCCTTGCCCTGGGACTGCCACCCAGGAGTGTGACCCTAATCTGAGTATGGGCAAAGCAGTAGAATTTTGCCCCCCAGTGCTAGCAAAGAAAACCCTGTAATCTTCTTCTGCCCTATTGTTATTATTTTTTATTATTTCTGTTGTGCAGATGAAGGGAGTTTCAGAGAGATGAAATAATGGTGTCCATAGTCCTATTGCTAGGCAGTTTATGAACCAAGACAGGAAACTTGAAATAGTGTATGCAAATCACTTTGTGAATTTTAAAATATTATATAAGATGGCTAATTGATCAGCAATTTATAGAATTAAGGAGTGGCCTAGGACTGAAGTATCAAACTCAAAACTTTCCTGCAGGTAACCAGCAACACTCTAGAAAACAACCCAAACCAGATTAAAATGTAATTGGGACATATTTAACAAAGTAAATAAAAATACAATAAAACATAGATAATGTTAATGTATGGTTTCTGAGTCAATATGTGACCTTCAGGGATCAGTTTCATATACATTATCTAATTTTATCTTCATAAATCACTTGTCTTCCTTAATGTTGCAGAGGTTCCCAAAGTAGGTGATATTACCTGGGGCGGGGGGTGGTCGCTGGAACAATGAGGGGGGTAGTAGTAGCCTCAGGGACACCTGGGGAAAATTGAATAAAAATAAGTGGGTAATAGAAGCATAAGGAAAGAAGAGAAGAGAAGAAAAAATTTAAAACTGTTCACACACATTTCAACTGTTATATAACAGTTAAAGTCATAGTGATTACATTATTTTCCAAATAAATATGTGAAATGCAAGTTATAACTACTAAGTGGTCAAGTCAGCCAACAGGTCTTAACAAGCAAGTGTTGGCAGGTGAGCATGCTACCATGCTACTCATTCTTGGAAAATCTGGCATGCATCACCAGGAATATGTGTGTGATAACTTGTTTACAATACAATACTATATGGCTCCATAATTCAACATTGCATCATCAAAATTTCAATGCTAGAGAACCCCACAAATTTATAATAAATCATTAAATTCAATATGTGTCATTTAAAAAATTTTATATCTTTTGAAATGATCCAAATTAAAAAAAAAAAAACATTAAAGGGTTCTTAAAAAGTAGATTTCCCGGTGAGGCTGAGTAATTTTTTTTAGAAGGGACCAGTAGGCCAAATAAGTTTGGTAACCTCTGTGTTAGAGGAAGATTTCTGGGTTAAAGAAAATGCCCTCACCCACCAGTACTTATCCCTCTATTGTGACTGGTATAAGGAGGTATTAAACCTCCTCAAATGTAGTATTGAAAAGACATCTCATGTATGCATATGTGGTCCCCAGGTAGTATAATCTGTGTGATGGAATTAAGCTCTGTGTACCTTAATTAATTTAGGTATTACCTATTGATGGTGTGAAAACAATGAACATGAACTTGGACAGACTTCAAAAGATAGTGGAGGATAGAAGAGCCTGGCATTCTGTGGTCCATGGGGTCATGAAGAGTTGGACACAACTGAAAAACACTAAAGAGGGATGCTATGAGGGTGGATCTGACCTCCAGAAAATTTACTGAGCTTTTTTGAGAAAAATGCTCTGGAATAGAAATTATTATTATCATGACACATCCAATAAAACAAAACCAATTGAAGTAGCAGAATATTATTCTTCACAACAATAAAAAAGCTCATGGTTTTTAGAGATTAATTACTTTTAATAAACAAAAACAACCGAAAACTAAAAACCAGTGAAAACATTCCTCTCATTTTATTGCCAGCACTGAAATCTAAAATACTGAGGACTTGTGGCTGCATTGATCTTCTATGGGTTTACATGAATAAATAAAAAGCAAACAAGACTCATTTTTAGAAAAATACCAGCTTCCCTGCACCTCTGACTACACTGAATGTCATTGGAAAGCTTTATTTCCTATTTCTTAAGCATTAGCTCTGCCCCTCTCTTTATTAATTATGGTCATGGTGACCAACATAAACATTCTAGACTCATATTCTTCCCTTGGTAGTTGAGGCTGGTTTTGGGGGGGAGAGAGGGCATGAAGAGCAGGTGAGGGCAGGGTTGTAGCAAACAATTCCACTGTCATTGAATTTCAGCCAAAGCAAGGTAGATGGGCTTCTCATACTTATGACTCCAGTGATGAAAACTCCCAAACACATTTCAATTGGGTCAGTCCAAAAAGAAATGGTCATCTTTATTTTTTCCACCATATCTCTAACTAAACTTTGCACTAGCTATTCATACTCTCTTCCTAAGCATTTTGTGAAATTATCACCTCCCCACCCCTATCATAAAAACCTGAGTTCAAGCACTACCTCTGATGTATACTGACTAGGTGATTGTGGTCAAGCTGTTTAATTTCTCAGTGCCCCCAGGTAATTTTTTTTTGCTTTTTTTTGGAGGGGGGAAGGGAGGGCAATTGAGGTTAAATGGCTTGTCCAAGGTCACATGGCTAGTTTTTTGTGGTAAGTATCTGAGGTCAGACTTGAACTCAGGTCCTCCTGACTCCAGGGTCAGTGTTCTATTCACTGCACTATCTAGCCTTCCCCTCCCCACCAGGTAATTTTTTAAGATGTCTGAAGTTCACCAGAATATTTAAAGTGCAAATCCAGACCAAAACACAAAACAATAACAACAATAACAAAAAGAAGAGCAAGACACTATAAAAAGAAAATAATGATGTAAGTTCCTTACGATTACTATCTCATTTGATCCTCACAACAACTTTGGGAGGTAGATGCTACTATTATGCTCATTTTACACATGAGGAAATTGAGGCTAAATGATTTCCCAGAGTCACAAAGCTAGTGCCTGAAACTGGATTTGAACTCAAGTTTTCTTGACTCTGGGCTCAGAGTTCTATTTACTGCTCCACCTGTTGTCATTGAGGCATTTCAGTCATGTCTGACTCTTCATGACCCCATTTGGGTTTTTCTTGGCAGAGATACTAAAGTGGTTTGCCATTTCCTTGTCCAGCTCATTTTACACATGAGAAACTGAGGCAAACAGGGTTAAATTACTTGGCCAGGGTCACACAGCCAGTAAGTGTCTGAAGCCGGACTTGAACTCATGAAGATGAGTCTTCCTGGTTCCAAGCTCAGTGCCCTATCCACTGTGCCATACCAGGCAACCTAGCTGTCTATATACCAAAATATACATTCAGAGATTTGATTTTTAACTGATTTATTCAACGTCCTTTTCTCTGCCACCTAGTCTGTAATATTTAATTTTTAACTGCAGCATTAAAGAATTGAGAAGATTCTATGAAACTATATTGTAATTTTAAAAAGGTTTAGTCTTTGATGACTTGCCCTCTGACAAATTAAACAAAGTCACCCAAAATTTTAAAAATTGAGAATAAAGACTATTTAACCTTTTATTATCAGTAGCTGAGCAACAGACTATTGAACCCATTCTTACTGAAAATGGCCACTCATTATTCTCTTGTTTAATTTGCTTAGGCTTCCTGCTTTTCATTCATTAAGCTTCTTGTTTCCTTAGAATATTTGAGCTAATTTACAGAGATATAATAGAAAAAGTAAACATTAAAACAGAATAAAAATACCAGCAAAAAAAAAAAAAGCTAGAAGATGTAGATGAATAAACCATCTACCTGGCGGTCTGATGCTTCCGTGGATCTGTGATCACACCAATCTGGGCACTCCATCCAGCATTGTGGATTGGAATATATCCACACCTTTTCAGCTGGTATGTCTCTTATCTATGTCCTCCAATAAATCTTTCACAAAGGGTATACCCAACATATTGGGGGTTCCTTTTGGGGTCCCTTGACAGGGCGTGGACACAAGAGGAATGCACAAACTTCCTTAAATTATCTCTCTTTGACGTATTTTCCAGGTCAAATTTTTCATATCAGATTTCCAGTCATTTTAATTTTTTTAATATTTTTTGCTTCCTCATGGAGTCATTGATGTCTCTTTGTCTCTTCTAGTTGCCAGAGCATCTTTTCCTTGGCTAAGGTTTATTACTGTTTTAAAAAGCTATTTCATTTCCTTCCAATTATTTCCTCAAGAGCTTTTATTTCATTTTCAAAAGTCTCTTGCTTCATTTCTTCCGAGTATACATGTATAGTCCTTGTGGAAAATATATTTCTTCCTGAGTTACTATTTGCCCTTGTTATGGTGTTACTCATTCCTTCTTTGCAGGGAATCTCTACATTTGAAATGATTTTGTCATGCTGGTCATCGTCTTAATTATTCTCTCCAGATATAGTTCCTGATTTGGGGCTTTTTGTCAGGGTCAGACTCTAGTCCCTGTTTCTCTCTTGGGTGGGGTGTTCAAGCTTGCTTGGTTTCACCCTGTGTCACCTGGGTTCCTATGCTGACTTCCTCTTCCTAGAGTTCTCTTCCATCTCTACCCCAACTTTTGAGGTTCAAAGCACTACCTCCTCATTGCATCTCAGGAGAAGGTACTAAGAAACTCTAGTCTGAGCCACACTCTGCAACTGCACTCATTGCTATAGCTTCGCCAGGATTCCAAAGGCCTTGCTGTTGTTTTACCTCCATACTGGAACCTTCTCAGGGAGCTCTTGCTGTAGTCCACAGGTTTCTCTGATTTTCCTTTTGTCAATCTTAAGGGCCATGGGCTTGTTTGACTAACCTGTCCCTGACTTTCCTGGTGCCCTTTTGTCCTATTGCCTGTGGGCTACTCATTGGTATACTTCCATGTGTTTTCATTGGTTTTCTTGATGATTATTTGGACTGTTGTAAATTTCAGATTTTAGCCAGAGTAAGTGGAGGGAACTGGGCTGTATGTCTCCATTCAAGCACCCATCTTCACCATGTGTAAGCTCATTTCTAAACACACAGCCTTTCCCCTAATTATTTCTCACTCTTGATAGTTAGCCTACCTCTTTTTCCAGTCATGATGATGATCTTTGATGATCTTCTTTATGCCATATCATCTTACCTTTGTTGGTTATATGTGGCAGCACCCTTACTCAACATGTGCCTCTCCACTGCCCTTTCGATGACCCATGGCTTTAATTCTCTGGATACTTAATAATTTCATCATTTATAGCCATATTCCATCATTGGAAGAATATCAACATTTTTAAATAGGCCTTTTTTCTGGGAGAAAGTTCAAGTCATTAGAAACCCTGAACAATTTTTAAAAGTCAATCTAGCTTGCTTTCCTCCTATAAATAGTAGGCCTAGCTCATTGGCCATTTCCGTCCTGGCTAAACATACTGATAGACCAGTTCTATTGTTTGGTCATTCAATTGTATATTGTCTTCTGGTCAGTAAGCATACTTGATCTTCTAGCTTGTTTCTAGGGAGATAGATGAGCAAAATTACTTTTGAATGATTGTGAGTCTTATACTACAACATCCTGAGCATCAGTAGGAAAATCCATATATAGTAAATCCCTCTTCCATTTGGACTTGGTATCAGACATCCTTTGTGATAGTAGCAGAAATGTGTGGCAATCATATACATATCCCTGTCTTATACTTCACTTGATATTACTAATCACAAGATTTTCAAGCAAAAGTATTGCTATAGTTCATCTTTCAGAGAATCTTATATGATTTTGACATATGGATGGGAGAGATTATGTTCAAGCAGAATGATTCTGGTCTATCAGATGTATTTTTCAGTGAACAAAAAGGAAGCATAGTATATTCTTTACACCTTTCAGTCTATTATGTATCTATAAACATATAGTCTGCTATAGAATATTATTTGCTAAAATCTTCCTATTTTATTCTCATACTTTCAACAAAGATGCCCTACATACTGATATAGATTATTCTCATAAAAATTTTCTAATAATTGGAAAGGGGATATGTGGATCTATAGTTACTATTATTTCCTTTGGATGCCTTGAGTAAAAACAAAGTACATGCCTTTTCCCAATAATTTTTATCCTCTCTTTTTTCAAATATCTTGAGAATCAGTCCTTCAATGACCTCAAAATTACATAACCTCCAGCATGAACTACTTTTAACCTAGTTTAGCTCTTCTCCCTATTTTTTTTTGTATTTGTTATTGACATTTTAAGTCCCTCATTCATCAGGTTGGGGACTGTTGTTACAGTCCAAATATAGTGGCACCACTCTTACTAAGGAAGAAAATAGTAACCTTTTCTCTTATATTTAATATTTTTAAAATTTTGAATTCCAAATTCTCTCCCTCACTACAGCCCCTCTCCTACTTATTTAGAAGGCAAGCAATGTAATGCAAATTATACATATGAAACTATGCAAAACATATTTCCATATTAACTATGTTGCAAGAAAAATGAAGTAAAAAACTTCTGTTTTAATTTGCACTGAGTTCATCAGTTGTCTCTCTGAAAGTGAGACATTTTTCATCAAAAGACCCTTAGAATTGTCTTGGATCATTATAATAATCAGAGTAGTCAAGTCTTTCACAGTTGATCATTGTTACAATATTTCTGTTACTACGTATAATGTTCTCCTGGTTCTGTTTCCTTCACTTTGCATCAGCTCATTTAAGTATTTCCAGACTGAGGAAAAAAGAAATCTTGGTGGATCATTTCCTTTTTGCTATTGAAAAGCTAATGACCACCAGTAACTTCTTCCTTCAATGCCCTTGTTATGATTTTCTTTAGGTGGCTCACTTGATAAGCTTTCTGTAAATTTGTTTTTCCTTCATTAATCGTCCTCTATCAACCTTCTACATAAAATCTTGTGAACAAGTTTATTTTATTTAAACTGGTATTGCCCTTTGGTGACATTTCTCTCGTTTGGCAAATGTCTTGCTGACTGGAACATTTTCCAGGCTCTTTTGTTCTCCTCACTCTGGCAGTTGATTTACATTGGTTTAACTACTTTAGGAAATGATAACGTATGTGAATATATGTTTTTTTCTTCACTTACCATTTCCCAGCTTTTGAAAAATAGGTCCAGTTCAAATTGCCTCAATTGTACAGCATGTCTTTGCATTTTTATTCTAAGCTGTCATGGCTTTTTATCTTTATACTAACAAGTCAATGGTCTGATTGAAAACTGGTGATTCAGGAATGACTCCCATGTTGGTAACTAAACATTTCTTGAAAAATATATGTTTCATTTTTTGTGATGTTCTTTGGTGCTCATCATGGACAGTACTTCCTGATTCTCTTCTTAAAGGTCTTCATCTGTAAACATAATGCTTTTTGTGTGTTTTTTGCTTTTTGGAGGGGGTAGGCAAGACAATCGGTGTTAAATGACTTGCCCAAGGTCTCATGTCTAGTAAGTGTTAAGTTTCTGAGGCTGGATTTGAACTCAGGTCCTCCTGACTCCAGGACTGGTTCTCTATTCACTATGCCACATAGCTGAACACAAACAAAACTTTCTGATAATTTATAAGCTTTTGAATTCTCATTCTCTTACACACAAACTTTGGGGTTTTTTAAAATTATTTTTCATCATTTTCCTCTATTCACACCTTTACATTGAACTTGTCAAAGTATATATTGATTGAACTTGGAAGGTCTTATTGAGTTCCTGTGGAATTTCTCTACCTCCTCATCCTCTGCAACAAATGTTGGTACATAAGTTGTAATTATCTTCATGGTGATTTTTTTTCTTGCAAGTGCTTATCATGAGCACCATAGTACTGGATAACAAAGCCTCCTGTGGAATGTTTCTTGATGGTTTTGGATACATGTTAGCAAACCAACTCTGCCAAATCCTTTGTGTGCCTCTCCAAGGAGTACCTTTGAGTCATATGTTGGTTTAGCTACAGCTTCCCTATATCTTCAGATATAGCAAGAATGCCAACATCTGTATGATTCAGTTCCACCAGTAGCGTGCCCACTCATTGGACATTGGACAATGACTTCACATTTAGGGGTCCAACTGCTAAATTAATGTTTATAATGTACATCAAAACAGTTTGATTCTTAGACTCCTCCACCTTCTTTTTTGCCACTTTCCCACTGTGGAATTAAAAGGGACCTCGGATGACAGGAGGCCATTTTATATTTCTCATTGTTCCTTGGTTGACATGGCTAAAAAATTTATCACCTGATATCCAATTGACTGATGACTCATTCCTCTTCAGGGTGCACTCCTGACTTTTTCTACCTTGCTCCAGAAACCTCTTTTTCTGTAAGCTCATTCCAGCCTTGTAATTCATACTGGAAGTGCCATCTACTCCTAAGGCCTCTCCCTCTGATTAGAAGGCACTTCCCAGACCTTCTATTGAAGGAGGACACCCAGGCCAGCCATGTCTCATTCCTCTCCAACCTCTATTCCTGACTTTCTCCAGATTTTATATACAATACCTCTTTTCACTTTCCTTTTATGTGTTAACTTCTATTAGAATGTAAGCCCCATTGAGGGCTTCGCACAGTGCACAGTTTAAATAAGTGTTTAATAAATGCTTGCTATTGTCTTATTTCAAGACTGTCAAATTCAAATAGAAACAGGGCCACTAAACCATTCATGAGAATCTTTGTGGGCCCATATTGATTTAGAAAAATACATATTAACATTATCTATGTTCTATTGTATTTTATTTATTATGTTAAATATCTCCCAACCACATTTTAATATATTCAGGACACTCTGGAGTATTATAGCCCCAGATGTTTGAGCCCTCTGGTCTTGTTCATTGTATGATGAGCTTTTCTATGCTCAGCTAAGGCTGGCAATTAGCAAACATATAGTCTATTGCTAGGGCTATACTGGGTACCTAGGATAAAATAATACTTTACACTTGTATAGTACTTTGCAATGTGCAAAGCCCTTTGTTTATTCCCAACCCTCTTTCCCACCCCTATGATGGCATAGGTCACAGCATAAGTTAGAACAAACCTGAATCTATCTAAATGCTTTAATGAGCCTAATTAGTTCTAGGTAAAAGAAATGGAGAATGGACTTGATAGAAATGGATTGTCTAAGTCCCCCACCCCCACCCCAACTAGGGGATAAGGAAAAGAAAGGAAATAAATGTTTGTTTGCCCCCTATGATGTGTCAGGCAAGATGCAAAGCACTCTACAAATATTATCTCGTTTGATCCTTACAACAACAATTATTTTCCCCATTTTATAGTTGAGAAAACTGATACAAACAAATTAAATGACTTGCCCCGGGTCACACAGATAGTACATGTCTAATGCTGGATTTGACCTCAAGTTCTTCTCACGCTAGGTTCAGCATTCTTTCTTCTGGGGCACCTACCTACCTTGGGTATCTTTAGTATGTTGAACCTACTCCCATTATTCTTTCATGCCCATGAGGCTCTCGCTCTACATTCTTCCCTAAATGCCATTCAGTTATCTCTCAAGATGTCCCACATAACTTGCTGTTTACTGCAATTTGTACATCCCTAGTTCAAGGTTAACTTTTAGTGTTTTGCTAAATTCCCTACTCTGTGTATATGTCATTGACTCAGTTCATTCTTTGGTTCATCATATTTGGGATTCCACCAATGCCACACATGTCTACTTGTCTTTTAACATCTACTTTACAAGTATTTGGTGGAATTAATTTTCTTTTTAAGATAAAAGGCCCTGTTTTCTTGTCACCTCAATTCCCCTTATAACCCAAATATGGCATATTTCAAAATTGTACATCCTGAACATATAAGTAGGTAGCTAAGTGTACATGTTCAATTGAAGAGCCCTTGTCCTACCCTTCTGCCCTGACATTGGGTTAGTCCTTCCTTGTCACTAGATTTTTTTTCAGTTTTTATTATTCCTTACTTATCATAACAATTCTCACATCCATTATTTCATTTGGTCATCACAAAAAAAGCATTTTAGTTAAGAATTACCCTGTCCATTTAACAGATGAAGAAACTGAGTATCAGAGACAGTAATCAAAAGTTACACAGGGAGTAGCAGAAGTAGGGCTTGAATTCCTGTATTTTGGCCTTGAACCTAGTGCTTTTTAAAATTCTATAGTGAGAAAAAAAATTCTAAAAGAAATAAGTTACTGCAACTGAAGTGTAAGCTTCCTGGCAGAATAGGTAAAGGAGACCAGCAGGTTATATAGTTCCCTTATCTGAAATTAGAAAGTGTGCTAGTTCATTTGGAGTGAGAAACTTTTTGCCACAGAATTCTAAGAGTCATATACTATGCAGTTATAGAAGGGTTGTTATTTGCCCTTTGTTCGGGAAGAGGACCATGACATCAGACAGGTGATGATGCCTTGACTTTCGAGTGAATTGAATTTAAGTGAGGCAAGGCTATACAAAGTCACCAGCCTCACTTTCTCCTCTGGAGTCAGCTGACTCAAGTGGTCAGATATCAATCAGGAAAACTGATGATGGCCCCTAAGAGAAGCACATGAAAGTTACTTTAAAAAAACCCAGGAGTTAGTAGTTGTATGATTACTCAAAAATATTCATAAGTTGCTCACTTGGTGCATTTCTCAGCCCAGCCATGATATTCTGTATTCAGCTCACACATTGGATTACTGAAGCTACAAGGAATAGTAGCAGTTTCCTTTTCTCGTAGATACCGACTTCCAGTCAGTAGAGGACATCATACAAGGGACATTTGGGCAAGATGAAGAGCAGTATCCTCAAATATAATTTTACAAAGATATTAAATATTATTCAAATTAATGTTTTGTTACCCATACCATCAATATAAACCCAGAGGTTGTCTAACTATCTTACATTGCCTTCCTTTACTTACTCTTTTTGTTTCTTTGTTTCTCCAAGACTCTCCCAATGGTAGCTCTGTTGCTGTGACCTTTCTGAGGCCAAGTCATAGCAAACTGCAGCAGTGGAAGTCTCATGGCACATCTGGCCAAAAATTGTGGTGTGCTTTTTGAGAACCACTGTGCTGGAAGAGGTAGTGTTGATTATGGTGTAAAAAAAAGTATAAAATTAATTTGTGCTCACATGGAGCGCTCCATCCGATCTCCACATAATGCTGAGCAGCAAGGGTGGCTACAGGCAGGGCCAACATTTTTTCTCAAAAAGAGGCTTAGACTCTATTTAAACACTTGAGAAGGTCCTTTCTTAAGACCTTAGTTGAGGGTTGGAATTTAAAGGTGTTTGATAAATGCTTTTTAAGCGGAATGTTTACTGAAACAAACATGGTAGAGATTGCTATGGTCTGAAAACTCTTAAGGGCAAGTGTTACTGATGTGCCCCCTCTGATGATTTTTTAAAAGGCAGAATATCTGATTCCCACTAGATAGACAGAGTAGATTTCAGCTCTATATCTGTCAGACACTGGTCCTACTAGACCAAAGGGAACACAATGTTTCAGGAAGTCTAAAAGCTACTTTTGGCAGTTGTTATTGTTTTGAAGACATGGAATGGAATGTTAATACCACAGCTCCTAGGCCACTGATATTGGACCATTGTAGAATCATGATCAAATCCAGAGGAGTGCAGCCAGGTGGGAAATGAGGATAGCTTTCCCCTAGGTATCTTCCTCAAATGGAGGATCCGGGAAGAGTTCTCCACTGCCCATCCTCCACCCTCTCCCATCTGAGGGAAGAAGAGAGGGGTCTCAGGAGTTTTAAGAGATAATGAGGAGGTCTGAGCTGCAGAGTTGTTGTGATTTTGTAGAATAATGAGGTTCTCATGAAGTCTATGAGTGCAGCTGTGTGGGAAAGAAGGTCAAGAACTTTTGGAGGTTCCAATTCTGTTACAGTGGTTTTGCTACTCTTCCCAATTCTGTCATAACTACAAATTTTATAAACATACTGTATACACACACACATATCCAAGTCAATGTTTAAAAAGGTTGGATATATATATATATATATAGACAATGTATGATACATGTATATGTATAATATACCTATATCAATGCATATATAATACATACCTATCAAATAGATATATAATATATATTATAACATTTATATAGCCCTTTAAGATTTGAAAAGTACCTTCTATTTATCTTACTTGATCCACAAAATAGTCTAAGAGCTAGGTGCTATTAATATCCTTTTCATTTTACAGATGAGGAAACTAAGAGGTTAAGTGACTTTCCCAAGGCCACACATCTAGTAAGAGTCTGTGGTTGGATTTGAGCTCAGTTCTTCCTGACTCCAAGTCCAGCACTGTCCCACCTAACTGCCTCTAGAATAAAAATAGACCAAATACAGATTCCTGGGGCATGATACTAGAAACCTTCCTCCAAAATAAAATCAATCCACTAATTACTTCATGTTGTATTATCATTCAGCCAGTTCCAAATATACATAGTAGTACGCTTACCAACCTATATATCTTCATCTTAACCACAAGCATATTATAAGAGACTTTGTCAGCTACCTTATTAAAATCTTCTCTTTTCCTAGGGTTAATTGAAAGGCAATAATATGCTGGGTGACAGACTTAATCTGTGCTATTTCAGAATTACAGCAAACAGATAGATACTACAAAGAGATATCCATTGACTTGAAATAAATCTTCCTATTAATTATAACTGTCTAAAAGTGGGAAATGTTACCTTTTGAAGAAGTGAGCACTATCACTAGAAGTATGAAAGCAGAGATTAAGTAACCGTCTCTTGGGAATATTGGAAAAGGGATTCCAACATTGAGTAAGAAGTTACACTAGTTGACCCAATTTATTTCTATTATTTTGTGATTCAGTGTTTCTCTGATCTTCCTTAGACTTGTTCCTAGCTCTACTTGATACGTGACCCAACACTCATATTATTTAAGCTGACATAATCATCTCCTTTGTGTCCTGTGTATGTTTATAGTTGTACTAAGATCTGTTTTTGTTTTTTTTTGCTTTCTTTTTTTAACCTCTCTTGGAGCTTTTGGAAAAGAAAAAATGTACCTTGTAATTTGTCCCAGTAAGAATTTGGGCAGACAGTTTAAGGATATAGAAACATATATCCAATTTATTGACATCATTATTCTAAACATTTTTAACTGCTTAGATGACCACTATCTTTGAGTGGCTATTGAATTTTAGAAGCACTGGAATACTGCATGGGTTTTTTATGTATTTGCCATATTATTAATATATTGAGGTAAGTTTGTTCTATTTAGAACCCAGCATTGGTCTTTTCAACCCCATTCTGGCATTTTGTAGAACACATAGAATCCATGCTGATTTTGATTTCCTCAGCCAGGGAAGAGCAAACTTTTAACAAAGTGATCTATTTTTCACATGGGTTAGGTGCTGTGTGGACAGTTCCACAGAGGGCATCACTTGATAGGAGGTTATCACAAACAGAGGAAGAGATTACAAGAAGCACAGTAGGGGCATCCATAGCAAGCTGTTCTACCGGGGCCATTGACCATTGCTAATGCTGTCCTCTGCAGCTGTTCAATGCATGCTTCACAGAGCTGGCAAGCAGACCAACCAATTAATTGCTTACGGTCAGGGTTCCTTTGTTGTGACTTGCTTTAGACCATTTTTCAAGTCAGTAATACATTCTTTCAAAGAGTTATCCCAAATGATATTGGCCCAACTCTTTTGTACACTAGTCCTAGAGTTGGTTGACAGTGTCTAATGATTTTGAAAAGCATACCAGCATTTTGCTTGTGTATATGTTGATAATCCTTTTTTCTGTTATTTGTTAGTTTTATTGATGTCTTTGTTTTTATACCAAAGTCACTTTCCTTTATATTACCTCTACTTGGCCCCATTCCTGGATTGAACCCTCCCAAACAAAGAAAAAGACTTAAGCAAAGCTGAATGGCACCATGCCTATGGCAGATAGTACGTATTATGTTCCAAATCTGTAATCTCCCAACTTTCTACTAAGAGAAGGGAAGTGTGTCACATAATTAACTCTGTGGAACTGACACTGATCATTATAATTTGAAAGCATTTTATTTCCTTTTCCTGTAATTTTATTTACATTATTGGAGTCATTGCATATATTGTATTCAGAGTTCTGCTCTTAGCCCAAAAAGTTAAAAAACAAGGATTTGGTGTTGGTACCAAGCCCTTCTTGGTGCTTAGTATGGCAAAATAGCCTTAATTTTCTCCTCTGCTCTTAGAATGATGCAAGCACTCTACTCCCCATGCCACTGTGGGATGGAGAAATAAAGGAAAAACAGTGCCCCCCTTCCAGAAATTCACTGTCTAATGGGAAAGGTATTCTTGACAAGTTGTTCAATTGTTTCAGTCATGTCTTACTCTTCATGACCCCATTTGGGGTTTTCTTGGCAAAGGTACTAGAGTAGCTTGCCATTTCCTTTTACATCTCATTTTACAGATGAGGAAACTGAGGCAAAAGGATTAATTGACATGCCCAGGGTCACACAGCTAATAAATATCTGAAGGGAGGTGGCTAGGTTGCACAGTGAGTAGAGCACCGACCCTGGAGTCAGGAGTACCTGAGTTCAAATCCGGCCTCAGACACTTAACACAAAAACTAGCCGTGTGACCTTAGGCAAGTCACTTAACCCCAATTGCTCTCCAAAAAGCAAAAAATAAAATTTACAAAGTAAATAAATATCTGAGGACAGATTTGAACACAGAAAGATGAGTCTTCCTGATTCCAGTGCTAGCATTCTATCCACTTTGCCATCTAGATGCCCATCTTGACAAGTTACAAGCCTGCTATGTAACCCAAGAGGAAATAGAGAGTCAACTAAATTCAAGAAAAATGTATTAAACACCAACAATATGTAAGATACTCTGCTAGGTCCTGGGTATAGAAGGACAAAATAAAGCTGTACCTGCCCTAAAGTAGATCATATTGTACTGGGGGATAAAAAATATTTTAATTAAAAGTAGATCTCCAAAATTTTCCCCTTCTATCACAAGATAATCTAAGCACAAAGGAATGGATGTGTTACTCTTTTCTTTTTAAATAGTTTTCCTTATGGATTCTTAATGTAATCTAGAAGGTCAGAGGTAGAATTTGTTATGGGAATGGGAATTTAAGACCTTCCCTGCCCCTTGGCTAGGCTTAAGTGCACCTGGAGCCTGTGGCAGAACTCTTAGTTTTCAGGAATGCCCACACCTTGGTGTTCTGTGATTGGGCAGTGAGTCAAGAGGGTTGTGACATTCTCTGAGCCAGGAGAAGGCTATATAAACCCTGTTGTGAGGCTTTGTTGTGAGGCTCACTTTGAGAAGTGTTGTGTGATTTGACCAGACAAGACTCTGGGCAGCCGTTGAGCCCCCCAGCTTTGAAAACCCAGATGTTGGTGCTTCCCTCTCTGTTATGGATGTAATGGTTAGACAGTTGGAAGCCTGTCTGCTACTTGTAACTTCTGCTTGTAACTTGTTTGTATTTTGTTTGTATCCTATGAAGTTTGGGGTGCTGACCTTTTTCCGCTGAACTAGGTAAATGACATATGTTTGATTAAAGCAAGATTGTTAACCCATTTTGAGTTGCTTTCCTTTAGAAAAGCAGATCAAAGAAACTGTGTTGGCAGCCATCCTAGGGATGCTGGGGTGCTTGCTACTACAGGATTTGATGATTACTAGGTTCCCAGACAGTTCTTGGGCCCAAAATTGAAAGCTCTAATGCCTTGAAAAGGAACAGGGTATTGGCAGGACTCCAACTGGCCTCATCAATCAGGTAGCATGGTGTGATGCAAAGAGGATTGGCTCAGGAGACAAAGGACCCAGGTTCAAATTCCCTATTTAATCATTACTTGTGACTTTGGGCAAGTCACTTAATCTCACTGGGCTCCAAATTTCTTATATGGAAAATGAGGGGATTAGATGAGATGGCCTCTGAGGTCCCTTCCAGTTTTCCATCAATTTTCTGGTGATGAATCAATCAATAAGCATTCAATTAATCACCTACTTTGTGCCTGGCACTATTCTAGGCATTAGAGATTAAAAAGTCATTTTTTTAAGATATAGAATTAAATCCCTGGTCTAAAGCTCTCCAGCATCTAGGAGGAAGTAACAGAGGGACATTTTCTTGCTGAGTTTCCCTTAGGGGCCCAACCCCTCAATAGAGGGAGAGGCATGGGAGCCAAAGAATTGAATTTCTGACCACTTCTCCAGCACCTGCAGTTTTCTCTTTTCTTTAGGGTAAGTGGTTCATCTTTTTGCCTCAGCACATCCTGGCCTCAGCACGTTCCAACTTTCCTGGTTCTATTCATTATGAGTTTTCATTTATTGCCCCATATACCTTCCCAATATATTAGCCCCCAGCCCAAGAATGGAACAGCTGGAAGAAGAGACTACAGTCTAACTGGGTCAATTTCAAATTTGCGCTTTTCTTTAACCACCTTCTCTTTAAATTATGGCTATGGGGATCCAGGCAGGGATCTGTGTTTTGCCCATTGGGAACTCCAGATTGAATTTAGTGTTCAGGTGACAAAAATTTATAATGTGTCTTCTATGTGAAAGGCACTTTGCTACTTATAGGGAGTACAATAAGGAAAAATAACACTACCCTATCCTTTCATAATCTATCTAGAACTCTATGATTTCCCTCAGTATGGCTATTGCCTTCACAGACCCAGATCATGACCCCTCTACAATGTACTAAATGGTCTTGGACAGTCACTGTGGCAGAGAATTTCATCCATCAATTGTTGACCAACTAATGAGCCTGGTAATGAGCCTCTCTGTTTTTAGTTTGTGGGGCGCTTAGCTGGCACTATGTATAGACATTGGTCTTGAAATGAGGAAGACTCCTATATATGAGTCCTATGTGTGAGTTCAAATTCAGCCTCAGAAACTTTCTAGTTGTGTGTCTCTGGACAAATCACTTAACCTCCTTTGACTCTGTTGCTCATATGTAAGATGAGCTCAGGAAGGAAACGGCAAACTACTCCAGTGGTTTTGCTAAGAAAACCCAAAATTGGGTTCAGTCAGATGTGACTGAACAACAGAGCTCAGTTCAGTTGATCCTCAGATCACAGGCAAAGACTTGTCAGAGTCTGAAGTCCACCAGCAGAATCTAGAGTTACCTCCCTCTAATGATGAAGCCTCAGACTAAAATTTTAGTAGAAGGGTATGGGAGAAGACAAGCATTTATTAAGCTCCTACTCCAGGGGTGGGGACCCACAAGTCCTGGGTGTGGGTCTGTCATGGTAATGGGAATTTGAAGATCTTCTCTGTCCCTTAATAGGCCAAATATAATCACATGGAACCTGTGGTGGGAGGAGTTTTCTGAATGGGTGGAACAGGAAGGGGTGGAGCAGGAAATGAGTCAGAGCAGTTGGAATGGAGGAAGGAGAGGACACAGGCAAGCACCCAGCTAGGACTATGAGCATTTGTTTGTGGGAAGGTCCAAGCAGGGGAAAGGCTTTGGGATGGTGTTGCTTCCTGAAGTGATAAGGTGTATTAACTTCTTTGTTGCTATGATAGATTTAATTTTCTGGTATTGGGATTCAGTTTTCTGGTGTTTGAATAAATGTTTCACCTCCATCTTCTATATGGGGAGTCTTTTATATTTTGTAATTCAGAACCACAGCAGCTTATTCATAGTTGCCAACAGTGCTGTCAATATTGCTTTCACAATAAAGGTCCCCACCCCTGTCTTACTCTGTGCCAGATACTAAATGTTATCTCATTTTGAACCTCACAACAACCATGTGAGAGATATGCTATTATTATCCCCATTTTACAATTCGTGAAACTGAGGCAAATAGTAGTTGAATGACTTGCCCAGGGTCATACAGTTAATAAATGTCTGAGACCAGAATCGAACTTCAACCTGAGTAGAAGGTACTTGAAAGGAAAAAAAAGTTTTTCACTTATAAATAATTTGTGAGTATGTGAAGACCCCTCACCTCACTTTTTTGCAGAGGCAGGAGACTATAAGTGTGGATTACTATAGGCAATGTCAATCTTTTTTATATATTAGTTAGTCTTCCTGAAATTTTGCTGAAATCTTTCATTTTTTTTTCCTGCCTTATTTATTGTTATAAAGTATTGGTTTCTGGGAAAAGAAAAGGAGAGAGATGATAGATTGGAAAATAATGTGTTATTAGAACAAAAGATTAATAAAAATCTACCTAAAATTTGATGACCTCAATCAGCAAGAGGTTGGTCAAAGTGGGCTCTCTGACTTATGCAGCATGACTGAAGAAAAGCAGATTGTATACATCATGCAGATGTCCTTGCAGGGAGCTGACTTTGGCCAGGGAGAGTCAGATGACACTGATGCCAGCTCAGCCATAGATACCTCCAAGCCTGAGAAGGAAGAAAATGATTATGATGTGAGGTAAGACCCTGAGTTCCTACAGAGTGTCTTGGAGAATCTGCCAGGCATGCACCCCAACAATGAGGCTATACACCATGGGGTCACTAATCTCACAAGCTACTAAGGATGGCAAAAAGGAAAAGAAAGAAGAGGGCAAGAAGGAAGATACCCAGTCATTACGCTGAAGCTTTGAAAGAGAAAAAAGATCAATTGCACCATTGAGGGAAGTTAAGCCAGTGAAATGTAATGGTCTGAGTATGAATTTAGGCCAAATATTATCTTCTCTCTCTTCGCTGTACTTCCTTTGTGAATCCTTCTAAACATTCTAAATAAAGCTAGGTGTAAGGCCTCAAGACTCTGTCTATAGGTTACCCCTTTGATTCCTAGGCAGTAAGGTGATCCAGTGGATAGAATGCTGGGTCTGGATTGGGGAAAGTCTGAGCTCCAGCCTGAAACACTTACTAGCTCTTTGATCCTGGGCAAATCACAACCTATGCTCACCTCAGTTTCTTCAACTGTAAGGTAGGGATAAAGTCACCTCAGTTTCTTCAACTGTAAGGTAGGGATAAAGTCATTGACCTCACTTACAATCCCACAGGGTTGTGAGGATCAAATGAGATAATATTTGGAAAGCACTTAATACAGTGCCCTGGCTATATAAATTCTTATTCCCTTTCCTCTTTTCCCCTCCCTTTCTAGGCCTCTCAGCTACAGAATGATTTCTACCTCATCTTATTGGCTTCTTTCCTACATGTAATTCTGCCTGGACCCTTCATTACTGCTGGTTCCAAATGTTCTTTACTCATCTTGATATTTTCTCATTAGCTCCAAAGGGCACAACACTAGAGTACAAAAGAAGAAAGAGAGAAATTCATACTCCAACCACCTCTATGTAGGAGAATAGGGGAAGATAAGAGGGCAATAATTAACCACAAGTGAAAATGGTTTCTCTCCACTGGTTTAATAATCCTTTTTCGAGGGATTCAAAGTAGTAGAAAGAATGCTGGGTGGGGAGTCCCATAACTTGGGTTTGAATCCCAGCTCTTTCATTTATCACCTTTGTGACGTTGGGAAAGTCATTGACCTCACTGGATCTCAGTTTCCTTATCTGTAAAAAGAGGGAGTTGAACAAGATGACTTCTAAGATATCTTCCAACTGTAAATCTAAGGTCCTATAACCTTTGGGATGATGAATTAGGGTGATCCTATTATTCCTACCCACTCAGTCCTTCATACAGTGCCATGCCCACAAGAGTACAGAACAAGTGCTCTCTGCCAACCCCCACCCCCACTCCCAGATTTAGACTCATATCAAGGATTTTAACAGTGAGAACCAGAGGATTCTTATTGACCTTGAATCAATATCATTTGCTCAAGGAAAAATAAATTTGAAAAGAAATGTTTCAGGTTGTAAGGTGAGGATGTTTACAGAAACAATCCATCTGTCCTGTTGAAAGATGGAATAGGAAAACAGGAGCAGCTGTGTTATGTGTTTTTATTTTTTTAATTTTTTGGTTCTTGACAGAGATCATATAGATTTACTTATTTGGTAAGCTATACAAAATACAGATGTAATCATCTAACTCCTGGAACTTCCTCCTGCCTCCAACGCCTCCTCACCTGTGTCTACTGTAAATATACACACAGGAAAGATATATTTGCAGATGAAAAGCTAAGTGACATCCCCAGGGGCACAATGTGCAATTTTTGCCAGATGGTTAACTGATGAATCCCAGTTCGAGCTGCCTGAATACTTTCTGAGAAGGAAGAAGACAATTTTCTCACGTCTGCCACAAGCTGTGTCTGCATGTTTCTTGACATTAGTCATTTACATATCCAGACTGGTTCCTCCAGGCTTGTTGCTCTAAAGGGAAAAAATTAAATACATGAAGGACACTTGGTAATTATTGCGTTGATTATTAGTATTTACATATTCTCTGTGAAGAATAGGCCCATTTCCAAAAAATTCTGATTGCATGGAGACATATGTAGAGTGTAGTAAGGACAAATATAATAGCAGACAAGGACTGTTCACTACTGTTATAGGGCCTGCCTTTCTAGTAGAATGTAAGCCCCTTGAGGGTAGTGACTGTGTTCATTTGGGATTTTGTATCTTTGTATGGCTTATAATAGGCACTTAGTAAATGCTTACCAGATTTAACTGAATTTCTAGAAATAGAATTTAAACTCATAAAGTTAGGAAAATCCACTTAGGGTATCTCTGTCTATAGAGTCTCCATCACTCTTAACTTCTTAGCATCAGTACAAAGTTCTCTCTCTCTCTCTCTCTCTCTCTCTCTCTCTCTCTCTCTCTCTCTCTTTCTCTGTCAGTCTTTCTCTTTCTCTCTTCCCCTCTCTCCCCACCTTCTTCTCCTCTGTAAAAGCTCTTTTGTACCTCATTTATATCAGATAATTTACCCCATTCTACCTCTCCCTTTTCTCAGTGCATTCCTCTTTCTCACCTCTTAATTTTATTTTTTAAATAATTATCCCATCATATTCAATTCATACCCACCCTCTATCTATGTATATTCCTTCTAACCTAAGAATTAGAAAGATTTTAGGATTTGCAAGTATAATTTTCTCATGTAGGAATATAAACAGTTTAACCTTATCAGATCTCTTATGGTTTGTCTTTCCTATTTACCTTTTTATGCTTCTCTTTAGTCTTGTATTTGAAAGTCAAAGTTTCTATTCAGCTCTGGTCTTTTTATCAGGAATGTTTGAAAGTCCTCTATTTCACTGAATATTCATTTTTCCCTTGAAGGATTATACTCAGTTTTACTGATTCTTGGTTGTAATCCTACCTCTTTTGCTCTCTGGAATATTATATTTCAAGTCCCTTGTTCCTTTAATATGAAAGCTGCTGCATTTTGTGTTATCCTGACTATGGAAGTTTTTTACTAATTAAAAATGCTTATAACAATGCATATATCAACAAAATTGCTTGAGCACCTACCAAGGCAATCCATTAGTTGTACTTCTTGTTGACTGCTTGCAATATTTCCTCCTTGACCTGTGAACTCTGGAATATAGCTATAATAGTCCTCGAAGTTTTATTTGGGGGTTTCTTTCAGGAGGAGATAGGTAAATTCTTTCAATTTCTATTTTACCCTCTGGTTCAAGAATATCAGGGCAGTTTTTTTGAAAGAGGATGTCTAGGCTTGATCATGGTTTTCCACTAATCAGTAATTCTTAAATTTTCCCTTCTTGATCTATTTTTCATATAAATTGTTCTACCAGTGAGATATTTCATTTTTTTTCATTCATGGTATTCAATAAGGTTAAACTCTTTACATCCCCATATGGAAAGATGATATATTTATCTCCTAAGAACTTTATCATTTTAGGCCAGTTAGAAGGACTTTAAAAGACAGAGGGCATGGATATAAGTTAATTTTTTTGTTATGATCTCAAAAAAAATTACGGGGTGAGAAAGAGGTATGCACTAAAAACAGAGTGAAGGAAGAGCAAGAATGAAGAAAATCATCTCACATAAAAGGTGTGCAAGAAAGAGCATTTACAGTGGCAGAAAAAATGAGAGGGGTGAGGGACAACACTTGAACCTCAATCTCATCAGAATTGGTTCAAAGAGGGAAGAATACACACACACACACACACACACACACACACACACACACACTCATTTGGGTATAGAAATGTATCTTACAGAGAAATAGGACAAAGTGATAAGAGAAAAGGAAGGGGGTATTAAAAGGGAGGGTAGATCAAGGGTCAGTAGAAAAATAGACTTTTGAGGAAGAATGAAAGAGAGAGATGGAGATAGAGACAGAGAGAAAGGACAGAGGAAAATACACAGTAATCATAATTGTAAATGTGAATGGGTTGAACTCATCCATAAAACTGTAGTGGATAGTAGAATGGATTAGATACAGGAATCCAAATATGCTATTTCCAAGAGAAACACTTGAAACAGAAAGGCACATATGAAGTTAAAATAAAAAGCAGAAGTAGAATCTATTATCCTTCAACTGAAGCAAAAAAAGGCAGGAGTAGCAATTGTGATCTCAGGCAAAAGGAAAAATGTACCTAATTTTAAAAGATAACCAAGGAAACTATATTTTTCTGAAAGGTACCACAGAAAATGAAGTAACAAAAAAATTACAGCACATTTCTCATTTCCCAAATATAAAGGGAACCGAGTCAAATTTATTTTCTTTTTAAAAAGAGTCATTAATATGGCAGAAAAGGAAAATGATAAATGTTGGAAAAGATGTGGGGAAATCGGGACACTAATGCACTGTTGGTGGAGTTGTTGAACTGGTCTAACCAACAATTTGGAACTGTGCCCATAAGGCTATAAGTACAGAGAATACTGACTTTACAATAGCACTAGGAGGTCTGTATATCAAAGAGTTCAAGGAAAAAGGAAAAGCATCTGCATATACAAAAACCATTTATATCAGCTTATTTTGTAATGGTAAAGAATTGGAAATTGAGGGGATGTCCACCAATTGGGGAATGACTGAAAAAGTTGTGGTATTATGATTGTGATGGAATATTATTGTGCTATAAAAAAAATTAGGAGGGAGACAGAGCCAAGATGGCAGAGTAAAGGCAGGGATTCACCTGAGCTCTCCCCCAAGCTCCTCTAAGTACCTTTAAATAGTAATTCTAAACAAATTCCAGAGTAGCAGAACCCACAAGAGACAGAGTGAAGCAATTCTCCAGCCCTAGACAACTTAGAAGGTCATCAGGAAAGGTCTATGGCACCAGAGCAGAGGGGAGTGCAGTCCAGCTCAGGTTTCACCAGCACAGACTGGCCTCAGAAAACTAGGAGCAGGCCTTGAGGTGACTGAATCAGTGGCAGCTGTGGTGGTTTCCAGACCTCTCAGCCCACAGACACCAAAGACAGCTTGGAACATCAGCAGGAACCAGGAGCAGGCCTTCAGAGTGAGTCAATTAGCAGCAGCAGCAGCAGCAGCAGCAGCAACTGCTTCTAAGGTTTTCAGCCCACAGATGGTAAGGGTGTCAAACAACAGGCCAGAGGATTACAGGCATCTCTTTGCTAGCACTGAGGCAAAACTCTGTTCTTTTGCTCATACTCAGATCTAGGTCTCAGACCTGGGTGAAAAGAAGTACTAGCATAGCAGAGCTTGCAGCCACAGCAGATCAAGGACCCTCTTCACAGTGCCAGTGCAGAAAAGAGTTTTTATGGACAATCACAGGCAAGAGCACAGACCAGAGGAATAGTAAACACCTCTCCTTAGATCATACCACTTTGGAAGAACTGAAAATGTGTAGGTTTCTAGGAGTATCTCTGAAAACAGCTGCACAAAACTCCTAAAGCTTAAGACAGTGCACCCTCCATTGTGGAAGCAGAACCTTACTTTAACATAGAGTTTAAAAATAGAATAATAGGCTGGGGAAATAAGCAAATAATAGAAAACAATTCTGGTCATAGAAAGTTACTATGATGAAAAATAAGATCAAAACACACACTCAGAAGAAAAGAAAGTCAAAATTCCTGCATCCAAAGCATTCAAGAAAAAATGTAAATTGGTCTCAGGTCTTGGAAGGGCTCAAAAAGGGTTTTGAAAATCAAGTAAGAGAGGTAGAGGAAAAATTGGGAAGAGAAATGAGAGTGATGCAAGAAAATAATGAAAGAACAAGTCAACGGCAAATAATACAAAAAAAAAAATACTACAGTAAATAACACCTTAAATAACAGACTAGGTCAAATGGTAAAAGAAGGTAAAAAAAGCCAATGAGGACAAAAATGTCTTAAAAAGCAGAATATGCCAAATGGAAAAAGAGGCACAAAATTAACCCAAGAAAAGACCTCCTTAAAAAGTAGAATAGACCAATGGGAAAAGGAGATACAAAGCTCACTGAGGAAAATTATTGCTTAAAAATTAGAATTAAACACATTTTATGAGAAATCAAGAAATAATAAAATAAAACCAAAAGAGTGAAGAAAATAGAAGACAATGTGAAATACTTCATTGGAAAAACAGCTGACCTAGAAAAGAGATCCGAGAGAGATAATTTTGAATATATTGGACTACCTGAAAGCCATGATAAAAAAAGAGAACCTAGACATTATCTTCCAAGAAATTGTCAAGGAAAGCTGCCCTGATATAAAGTTTTTTTTTATGATCTTGTGCAGTTATTTGCACTTGGAAGTATGTGAAGACTATGAATTATTCCTTCCAGATGTAGAAGGTGAGCTGTCTAATGCCTGAGAACCAATTTCTTTGTGATCATTATGTTCATTTTGGAACATTTTCTCTTCTATTGAAAATATAAATGCTGTACCATGGTGAAAGCTGCTGGATGGTGAAGACCTGTTTATCAGTTAAAAATCCATTTGTTGGTTCCTGGAACTGATTTAGGTGATTTGTGGCCTTTTCACACACTGAAATAGCTGCCAAAATAATGCATTGGATTGGGGATTTGGGGGTTGTTTTATTTTGTTTTCGGGGTTTGTTGTTTTACTATTTATTACAGTAAAGAAGTGTGGAACTATACTGATATTTCAGAACAGTGAACAAAATGAGGTTGTCTGTGCTTTGAATATTGAAGACCTTAGGTTCATTTTGGTGTTTTATCTTTTGGTTAAATAGAACCAGAGGGTAAAATAGAAATTGAAAGAATCCACTTATCACCTCTTGAAAGAAATCCAAAAATGAAGACTCCCAGGAATATTATAGCCAAATTCCAGAGTTCCCAGCTCAAGGAGAAAAGATTACAAACAACCAGAGAGAAACAATTCAAGTGTCATGGAGCTACAGTCAGGATAACATAAGATTTGGCAGCTTCTACATTAAAGGATTGAAGGCCTTAGAATATGATATGCTGAAGGTCATAGGAGCTAGGATTACAACCAAGAATCACCTGCCCAGCAAACTTGAGTATAATCCTTAAAGGGGAAAATGGATATTCAACAAAATAGAGAATTTTCAAGCATCCTTTTTTTTTTTTGGTAGTGTGGAAAGTCCTTTTATTATAGCAGAGGAAGTAAAAGTTTGACTTATAGGTCAAAATACGATTGTTGGCTGGAACATTAAATTTTAATATTGTATTTTATTTAAGGTATATAATTATTATTACTGTTATAATTAGAATGGAAAAGGCATTTGTTAAGGACTCACTATATTCCAGGCACTGTGCTAAGTACTTTACAATCATTATCTAATTTGATCTTCACAATGACCTTGGAAGGTAGGTGCTATTGTTATCCCCATTTTACAGATGAGAAACTGAGGCAGAGAGAGATTAAGTAACTTGCCCAATGGTCACACAGCCTGTAAGTGTATGACACTAGATTTGAATTCAGGTTTTCCTGACTTTAGACCCTGCGCTATCTACTGTACCACCTTGCTACTGCTGCAGATAATTCTTTTCATTGTTATTATTGTTATACCCTGTGCACCAGTAAATTTAAAGGATGATACAGCATGACTAACAGTTTTCCAGCACTAAATTTTACCTCCCAGGCCCTGATCTTGACTTAATTAGACAATTCTACAAATTAGAATGTTTCCCCTCTAGATATAGCTCTCTTTTTTTTCTTCTTTTTTCTTTTTTTGCAGGGGTGGAAGGCAGGGCACTTGGGGTTAAGTGACTTGCCCAAGGTCACACAGCTAGTGAGTGTTAAGTGTCTGAGGTCGGATTTGAACTCAGGTCCTCCTGACTCCAGGGCCAGTGCTCTATTTACTGTGCTACCTAGCTGCCCCTGTAGTTCTCTTTATTTTTTTAAATTAAATTTTATGTCTATTTTTAGTTTGAATGAATGAAATTCAGTTTGAAAATGAATGAAATCATTCTTTTCCACAAGATTTTGAGTTACAAATTTTCTCCCCATCTTTCCCCTACCTACCACCACAAAACAGCAATCTCACTGTATACCCCCTCCCCCAATTTACTCTCTTCTATATCCACCCAGATCTACCCTCCAACTTTCTGGTAGGGCAAGATGTATCTCCATACCCCATTACCTATATATCTTATTTCCCAGTTGCATGTAAAAAAATAATCAATGTATTTTTCTAAACATTTTATTTTAAAACTTTGAATTCCAGATTCTTTCCCTTCCTCCCCCATCACCCTTACTGGGAAGATAAGCAATTCAATATAGATTGTGCATGGGTAGGTATGCAAAACATTTCCATTACTGGGAAGATAAGCAATTCAATATAGGTTGGGTAGTTATGCAAAACATTTTCATAGTGGATATATTGTGAAAGACTGACTATATTTCCCTCCATCCTATCCTGCCCCCTACTTTTTCTATTCTTTACTTTGACCCTGTCCCTTTTCAAAAGTGTGTGTTTCTAACTACCATCCCCCCCAACCTGTGTTCCCTTCCATCATCCCACCTCTCATCCCCTTCCCCCCTACTCTCCTGTAGGGCAAGATTCCCAATTTAGTGCATATGTCATTCCTTCCCTAAGCTAAATTCAATGAGAGTAACATTGACCAATTCCCTTTTGCCTTCCTGTTCTTCCCCTCCATTGTAATAGTTATCCCTTGCCTCTTCAATGTGAGATAATTTACCCCATTCTGTTTCTCCACATCCCCTCTCATTCATTATATTCCTCTCTCATCTCTCAATTGTACCTTTTAAATATCATCCCTTCTTATCCTATTAATCCTGTGCCCTCTGTCTATGTATACCTGTACACATATATACACATTCACATATGTATTCATACACACATATACCCTCCTATATAGACATATATATGTATGTATGCATATATATGTATGTGTACATACACACACATCTATATTCCCTTCAAGTCTCCTCATACTGAGAAAATTTTCATAATTTACAACTACCATTTTTCCATGTAGGCATGCAAATAGTTCAACGTTGATAAGTTCCTTATGATTTCTTTTTTCCTGTTTACCTTCTCATGCTTCTCTTGCTTCTTGTGTTTGAATGTCAAATTTTCTATTTGACTCTGGTTTTTTCATCAAGAATGCTTGAAAATCCTCTATTTCATTGAATAACCATATTTTCCCCTGAAGCATTATACTCAGTTTTGCAGGGGAGGTGATTCTTGGTATTAATCCCAGATCCTTTGATCTCCAGAATATCATTTTCCAAGCCCTTTGATCCCTTAATGTAGGAGCTGCTCAATCCTGTGGTATCCTGATTGTGTTTCCACAATATTCAAATTGTTTCTTTCTGGATGCTTGTAATATTTTCTCCTTGATCTGGGAACTCCAAAACCTGACTATAATATTCCTAGAAGTTTTCTTTTGGGAATCTTTTTCAAGAGGGCATCAGTGTGGGGCGGCTAGGTGGCTCAGTGAGTAGAGCCTTGGCCCTGGAGTCAGAAGGACCTGAGTTCAGATCCAACCTCAGACACTTAATGCACACACAAACAAAAACCTAGCCGTGTAACCTTGGGCAAGTTACTTAATCCCAATTTCCCTCCAAAAAAAAGAAGAAGAAGAAGAGGGCATCAGTGAATTCTTTCTATTTGTATTTTGCCCTCTAATTCTAAAATATAGGGGCAATCTTTCTTGAAAATTTCTTGAAGGATAATTTCTAGGTTTTTTTTATCATGACTTTCAGGTAGTCCAATAATTTTTAAATTATATCTCCTGTATCTATTTTCCAGGTCAATGGTTTTTCCAAGGCAATATTTCACATTGCCTTCTATTTTTTTTCATTTGTTTGGATCTGTTTAATAGTATCTGTATTTCTCATAAAGTCATTGGCTTCCATTTGCTCCAATCTAATTCTGAAGAAATTATCCTTTTCAGTGAGCTTTTGTGATTCTTTTTCCATCTGGCAAATTTGGCTTTTTAAGGCATTCTTTTCCTCATTACCTTTTTGGGCCTCTTTTGCCTTTTGAGTTAATCTATTTTTAAGGTGTTATTTTCTTCAGTCAGGTTGCTGACTCTCTTTTCATGATTTTCTTGCATCATTTTCATTTCTCTACCCAATTGTTCCTCCACTTCTCTTACTTGATTTTTAAAATCCTTCTTCAGTACCTCCATGGCCTGTAACCAATTCTTATTTTTCTTGGAAGCTTTTGGTGCAGGAGTTCTAACTTTGTTGTCTTTCTCCCATTCCATGCTTTGATCCTTTTTGTCCCCAAAAAAGGAATCTAAAGTTGGATTGCTGTGCTTGCTTTGCTTCCTTTGCTTGCTCATGTTGCTGCTCAATTACTTGACTTTTGAGCTCTTTGCCACAGTAGAACTCTGCTTCTATAGGGGAGAGATTTTTTCCCAAATTGCTAGGGTTTTTGCATTGCTGGAGCTATTAGGAGGGTGCCAGCTCTACAGCCCACACATGCTCTGGCTCACTGGTTACACACCTCAGCACCACCACCCAAGATAGCAATCCAGATCCAGGCAGGTTAAAGCAAGAGTGATTACCTTCTGAATGGTCTCTTGGCCCCTCTATGATCTGCAGGTCAGGAACTCTGAAGCAGCCATATGGAGGTAGCTGCATAGCTGCTGCACCTCCACCACTTCTTATTCTGGGGGCAAAGACTGGACCACACCTCCTAGCCCCCCTCAGTTCCAACAGAGTTCTACACTGACCTTTTACTTTGTATTTGGCATTTATGGGTTGATATTTCTGGAAGCCACCACAGCTGCTGGGATCCACTCTTCTGAGGTCCACTAGTCAGGGTCACCTTGGTGCTAAAACTGCAGGCTCACAGTGGGACTGAATTCAGCTCCCAGGGTGCTGCAATGAACCCTTCCTGCCAGCCTGTCAGGCTGCCTTCAGCGTGAGATTTGTTTTTCTCTGTCACTTTGTGGATTCTGCAGAGCTAACATTTGTTTAGAGTTATATTTTATAGCTATTTGAGGTGGTTATGGGGGGAGCTCAGGGAGTTTTCCTGCTTCTATGCTGCCATCTTGGCCCCCTCCCCCACTTTCAAGCATTCATGATAAAAAGACCAATATTAAATAGAAAATTTGACTTTCAAGTATAAGATTCAAGAGAAGCATAAATAGGTAAACAGGAAAAAGGAGTCAATGGGTTAAGCTATTTACATTCCTACATGGAAGATGATATTTGTAGCTCATAAGAACTTTCTCGTTATTAGGGCAGTTATAAGGAGGATATATAAAAAGAAGACACAGGTGTAAGTTGAATATGAAGGGATGATATTGGGGGAAAAAATTAAGGGATAAGAGTACTGGAATAAAGGGAAAGGGAGAGATAGAATGGAGTAAGTTATCTCACATGAAAGAGACAGAAAAAAAGCTTTAACAATGGAGAGAAAGATGGGGAACATGAGCCAGAGTTAATAAACCTTACTCTCATCAGAACTGGCTCAAAGAGGGAATAACACATACACTCAATTGAGTATAAAAATCTATCTTACCCTATAGGAAAGTAGGAGGGGAAAGGGATAAGAGAAAAGGAGGGGGGGGGGGTGATAATAGTAAGGGCAGATTGGAGAGGGAGGTAGTCAGAAACCAAACACTTTTGATGAGAGGGGAGAATAGAATAAAAAGGGCAAGAGGGAAACAGGATGAAGGGAAATACAGTTAGCAATAGTTAGTAACTGTGTTAGTAATACTAACTAACATAGTAACTGTGAAAAAATATTAAAGCAAATTTCCCTTATAAAGGACTCATTTCTCAAACATATAGAGAACTGAGTCAAATTTATAAAAAATAAAAGTTATTCCCCAATTACTAAATTATCAAAAGATATGAATGATTTTCAGATAAAAATTTTCAGATGTCTATTGCCATATTTTAAAAATGTTCTAATTCACTATTGATTGAAGAAATGGAGATTAAAATATACCTATTAGATTGGCTAATAGGACAGGAAAGGAAAATGACAAAGGGTGGAGGATATGTGGGGGAAATGAGACATTAAAGCACTGTTGGCGGAGTTCGACCATTCTGTAGATCAATTTGGAACTATGCCCCAAAAACTACAAAACCATGTATAGTCTTTGATATAGTAATACCACTACTAGGTCTGTATCTGTAATAGTAATGGACTTTGAGGATCCCCTTGTATTTTGCAATCAAACAGGTACTTAGCACTTAGTTTTAAGCCAAGTATTAAGACCCAGAACTTATGAATCCTATAGTGGGATGGACTTGTTGACATAACAGGAAGGGGCAGGACAGGAAGAAGCTAATACCATATATAAAGAGAAGCCCAAGCTGAGAGAGCCCAGAACTTCTTGGAGCAGGGAGTGTGGAGGCTGAGGATGAGAAGCCCAGGCTGGAGAAAGAGATTTTGAATTTGAGAATGGAGCTTATGGTAGCAGAGCTTCTTCTGAGAGCTAGCCAGAACTTCTGTTGAGACCTTTCTTCTGGGAACTTCCGCTGAGAGCTTCTGAGAACCAGGCTGAGGAGCTACCAACTTCTTCTGGGAGCTGCTGAAGACTTCCAAGGGCCACCCAGAGATGCCGAAGACTGAGAAAGCATGACTGTGCTGTTGGTACTCTGTCTGTTTTCGTTCTATGTTGATTTCACAGGCAGAAAGTGAATTGATGAGGGTGCTGGAAATGTGAATAAATGTTATTGTGGCTTGGTTAAGTTTTGTCTTCCCAGGAACAGAAACTATGAAGGACTTGAGGTGGACTGGACACTGTGAGCTTCAATATGAAACAGAAACTCCACAAAGAGCTGGACAAGGAACTGGGAGCTGTCAGCCTTTGAACTCAGGTAGAAGCTGGTTAGATTTGAGCAGCAACTGGGACCATGGAAGAGGAACCAAGGAAGCTGAGAGCCTACCTCAAGTCAAGATGAAAAGACCTCTCTTTGGGTATTTAATGCTGACAGATGAGACTATAACTTACTTGTGACCTAGAGGTGGATGCCCTTTGTACTTTCCACTGCCCCTTAAGAGGATACTTAGTAGTGACTGATGATATTGTAACTTAATTGTACCCCACAGGTGGAGGACTTTAACCATGGTACTTTGTGTCAATTAAGGAGGCTTGCCTTCTTGAGGGTGATTAAATTAAGGATTTACTAAATAATGGACTTACTAAATGGATGTTATATTTTGCTTAAAACTATGTGACCACTTTGCTGAAAACTATGTGGCCATTTTACTGATAAGATGTGAAGTTATAACATTCTGAATGCTGTACTTTGTTTTCTGTGATGTTTTGCTCTGATTTGTTACTGAATAAATAGAGAGTTTACTATACTGTGTACTCATAACCTTGAAAGCTGTTCACAGCAGCAGTCCTCTGGAAAGCTGCTCATGATTGGATTTAATCCTAAAAAGATTTTCAAAAAATCAGAAAAGAAAAGGATCTATAGTTATAGAAGCTCCTTTCTGGGGGCAAAGAATAGGAAATTGAAAAGATGGCTCAACAACCTTTGAGCAATACTGGGAAGAAAAGACACAGAGGGAGAGAAAAAGGAAGCTCTAAGTGGACATCTATTTTGTTACTCTAGTACCTATGGAAGAGAGTACTGGGCTAGAAGTTTGAAAGGCCTGGCTTCAAATCCTTCAAACACTCACATTGACTAGCTATGTGATTCTGGGTAAATCATACATAAACTCTATCTGCCTCAAGAAAATTCCCAACTTGTAGATAGATTATAATCTACCTTAGTGGAAGGGATTCACATACCAAGATCTCCCTCTACACCAACAAAATCATGGATCTTCACATATTCTCACTACCACCCTTAATACAAATGATAATCTGTGATTTACTGGGATCTTTGTATCAAATGACTCCAGAAATGACCCAGGATGAGTGACTAGGTAAAAATTCATCAGGGTAGTAGACAATTTGTGCCTAGGAGTAATGAATAGGGTTGGAATTAGAACCTCAGAAAGGATAAATTGAAGGACAGACCAGTATCAAAGTTTCTTCATAAAGATAAAATCAAAATGCCTGAGATAATGAGGAAAACAATGAGCAGGAACAGAGTTTCAGAGTGAATGATCGATATTATATCAAAAGTTAAGAAATGAGGAATATTGGAGATGCTGAGCATATGCCTCACTTAACCAGTCTTGTATTGGAAATGCAGATTTAAAGATCTTCCCTACCCCTAGGCCCTTTGATTGGCTTAAGAAACTTTGATTAGCTTAAGAGACTCTGAAAACCTTCCTTGATTTGAAAATATACTCTGCATCCTAATAGGCTGAATGTGGTCACATGGAGCCTGTGGTAGGAGGCTTGGTTTTCAGGAATGACCACACCTTGATGCTGTGTGATTGGGCAGTGGATCAAGAGGGTGCTTACATTCTCTGACCCAGGAGAAGGCTATATAAACCCTGATGGGAGGCTTTGCTTTGGGGCTCACTTTGAGAAGTGTTGTGTGATTTGACCAGATGACACTCTGGGCAGCCATTGAGAGCCCCCTGGCTTTGAAAACCCAGATGTTGATGCTTCCCTCTCTGGTAACTGTGATTTTGGTATTGATAATGGTTGGACAGTTTGGAAGCCTGTCTGTTTGATCTATCTGTATACTCTGAAGTTTGGGGTGCTGACCTTTTCCCCCTGAACTAGGTAATATATGTTGGATTGATTAAAGTGAGCTTGTTAACTCATTTTGAGTTGCTTTCCTTTAGAAAAGCAGATCTAAGAACCTGTGTTGGCAGCCACCCTGGGGATGTTGGAGTGCTTGCTGCTACAAGTCTCCACCTAATTTTGTTCTTTTAATGGTAGCTGTTTGTGTTCCCCACAACCACTTTCAGTGCTCCAGTGGTCCTGAGCTGCATATAACAGTGCCCCCTTTCTGGTTCTGCCATGCTAGTCAGGCCCTGAGCTTGGACATTTTTAGAAAGTCAGAAATAATATATAGTAATAGTGCACCCAACATCAATCTCTCAATTTGTTAGATAATTCACTTCAGACTGGAATAGATCTGAGGACTATTCATATATCAGATTTTAAGTATTTTCTATCCATAGTTCTATAATCTTTGTTGTTCAGTCATTTCAGTCATGTTTGACCTTCTGTGACTCATATGGCTAACTTTTCTTGGCAAAGATACTGGAATGATTTGCCATTTCCTCTCCGGCTCATTTTATAGATGAGGAAATTGAGGCAACCAGGGTAAAATGACTTGCCCAGGGTCTCACAGCTAAGGCCAGATTCAAACTCAGGGAGATAAGTGTTCCTGACTCTAAGTCTAGTACTCTAAGAATACATGATATTCTAGAGTTACATTCTAGTGAATAGAAATAGAATGTCCAAAACAATTGATGATACTGTATTGTATTATTGTACTATTTCCTCATCAGATCACATCTAGAATACTTCATATGGTTCTTGGCAAGCTACAGTTTAGGAAAGACTTTGACAAACTGGAGGACAACCAGGATGGTGAGAAGACTTGAAACTACAATATATTAGGAAGATTAAAGGACTGAGGGGTGTAATGGTAATGGAATTTAAAGATCCCCATGTATTGGCTTGGTTTTGGGGTTGAATGTTAAAGCCCAGAGCTTGTGAAACCCACTTGTGGGATGGACTTGTTGACATGAAAAGTGAGGGCTGAACTTGGAGGAGCTGGTGCCATGGATTTAGAGAGGCACAAGCAGAAGAAGAAAGGAAGAAGAATTTTTGGAAGCAGCATCATGGAGGCAGAGAGAGAGAGTATACCAATTTGAGCTGCCCAGGACATTTGAGAGCTGCCACCTGGAGCTGCCAAGGACTGAGGAGACATGGCTGTGATGCCAGTACTTTGTCTTTCTGTTTTGATGTTGTTTTGCCAGATTCATCCACTGGCGAAGGATAGTGCTGTTGTTGCAGAGGTCCTGGAAACTTGCTGTTGGTTCAGAAGTCCTGAAGAAGGATTTTCTTGTTGTACGTTTACAGAAATCCTGGAAGAGGGTCTTGCTAATGTTTTTAGGGATCCTAGGACTGTTCTGCAGGCAGAGAATGAATTGATGAGGACACTGGCAATGTATCTTATGGCCTGGTTAAGCTTTGTCTCCCCAGGAACAGAGATAGCTGAGAACTTGCCTTGGGTCAAGATAAAGAAAAGACCTTTATTTGGGTATTAAATGCTGTGATGATATCTTAACCTTGTAACTCAGGGGCAGATGGCCTTTGTGCTCTCTACTGCCCCTTTTGAAAAGGTGCTTGGCATTAACTGATGATAATTGTAATTCAGTTGTGATCCAGGGGTGGGAGACTTTTGACATTTTTGTGCTCTGTGACTGACCAAATGAATGTACTTTGTTTATGATTGGAAACTAATCTCTATTTGAGAAGAGGATCTTTGGGATTGACTAAATGAATGTACTGCCCAGGGGTGGAGTAGTGCTTGGAAAAGGGACTTTGTGACTTTGTGATTGACTAAATGAATGTAATACCCAGGGGGGGAGTAGTGCTTGGAAATTATTGAATTACACTTGGGGAATGCTATATTTGTTAATTTGTTACTGAAAAAAATGGAGAGCATCTCTGCTGGTATTTTGAACCTTTGGAAGTTTCCTTTGCTTGGCATTACAAGGGGTTTGGTGTTTTTAGCCTGGAGAAGAGAAGATTGAGGAGAAACATGATACTGGTACCCAAATATTTTAAAAGCTGTCCTTTCAAAGAGGAATTACATTTTTATTGTATGTAGAGAGTATAACTAAAAGTATGGGTTGATAGTTGGCAATAGGAAGGTTTCAACTCAATAGAAAGAAAACAATTTTCTAGTAATTTGAGGCAACCCAAAATGAAATGGGTTACTTCAAGACATACTGAATTCCCCCATGTAGATGTCTTAAAGAAGATATTGGATGACAAGTTGTCAGAGAGGGGCAGCTAGGTGGTACCATGAATAGGGTGTTTGGCCTGGAGGTGGGAAGAAGCATCTTCCTGAGTTCAATCTGGTCTCAGATACTTATTAGTTATGGGACCCTGGGAAAGTCACTTAATCTTCTTTGCCTCAGTTTCCTCTCTATAAAATGAGCTGGAAAAGGAAATGGCAAACCACTTCAGTACCTTTACAAAGAAAACCCAAATAAGTTCACAAAGATTTGGATACGACTGAAAAATGACTGAACAAGTTGTCCAGGGCACTGTAGAAGAAATTCCTGATCAGACAAGCCTTGGACTAGATGACCTCAGATGTCTCTTAAAACTCTTAAGTTACTATGATTCTGTGACTACGGTATTGGACCTGGCACATTCCATATGGATTTTTCTTTATATAAATATGACCTTTTCTATCTCTATGGGATATAGTTCTGGAGCCATGCCCCTCGAGTATCCATGTTTAACATTACATTATACCCCTTTATTTTTTATAAAGATCTTAAGAGTTATATTTGTTAGTTACATGCCCTTGTAGTACAATGAGGTGATGAGTCATAGTTGCAAAGAGAAAGATTTGAGCTCAACATTTTTTTAAAAAATCCCTTAATGAGAACCATCAAAAAGTGAAATGGGACTGCCTTAGGAAATGTTGAGTCTTTTAAAATCCTTTTTCACTTCTGATTTCTAAGAAAAAAAAATCTAAAGTTTTAGAGCAGACCCATAACAAAGTTAGTATTCATGGACTTGGCTAGCCAATTAGTCTATACCTTAGCTTGAAAGAAGCACAAAGCACATAATCCCTAATGAGAAAGATGAAAGGGACTTCAGGAAATTGCTTAATTTTTCTGGATGCAGGTGGGACCAAGGATGTGCTGGATAGATACAACTTTAACAGGCTTGGATTGTTTAGTTTTTAGTAGGAGCATTAACACTTGAGAAATGGACAATCACAACAATAAAGACTTGATTTATTGTTGGTTGTCTAAACTTTAGAAAGTATTAATAATGCAGATTGAACTAAAAAAATATGTATCTCTACTTTTTTTTTCCTGTGGAGTCAAAATTGTTAAACATTTCCCATCATAGCCCTGAATTTTACTATAAACATTGCTTTAACTGAACATGTGTGCAATAGAAACTGAGAGAATGAAGTTTTCACTAAACTGGGGTCTGGTGACCGTAGTCTAATAATAATAATAATAATATTTAAGGTTTGTAAAAGACTTTATAGCCATTATCCCACTTGACCTTCCCAATATTCTTGTGTGGATCCCTGTGGGCTGCAAATTGACTTAGAAAACCACAAATTAGCATTATCTATGTTTTTTGAATTTTTGCTTATTTTACTAAATATTTCCCAATTACATCTTATTCTAGTTAGAAGCCATAAGTTTGACACCTCTGACCCAGAGCACATTGGTTTTAAGTCTACCCTTAATAATTATTAAGCAAAGACTATCACTCCAATGCCAAATCACTCCAATACCAAATCAACTTGGTCACCCTGATCTCACAGAGCTACCTGGATGCATTTAGCACTTACCTTGGTAGTTGTATCCATAACTCACCTCCATTTTGTTGGTTGCTAGGCACAAGAATGGACCAGTTGGCTCAGGATGTGAAAAGTTAGGAGCCTGGACATGTTTGGCATCCCCTGCTATACAGACAGGAATGCTAAAGGCAGCATCCCCACCCTCAGCTTCTGTGTTCTTGGCAACACTTCACTCTGAACAGATGTGATTCTGTGTTCTAATAGGATGCAGTTTCTAGCAGCTGTCCAGGCCCTGTGGCTTCAGGTCTGTGGAGGTCCCACGAGGAGGGAAACACATCTCCTGAAGTCTAATTAATTATTTGCTTCTAGGCATTCTGTAGCCACCTTGACATTCGCCTGATCTAGTCACTCATTTATTTCAGATATAACCCTCTCCTAAAGAAAGTGGAAGGAGAGAGAGAGAGAGAGAGAGAGAGAGAGAGAGAGAGAGAGAGAGAGAGAGAGAGAAGACACATCTTTTGGACAAAACAGAAGTTGCACATAGCAGCATGATGAAAGAATAGGTTAGTCAAACAATACTTGGAAAAGACTGAAAAAGTTATTTTATTATCTTGTGAAGTTATTTGTACTTGGAAGTATGTGAAGGGTACGAATTATTCCTTCCAGATGTAGAAGATGTAGAAGGCAAGCTGTCTAATGCCTGAGAACCAATTTTTTTGTGATCATTATGTTCGTTTTGGAACATTTTATCTTCTATTGAAAATATAAATGCTGTACCATGGTGAAAGCTGCTGGATGGTGAAGACCTGTTTATCAGTTAAAAATCCATTTGTTGGTTCCTGGAACTGATTTAGGTGATTTGTGGCCTTTTCACACACTGCTAATCACGAAAACAGTGCATTGGATTTGGAATTTTTTTGTTTGTTTTATTTTGTTTGGGGGATTTATTGCTGTTTTACTAACCTTAGGTTCATTTTGGTGTTTTGTCTTTTAGTTAAATAGATCCAGTAAAGGTCTCTATGTGTTTTTACTCTGATTGTGCCTTAAATTAAAGTAGGATCTTGTCAGGAATTTGAGCAAAAGATGTTCCTGAAAGGTTAGGTTCCTACAGAATCTCCTGTGAGTCCATAGCAATACTCTTAAATGGGTTTAAAATTTCATAGAATAGGACATTAAAACAGAACAGGGCCTTAGAAATCATTTATTCTAACCCTCTCCTCTAACTCAGCTCACT
Source organism: Gymnobelideus leadbeateri (assembly GCA_011680675.1). Taxonomy (NCBI): domain Eukaryota; kingdom Metazoa; phylum Chordata; class Mammalia; order Diprotodontia; family Petauridae; genus Gymnobelideus; species Gymnobelideus leadbeateri. The sequence goes on along the minus strand of WOXC01001435.1, from coordinate 16,112 downwards.
TCCTGATTCTCCAGACTGCTTAGCCACCTCTGCCCAAATGGAGATGCTGTCACTCCCGGTGCTTTCTCCTCTGATTGGTTAGTTCCTCTTTGGAACCTCCATTTGAAGAAGCACCCATGCCATCCATGCTCACTTCTAATCAGGCTCAGTTCCTGATTCTTGGATTGAGTTCCTTTTTATTATTATCCTCCCTGTTAGAATGTAAGCTCTTTGAGGACAATGACTGTCTTTCTTTTTGTTTATATTTGTATTCCCAGAGTTTAGAACAGCCTCTAGTTCATGGTAAACATTTGGTAAGTGCTCTAGCTAATCTAATCTAGTTCTCATTTTACAGATGAGGGAATCAAAACCTAGAGATGATAAAAAGTTTACTGAGCAGTTCAAAGTTTGCAAAAGAATTCAACTAATTTATAGTCAAGGGTGGGGGGGGGGGGGCGCTACTATTTTGTTTCCCCAAGATTTCTATTAAGGCTCTGTAATGGAAAGGCAGATTTAAAGATCTTCCCTGCCCCTAGGTTAAGTACACCTGGAGCCTGTGGTGGGAGGCTTGTTTTTCAGGAAAGCCCACACCTTGATACTTTGTGATTGGGCAGTGGGTCAAGAGGGTGGTTACATTCTCTGAGCCAGGAGAAGGCTATTTAATCCCTGATGTGAGGCTTTGCTTTGGGGCTCACTTTGAGAAGTATTGTGTGATTTGACCAGATGAGACTCTGGGAAGCCATTAAGAGCCCCCTGGCTTTGAAAACCCAGATGTTGATTGCTTCCCTCTATGGTAACTGTGATTTGGTATTGATAATGGTTGGACAGTTTGGAGGCCTGTCTGCTTGATCTGTTTCTCTGTTTTGAAACTTCTGTCTGTATACTCTGAAGTTCGGGGTGCTGACCTTTTTCCCCTGAACCAGGTAATATATGTTTGTTTGATTGATTGAAGTAAGCTTGTTAACCCATTTGAGTTGCTTTCCTTTAGAAAAGCAGATCTAAGAACCTGTTAGCAGCCACCCTGGGGATGTTGGGGTGCTTGCTGCTACAGGCTCACGCACCACTTGTGCCTGACAAGATCCTATCACTGTTGATATACCAACCTCTTGGATTCATGTTCCTCTCTAGACCTTTGTCAGGATGTTTGTTCATAACTCGGGCCCATGTGGCAATTAAGATGGGGAAGATCAGAAACTTAATTCTGATCACCTCAGAGGGTAGAGCAGAGGCTGCAGTTCTAAACACAGAAGAAAAGGCAGAGGACTTTGCACAATCTGGGTATACAAGAGTCCCAAATAGGAATCTGATGCCAGGAGATCAATTCAAAGGCAAGGTGAGAGGTGAGTCATATAGGCCAAGTGAGTACCAAGCACAATCCAAGAACTGCTCTAAGGGCATTGATACAGGCAGGGACAAAGCAACTGAAAGTTATAAATAATGGGCAACTGGTAGGGGAACAAAGAGGTAAGCATTTAGACATCTGTAAGTTTTAGTAGTAAGCATTAGAAATCCAGCTGCTGGGTTTCATGGCTAGGAAATCCAGATACTGGGTGTTGTGGGCTGGGTCAAGGGCACTGGGGTTTGTTAACAAGGGATAAACCAGCACTTAGCACAGTGCCAGGAACATAAGTGCTTAATAAATGTTCTTCTGTCTATTTATCTGTCGTCTGCATGTCTGTCTTTCTGTCTGCATGTCTGTCTGCATGCCTATCTGTCTGTCTCTCCAGCTGTCTGCCCATCTATCTGTCTGTCTATCTATCTATCTATCTATCTATCTATCTATCTATCTATCTATCCAGTCAGGAGGGTTTACCATAGCCAGAGCAGAAAACCCTATGCATTGTCACTGCAGGAAGATTATTCTATTCAATCCCCCTTGCCTCATTATTTTCTTCTTCAAATTATCATAGGGTACTTCATTTAGACCTCTCCTTTGCCATTATCACATACTTTCTTATAAATAAATTACAAGCTTCTTAAGGGCAGGAACTGTATAGACAGAGTTTTTTTCCCCCATATCTATATTCCTGAGCTTAATATTGTGCCTTGGGAGTAGAAGGCCCATATTAAGTGTTTACTGAATTGAATTGCCTAAGGCCAGAATTGTTCCTCAAGTTTAACAATCTCTGTAAGGAGCTTTTGGGTAGAGGGTAATTAGGCACATTAGACAATGTTGAACACAGGAACAAGAATTCTGACATTCTTACAGATCATTATAACCCCCTTCCTGATGGGCATATACTGATTTGAGTTTTCTGTTTCTCTTTTTATCTCTCTGTGTCTCTCTCTGTGTTTCTGTCACATTGTCTCTATATCTATCTATCTATCTATCTATCTATCTATCTATCTATCTATCTATCTATATCATTCTATTAACCATAATCTGGAGCTATATTCTATCTTAATAATCATAATCTAAATATTCCTTAAGGATGTCCACAGACTCAGGTGGCACATCCCTGTTTCTCCTCCTTCCTTGTCTATGGCTCTGCTTTCATTCCCCTTCCCTTTATGGATGTGTATGTCTATATATAAAACTAAACACACTGCCTACATAAAAACAAGATAACAGAGTTAAATGAAATTGAAGAACTCATCTAATCTAGGTGTTTTTAACCAGAAGTCTGTGAATTTAAAAAAAAATATTTTTATAATTGTGTTAGTCTCCATTGAAATCCTATGAATTTTGAGAAGGTGTCTATAGACTTTAGCAGAATGCCCAAGCAGTCTAATGCACATAAGCAATGATTAAGAACCCTTGCTCTAGTCTAAGGGCAGCTAAGTGGCTCAGTGGATAGAGCACTGAGCCTCGAGTGAAGAAAACCTGAGTTCAATTCTGGCCTCAGATGTTTACTAACTGTGTGACCCTGGGCAAGTTACTTAGCCCTGTTTGCCTCAGTTTCCTCACATGTAAAATGAGCTGGAGAAGGAAATGGCAAACCACTCCATTATCTTTGCTAAGAAAACCCCTAATGGGGTCACAAAGAGTCAGACACAGCTGAAAATGACTGAACAGCAACAACTCTAGTAAAACCTGTTCCTGAGTAAGAGCCATCAGTACAAAATACTTAACAATGGTCATCTAGGCTTCACTTGAAGAACTCCCAGTGATGGGAAGTTCACTACATCCTCTAGCAGCCCATTCCAATTTGGGATGATTTTTAAAGTTTAAGAACTTTTCCTGCAGGTGGAGCCTAGAATTCACCCTTCTGCCACCCACCTCTCCTAGTTCTTGCCTTCTGGGGCCAAACAATAAGTGAAATTCTCCTCCACACACTTGAGGATAATTATCACACACCTCCTGAGTCTTCCCTTCTTTAAGTTCAACATCCCTGGTTCCTTCAGTCAGTCCTCATATGATGTGCTCTTATTCCCTCCAACTTTCAATCCTCCGTCTTGTCCATTGTCCTAAAATGTGGTATTCAGAGTTGAATCCAATAACCCTGATATGGCTTGGCCAAGGCAGGTTACCACAGTATTGTCATAATCCTAGGTCTTGGTACTTTACTTCTCTTAATGAAGAATAAGATAGCATTATCATTTTGGATTGCCACCATTGAGCTTGCAATCCTTTAAGACCCCCCAGGTCTTCTTCATTTAACTTTATCTGTTCAAAAATGCATTGTGTGTTCTCTGCTATTTATTTTCCTCACTTAGTCCCATTTTGTTTTTGCAGAATATAATGCTAAAAATGCAAAACCCACCCATTCATTATAATTTAATTTTGTATTACAGGGAGTAGTAATTAAATATCCCTGTCCATTCCCCAAATGCAATTAATCCACAAAGGCAGAAATTAAGAGGAATTAGTGATGAGAAATAAAGTATTATCAGAATTGATGCCAACATAAAATTTCTAAGCTTTTTGGCTTTAGGTCACCTTATAAAAGTTGCACGATAATTTATAGAAAACATGAAAAATTGATTTGGTGACTATGAACCTAGTCACCTCAATCCTCTTTTAAGAAGAATTATTTTAATAGTTTCTTTGAAGGCTATGAGCCTAATGGCTATATATGAGGTGGCACCAAATGATCCTTAGCCCATTCCACTATGAAGAGAAACATTAAATAAAAATCTGTCACAGTTACCCATCGTTTTGACAAGAAAGTATTAACATTAATACTTTCAGGTAAAGTCTGCCCTTCTGAATGAATGGAAAATATTTTAAGCACTTTCTATAGGCTAGGCACTGTGCTAAGTGCTAAAGGTACAAATTTTTAAAAGAGAGCCCCTGCTCTCATAGAGCTTATATTCTTACAGGGTAAGAAAACACATAGAGGGATGGAGTGAGGAAGAGAGCCTTGGTCCTGGGAGTCACAGAGATGGTAAGTTGATGCATAGGGTAGCCATTTGGCACATCTTTTCCAGAAATAATGGTATTTCAGATTTGATTACTGTGTACATAGCAAGAAATGGTCAAAGTGTGGTATAAATGTTGCTAATTTAGATGGGGAGAAGCAGGGCAGTAGTGGCAGACATAAAATATCCAAAGTGAATGACTGAATAGCCAGATAGAATGAAGAGGCGAAACCTGGTCTGGTTCTAAAGACAATAGTAGATAAATGTCTTAATCAAATTAGTTTATTCCCAAATTACTAATCTGCTTTGCTGGAGCCCTAAGAGAAGAGTACAATGATGAGTGAATTCACTTCCTCAGAGACTAGGAGACATGAATTTTAAAAGCACATGGTGAAAAAGTTCAGGTCTAGTGTGGAAGGTATAGCAGGAAGATGGTAGCATAGCTGTTTGAGATGGGAAGATGAAAATTTATTCTGAAGCATTTCTCTGGCTTTTTGGTAAATGGGACCTGGGAAGACAGTGTTGTACAGTGGAAAGAACACTGCATTTGCTAACAGAAGAACTGAGTTTGAGTCCTGTTCCACTCATTACCTGTGTGACAATTGGTCAAGTCTGTCCATGTGCCTTGGACTCATTTTTATGATTAGTAAAATGAAGGGGGTTGGGCTAGATAAGCTAGATAAACCCCTTCCTTCTTTTAATTCTGAACAACAGTTATATTATGGAAAATGGGAATAGATTTCTGAATGCTGCTGAATTATTTCATTATAGCAAGATTATACTTTAAAATCCCCAAATATCTAATATGCCATATTAAAAAAGAGGGGGGGCAGCTAGGTGGCCCAGTGAGTAAGAGCACTGGCCCCAGAGTCAGGAGGACCCAGGATTGGTTCCAGCCTCAGAAAGTTAGCACCCATACACAAAATGACTAGCCATGTAGCCTTGCTCAAGTTACTTAACCCCAATTGCTTTAAAAAAAAAAAAAGAGGGGAACCCAGTTAATAGACTACTTGGCTTGAATTCAGGAAGATTTATGTTCATAAGCCTCAGACATTTAATAGTTCTATGACCCTGGGAAAGTCATTTAATGCTGTTTGCCTCAGTTTCTCACTTGTAAAATCAACTAGAGAAGGAAATGGCAAACCACTCTAGTATCATTACCAGGAAAATCCCAAATAGGGTCACTGAGTCAGACACAGCAGAAAAACAACTGAACAGAAAAACAATAAAAGACTTTCTCATTGTTCTATCTATTTTCTGATTTTGTTAGTTTTGAAGAGAGGCAACCACCTTTTAGAAATTTAGTGAAAAGAAGGAATATAAGAATAGCCAAATCCTAGGTTGTAGAATAGAGATAAAACTCCTGGTTTGTAAATCTCAAAGTAAATTCTTATTTCCATTTGAGGTGTCTTTTGGATGAGCCATAAAGAAGTTAGCAGGAAGAAGGTGAGAAAAGGTGAGAGCTGAAACTAATAGGCCTTTGTTAAGAGAAATCCAAAGCAACCTCTTTTATCTCCAGAGTTAAGAGATTTCTCTGAGATTAGAAAAAAATAATTGAGGTGGAAGCTATCACTTTCATTTTTTTAAGTAATCAGGAAGAAGCTTAGGGAAATGATAATCAACTAAGGCTAATTCCTGGGGCAACCTCATAGGTGAATCAAAAATTTAATTAAGCTTTGTTTGATAGCAGCAATGTTTAGTGACATAAATTCTAATCTGTTATTTTTAACTTTGCTCCATCATGTGCATACTATTATTAATAAGTAGAAATGAGGAATTGAAATTAAAAATCCAATCAACAAACATGTATTTCTTTCTCAGATTTAGGAAGTTCAGAGGAAAATGATCAGGCCAATTTGGCTATATTAGAATCTTGGAATAAGGATAAATAAAATGGGAGACGGTGTGATGCAGTTTAAAAAAAAAAAAGAATAGTTAAAAAAAAACATTGTGCATAGAGTCTAGATATGTGGACTCAAATCCTAACTCTGATATTTATTTGGTATGCAATACCTGAGACAAGTCACCTAATCTATTGTATAACCTTTTGTTTCCTTGGTTGTACTGTGTCCTAGAGAAACATAATCTTTGTCAAGAAAGTGCTCTATACATATTAAAGTATTAAAGTAGTGGCAGCTAGGTAGGGCAGTTGGTAAAGTGCTGGGCCGCAAGTCAGGAAGAACTGAATTCAAATGTGGCCTGATTTAGTAGCTCTGTGACTGAGCAAGTCATGCAACCTTTGCCTGTCTCAGTTTCCTGTTCTGCAAAATGGGATAATGATAGTCCCTACACCCTAGGGTTATTATGAGATTCAAATGTGATTCTATTTGTAAAGGGCCTAGCACAATGCCTGCCTGGTACATAGTAGGTTCTCCTATATAAATGTAAGCTAATTATTAGTGGGAAATAGGGCTGGGGACAGATCATGGAGGACTTGGGTTTGAATTTTATTTTGTAGACAGTAGAGAGCAGTTGAAGGTTTTTGACAAGGCAAAGGCAACTTGAACAATGTTTTGCGAAGGCTTAGCTGGCAAAAAATGTGAAGGATGAATTGGAATGAGAAAAGCACAGAAGTAGAGAGAGATCAGTTATTGAAGGAGCTTCAAGACCACATGTGACCTTCTAGGCCTTTTGACCAAGTCCAAGTCTTAACAGAACAAATCCTTTTATTAAGGGGATTTGTTCCATGAAGTTTGGATTCAGTAAGGGGGTTGCACTTGAGGACCTAGAGGACCACAGATTCCCCACCCCTGGTTCTAAACATTATACAGAAAGATTCTTATCACGGTGGTAACCAAAAAGAAAAGATGAATAGGAACGATTTTGTAAAGGAAGATGGTAATATGTAGTGACTAATCGCATATGGGAGTTGAGGCAGAATTCTAAATCAAAGACTATCAAAGTTTCAAGAGCAGTAAACTTGGGAGATCTTGGTGCTATTAACAATGAAAAAAGAACCATCAAAAGAGCTAGCCTGTGAGAGAGAGAAAGATCAATGGTTCTCTTTTAGACCTGCCAAGTTCTAAGTAATGGCAGCATATACTATATCTAGTGCACATTAAGAAATGCAAAAAAAAAAAAAAAATCAGAGCTAGACAAGTAGAATTGAGAGTAATTCACATAGAGGTAATTGTCAAAACCATGAGAGTAGTTGGTTTCTCCAGGAAAAAGAATAGAAGAAAAAATAAAGGTTCTAAAGATTGAATCTTAGGAAACTCCAACATTTAAGTTGAAGAAGGAACATGAGCTGTCAAAGGAGATAAAGTAGAAGTCAAAAATTAGTGTAGTGTGCCATGCTAAAAGATAAGAGAAGAGAGAATCTCAAGATAGAGAGGGAAGTCAGCAGTTTCAAATAATTCAGAGAAGTAAAAAAAAAATAGTAAAGACTGAGAAAAAAGAATTGACTTTGGTAATTAGGAAGTTACTGATGACATTTAATGGCACAGTTTCAGTTAAACAGAGGGGACAGAATTGGAATTTAAAGAGAAAATTTATTTTTTTATTTTTTAAAGTTTATTTACTTATTTTTAGTTTTCAACATTCACTTCCATGTTTCAAATTTTCTTCCCCTTCTTCCCTTCCTCCCTTCCCAAGATGGCATACAATCTGATATAGGAGAGAGAGAGAGAGAGACATTCTTATTAAATATTCCTATTTTCATATTAGTCGTGTTGTACCAAAAAATTACAACAAATGGGAGAAAGCATGAGAAAACAAAACAAAACAAAATAAAACAAAAATAGTCTGCTTCACTCTGCATTCAGATTCCGTAGTTCTTTCTCTGGATGTGGATGGCATTTTCCATCATGAGTCCTTTGGAATTGTTTTAGGTCCTTGTATTACTGAGAAGGGCTAAGTCTATCAAAATCAGTCATCACACACTGTGACTGTACAATGTTCTCCTGGTTCTGCTCACTTCACTCAGCATCAGTTCATATAACTCTTTCCATGTTTTTCTGAAGTCCAACTGTTCATCATTTCTTGTAGCACCACAACTTGCTGAGCCATTCCCCTCAATTTCTATTTCCTGGCCACCGCAAAAAGAGCTGCTATAAATATTTTTGTACATGGGAGTCCTTTTTCCATTTTTATGATATCGTTGAGATACAGTCTTAGAAGTGATATTGCTGGGCATGCACATTTTTATAACTCTTTGGGCATAGTTCCAAGTTGCTCTCCAGAATGGTTGGATTAGCTCACAGCTCCACCAATGAGTTAGTGTCCCAACTTCCCCACATCTTCTCCAGTATTTATCATTTTCCTGTTTTGTCACGTTAGCTAATTTGATAGGTGTTATATGGTGCCTCAGAGTTGTTTTAATTTGCATCTCTCTAATCAATAGTGATTTAGAGCATTTTTTATATGACTACAGATATCTTTAATTTCTTCCTCTGAAAACTGCCTGTTCGTATCTTATGAAGGGGATCTGTTCTATGAAGTTTGGATTCAGTCAGGGGGTCGCACTTAAGGACCTAGAGGGCCACATCACATATGCAGAGCTGGAAGGGACCATAGACATCATTGTCACCCCCACATTTTACTGATGAGGAAACTGAGGCCCAAGGAGGGGACTCTTACCCAGTGCCACACACATAGTAAGCATCCAAAGCAGTTTTTCAACCCAGGTCCTCTAACTTCAGAGCTAGTACTTTTCCCACTGATGCATCCTGTAGGGAAGAGAGTATGAAATAACATACGCAAAACACATTGCAAGTCTTAAAGCACTATATAAATGTCAGTCCTTATTATTATTATTGTTATTGCCTTAATAATTTTATTGTAGAAATGTCATTAATGAGTAGGCCATAATTCATATTCCTACTTCTCTCAGTCATCAAAGCCTGAGACATGGCTCTTGCTTAAATTGCAATTCTACCCCCTCTTCCCAACTGAAACTGAAATCTTTAAAAACTATAAGGGGGTCATAGAAATAATTTAGTTTATACATACTCCCACTTAAAATGATAAAATTGAGGCTTAGAGGGATCAAATTGTTTGAAACAAGGACCAGGACTTCAATTTCCTGTTCCCTTCAGGTCAGAAATCCCAGTCTCCCTTAGAGGTAGGTCAAACTTCAGAGACATCTATCCATGCTGTCTAACAACCATATCTATACAATTAGATGACCCATGTTGTTTAGATGACACATACCTTACAGTGAATTGAATTGAATTGAAAGAGAGATATGGCTTTTGGTTTCATGGTTTGTGTAAGTTAATGCAGTGATCAATTCAATATAACCCATCATTATAAAATAAAGTTCCAAAAGGTTTTAGGTTCCCCATCCTGAACTACTTTGCAATATTTTGGCTTTGAGTCCAAATGAATAGCTCTAGCTGTATGATACTAAAATATAAAACAGGAGTTTAGGAATATAAGATAAAATGGCAAGGTATAGATAGACCTACTAGTTGTGAAGATAGGAAATCTATAATAATGGGTATTTTCCTAAGAATTAAGTAATATTCAGAATTGAAGGGTATAAAAGATGTGAGAAAAATAGAGTTTCAATACTGCATTGTCACTACATTCAAACTCTCACCCAACAATGTGCGTTCATATGCTTCCTCTATCTCTATCTCTCTCTTTGTCTCTGACTCACTCTCTCTCTCTCTCTCTCTCTCTCTCTCTCTCTCTCATCTTAAATTAACATTGATACTTCTGGATTTGGGAGATGGGGGACAGGGGAATTTGGAGGTGGGTGCTATATATGTGATGCCACTGCAAAAAACAATTTATGTTATTAGTTAACCAATCTGCCTCAGTTCTTCATATATAAAATGAGGGACTTAAACTTGATAGCACCTAAGGTAGCTTCCATATCTAATTACATGATCCTATAGTGTATTTTTGTACTTATATTTGAATTTAACTGACATTCTGTGAAACTTACTTAAATGGTTTTGAATTTCAAAAACAGTCCTATGCAGGTTACATCCTCCAGAACAGTGGTCTCCATGTGGTATAATCTGTGCAAAAGCAGGAGACTGAATTCTGAATTCAGAGAAGAGCTAATTATGCATGGTAAAGAGCAAGAAGGCTGGCTTAGCTGGTCCATAGAGTGCTTGAAGAGATGTAATTTATAGGACTGATTGGATGCAGGGGGGAAGAGAGAACTAAGGGAAAGCAACTAGTTTTTTTTTTTTTTTTTACAAATTTTAACTAATGTTGAGTTCAAGATGCCTGTGGGAAATGGAAATATCTACTCAGGAGAGATATTAAAGCTGAATATGTAGATTTTGGAGTTATCTGTATAGAGAAGATAATTCAGTCATTGAGAGTTTAATGAGATAGAAGGGTGTAAAGACAAAAGAGAGAAGAGGACCAAGAATAGGGCATTAGGAAAAACCCATAATTAATGTTGATGATCTAGCAAAGATTGGGAAGAAACAGTCAGATGTATAGTTAGAAAACCAGGAGATAGCCAAGAGAGGAAAGAGCATCCAAGAATTAGATGTAGTCAGGTTTCCTTTATGTTTATTGCACATTACAATTTATACAGTCAGATTCACAAAACTACTAAACATCAGAGCTGGAAGAGAACTTATAAATCTTTTCATCTAACCCCCTCATTTATAGATCAATCAACTATTCAATCAGCAAGTATTTATTTGTAAACTCAGGTCTTAGCACAGTACTCAGACACACAGTATTTAATAAATGTTTTGTTTTGTTTTTTAGTTTATTCAAATGACAAAACAATACCAGTGAGTCTGAGTCATTTCTCCAAGGTCACCTTGTTAATGAATAGAAGAGCCAAGAGTAAAACCTGGACCTTTTCACTCCCAGTATTGAGGTCTTTCTACTACTACTACTTTCTACTACTACTACTACTACTACTACTACTACTACTACTACTACTGGCCCAGGGGCATTTGTTACTATATTTCACTGCATAATCGTTGTACCCTGTTGTGTTTTGTTTTTTTTGTCCAAAATTGGTTTATGACCTTTATCATGTGATCATCACATGGTATAATTTTGTTCATCAAGTAGATTAAAAGGTAAACAGAGCAGCAATGTATTGCCAGTGGCATATGGATGCGCGTTTATTTCTTGTGCATTGGGAGTCTGTGAGTCTAGAATTCTCAGCACATGTGCATTGTCAGTATATTTCTGAAAGCTGACTTATGTGGTTTGTCTAGAGAGCTTTAGTAGTAACGGTATTGTCACTCAAACCAATGAGGAGCCATAGGCAATAGGGGTGGGTGGGCAGGAAAGATGCCGTGAGTAAGTCACATGACATGGTAAGACTTGCATCTTTCCATGCTAGCTAAACTGTACAATTCATCTGTCAGTGATGTAGTTTAGTAATAAATGGTTTAGTAATACTGGCAAAATTTTTAAAGCTTCATATGATGGTTACACCTCATGTTTTTGAAAAAAATTGTCATAAAATCTGTGATGATTATTCAGTGAAATATTGTATTGTCTTTAGCTTGAAGAGTTCCATAAAACAAGCTGCCTTTGGTGAAGATCTCATCCCCTCTTTATGTACACAAGCAAACCATGACAGCATTGTCAAGTTGGTGGTTCACTGTTTTAGTGCAATTTAATGGGGAAGAGAAGTTTCTAAGACATGTGATACAACAGTTGGAAGGAAATGGGGAAATGGAAATATGCATCATTTTTCTTACTCTGTCGCTGTTATTCCTTAACTTTACTACTTAACTTCCCATGTCTTAGTGTCTGAATCATTATCAACAAAGTAATGATAATTTCCTCCTCTTCTCTTTCTCTAAAAGTGCTGGAATAGCATATTTTCATGTTTATTTCACTCCAAGAGGGATGGGGTATGATCTCTTTATCTCCTGACACAGTATACTGTTCCTCTTACTTGGTTCATGTGTTCAACCTGTTGTTTGGAGGAAATTTGCTTTAATAATTATATTGTTATTATTTGTAAAACCAAAGATTCTCAGTAATGCTTTCTCTTGGTTACTTTATGTAGACAGCATATTGTTGTTAGTTTATAAGCATTAAATTAAACCCAGTAATTATTATATGTAATTAGAGTTGAACAGGGTGATCATCAGTCTTACTTGATGTTGGGTTCCTATGAAACTGTCTTTCATTTCCTGTTTGTGTTGATTATTTGCAAAGTGTGACACTATTGGTGATATTTAAGAAACTGCACTGGACAGACAGAATTGTTAAGCACTGTGTTGTGTCAAGTCCTTGAGTCCTGACTTGAAAAGATCTAGCCTACCTGACACTACTGCAAACAAGCCTGGTCTCTCTGCCTGGTATAGTTTCCCTTCTGTCAACCCTGGGGTGGCAGAAGTTGAAGCTGTGGCACAGGGCGTTTGACAGCATTCCTTCAATTGGCCTTCCCTGTAGCTGCTGGGTTTCAGCTTACCATCTCTTTCAGTATCCTGCTGTCTCCTCTTCTCTATTCATATTCAGTCCAACAGTGTTCCTGGAGGAGCAGGCATTGCTACAGTGCTGCTAGTCTGGCAGTTTTCCAGGACTTAGCAGCTGATTGGCTCAGTTGGTTGGTGAACTCTTCTATTGTGGTCAAGATTATGAATTTAAACCCTAAAAGGGTAAGTTGGTGTCCTCCAGGAAAAAAAAAATCTTCCATGGCCTCTGGTTTCATCCTTTATCTAGTAAATATAGATGCTTGTTGAGCCTGTCACAATAGGACCCAGATGGGACAGTGTGGAAATATTGAAATAATCAACATATACAATGGTGGAAAATACTCAAATTTTGGGAGAAAGCATTAGATCAGGAGTTTCTCTATCAATAAAATGGATTATAAGATTTAAGGAAAGAAATGATCATCTCTTAAGCACTTACTATGTTCCAGGCATTGGGCTAAGTGCTTTACAAATATTATCTCATTTGATCCTCCCAACAACTCTGGGAGGTGGGTGCTACTGTTATCCCCATTTTGCAGGTGAAGTGACTTAGCCAGTCACACAGCTAGTTAGTTTCTGAGGCTGGCTTTGAACTCTGGACTTCCTCACTTCAGGTCCAGTGCTCTACCCATTGTACCATGTACCTCATTTAAAAATGAAAGGGACCTTAGAGACCACCTCCTCCAATCCTCATCTCACACGTGAGAAAGCCAAGCCTCATAGAGGTCAAGGTCATATGGAGGCCAAGTGACCTCCATAAAATCCCAGAGATAGCAAAGCCAGGATTTAAACCCAAATTTTGGGATTCCAATCTCTTTTCACAGCACCAGAAACAAAATGAGGGCCCATAAACATCATAACATGGAGATACATAAAACTTTTTATATTTATTATAAGTAATCACATATAAACAAGGATATGCACGAACAGAAAAGGTAACCTGATTATGTAACAGAAATAGGGAATAAGGGATGGACAGCCCTAGCTGTACAGGTCCTCACCCTAAATGAAAAAGATCTATGCATTTGGTAGATACTCCATAGAGAATTTACATAAATAAGTGGATAAGAATCACATACAATATAAAGGCATGGAGATATTGCTACCTGCTCAGTGGGAGTATCAGTACTAATGAGAATTGGTATCCATCAAAGTAGAGAGGTAGATTGGCAACCTACTTACCTATTATTTAATGTAGCATCTTGCATGCCGTACATGCGTGATAATTATTAGCTGGTAAGGATAAAATTAGATATGTCATATTCCAAGGAGAAGGGAGGAAGGAAGTATGTAAGGGGAAATTGTCAGTAAAACAAAAGAAGTTGGGCGGCTAGGTGGCGCAGTGAGTAGAGTGTCGGCCCTGGAGTCAGAAGGACCTGAGTTCGGATCCAGCCTCAGACACTTAAAAAAATGCACAAACAAAAACCTATCTGTGTAACCTTGGGCAAGTTACTTAACCCCAATTGCCCTCCAAAAAAAAAAGAAAAAGAAAAAAGAAATTATCAAAAAAATCTATTTTGGAAAAAAAGAAATATCTTATTAAATATTATTGGAAATCAAGTGTTCCCATGAGGGGGGATGAACAGTTTCCATATGTTTGATATGTATTAATTTTTATTTAACTTTTTAAAGGGAAGAAAATAGCTCAACAACCATATTAAATGAAAATGAAAAACGGTTTTTATATTCTTGGAATTTAGAAAAAACTCCCATGTCCAACCTGAAATATTATTCCTTTTCAGAAAAAATGATTTGTCATTTCGTTGTGTTTACACACACACACACACACACACACACACACACACACACACATACACATACACACACACATTAGTGACTTGAGTTACAATTGAGTTGAAATGCACTTCAGGGTGACAATTAAGTTAAAAATCCTGCATGATTTTAATAGAAATGTTAGCACATGCTAAGTAGTATAGCTATGGAAATTGTGAGGCAAAATAAAACCTCAAGTGAATTATGGGCAGTGTTTACACTGGGAATAATTCAGGGGCTCTGGGTGAAGGAGGACCCTAAAAGCATTTTTGGGGGTAAAAGATTCCTTGCTTTAGTTCCTGATATAAAAGGCTCAGAGAAACAGCAAAGTTTCTGTGAACCTGACAAGGGGCCCTCTCACTCCACAGGACTTACTGCCTGACCTTGGCCAAATTCATGGCCAATCTCAGTATTTGCACCTCCACAATAGGTTCCCAAATGCCCAAGCCTTCCACCTCATGAGAATGAATGAAACAACACTTGGGGATCTTGGACAACACAAGCATCTCTTGCTCTTAACATTCCGGGATAACATTTTGTAATGACTAGCCTGGGTGTCTCAGGAGTCTTGATGCAGTTTTAAGCTTTAACAGCTTAAAAGTGAGTCAAGGTGATGAGGATAATTGGACTTTCAACTGCACTAAAATTTTTGGGACTCCCTAAATACATATATAAATCTGGGCACTCGATACTTAGCTATGGAGCTGATACAATAATAAAATCACTGCCATTTAATAATAGCTAGCATTTATATGACTCCTTACGGTTTGCAAAGTCTTACATATGTTAACTCATTTGATCCTCACAACAAGTCTGTGAGGTAGGTTCTTATTATCCTCATTTTACAGATAAGGAAACTGAGACATAGGGGCAGCTAGGTGGCGAAGTGAATAGAGCACCAGCCCTGGAGTCAGAAGGATTGAGTTCAAATCCAGCCTCAGACACTTAACATAAAACTAGCCGTGTGACCTTGGGCAAGTCACTTAACCCCAATTGCCCTACCTTCTCCCCTCCAAAAAGAAAAAAAAGGGGAAAAAAGGAAAAAGAAAACTGAGACACAGAGAGGCTAGCTGTCTTTCTGAGGGTCACACAGCTATGAAGTGTCTGAGGCAAGACTTCTTGACTCTAAGTCCCATGCTCTACTAGCAGCCTGTAAGTCTTCATTGACTAGCAGCTTGAGGACCTCTGAATGGATGGAGTTGGTCACCATGTCTGCACCACAAAAGCACAAAATCTCTGTTACCCACAGGCCCCTTGGCAAGCAATTGTAGCAGGAAACTCATACCTGAGTAGGCTTCACAAGGAGTGTGTGACTGCTTGGGAAGAACCTTGGGAGCAGAGATGGGTTTCAGCTCAGACCCTCTCTACCTTTCTGTCCTCCCAGGTTCTTATATTTCTTATTGCACTTGCCCTTCTGGAAGAGAACTTTATATGGAATAAGTACCAAGCTCTTGGTACTAAAGAAGGTCCTATGAGCCTGCAGATTCGTTTCCTTTTATTCCTCTGTGAGATGTGATTTCAGGAATTTGCTTGAAATATTGCTCACTGTACCAAGCCCAAGTTGAAACTCCGTTTATCTGTCAATCTGTCTGTCTGGCTATCTATCTAGCAGAAGCAGCAAAGTCACCTGGCTTAAATATTTTACATAGTGGGTGTCCGCCACCACCCCATTGGTGGACTGATCCCCTTTGAACT
>WOXC01001434.1:0-149253 GCA_011680675.1 Gymnobelideus leadbeateri | reverse complement strand
GCCCTAAAGATGACTTTGTATTATAGAATCCTAGAACCTTAGAGTTGGAGGGGACTTTAGAGGTAGCTAATCCAATCTCTCACTCAAGGCAGGAATTCTTTCTATAACCTTTCTGACAGAATGTTCTCTAAGGGGTGGAAATGCATTTCACCTTGTAAGTGGTAAAATGGCGTGTCTCCTCAGCGCCTTCTAGCCCCCAGGGGAAGAAGCCGATGCATTCCCCAAATACTAGTCCCAAAGTCCATAGGGCACTAACCTCTCACTTTGTCTTAGGCATGTCTGTGTTGATAATTCTGGAATTGCCACAGCTGCTGGTGTTCTGGGCTTCCTCCAGCAGGCTGCTGGCCCCGCCACCCTGGGGCTAAAACCTTGGCTCACAAGGACCTGGGCTTGGCTCTCCGCGCACTGTGGCACTGTGTGCTGTGCTGTTGGCTCCCAGAGCGCTGCTCTGGTCCTTCCTGAAGGGCTGCCTGGCTGTCCTCAGCAGGAGGTTAGCTTCTCTGTGTCATTCTGTGGGTGCTGGGGTTCCAGAAGTTGTTCAGAGTCCTCTTTTACATAGTTTGGAGGTGATCTGGGGGGAGAGTGCCTTGGAAGTGCTGTTTCTACTCTGCCATCTTGGCTCCGCCCCCCTTGCACAAGATTACTAAACTAGTAAATGACAGGAAGATTATAGATACCATTTACCCTAGCTTTTAGCAAAGTATTTTATAAGTGTTGTTTCAGTCATGTCCAACTCCATTTGGGGTTTTCTTGGCAAAGATATTGGAGGAGTTTGTCATTTCCTTCTCTAGCTCATTTTACAGATGAGGAAACTGAGGCAAACAGGGTTGAGTGACTTGCTTAGGGTCACACAGCTATCAAGTATCTGAAGCCAGATTTGAATTCACGAAGATGAATCTTCCTGATTCCAAGCCTAGTGCTTATACACTTTGCCACCTAGCTGTGATAAAGTATCTCATATTATTTTCTGGGAAAAAAATGTAGCAAGATAGACTAGATGATAGTGTAATTAGACAGATTCTAGACTCGTTATATGGCTGGACAAAAGAGTAGTTTTTAATGCTTCAATATCAATATGGCAGGAGGTCTCTAGTGGAGCATGTTAGGGAATTGAGCTTGGCCTTATGTTGTTTAACATTTTAATCAATGACTTGGATAAAAGCATAAATGGCATGCTCATCAAATTTGCAGATGACACAAAGCTAACACACTGAATAATAAAGTCAGGATCCAAAAAGATTTTTGACAGGCTAGAGCACTGGGCTGAATCTAATAAGATGGAATTCAGTAGGGTACAAGCAATCAGCTTCAAAAGTACAAGAGAGGGGAGGCATGGTTAGACAACAATTGTTTTGAAAAAGATCTGAGGTGGTTTTTTTTTTGTTTTTGTTTTTGTTTTAGCAGATTGTAAGCTCAAAACAATTCAGCAGGGTAATGGGACAACCAAAAAGACGTGCAATGGGGAATTGTGTTAACTTCTGAAGTATAACTTCTAGGAATAGGGAGGTGATAATCACAAAGTAGGATGGATCCAATGAGGATCGGATCTCATTGAGGGCACTGTGGTTAGTGATGGGTGCCACAGATTAAAGACACTGAGAGGCTGAAGAGCATCTGAGGGAGAGAAGCCAGTATGGTAATGAGTCTCCAGTCTCCGTTATAGCAGGTATGGTTGAAGGAGCTAGGAATATTTACTCTGCACAGGACTCAGGGGTTATATGATAGCTATCCTCAAGTACTTCAAAGGCTTACATTTGTTCTGTTTGGCCTCAGAGGAAAGAACCAGGAGTAAGAGGTGGAAGTTGTAAAGTGATAAAAGTAGGTTGGATGCCAAGAAAAACCTCCTTTCAATTAGAGCTATCCTAAAATTGAATGGACGGCCTTAGGAGGCAATGTGTTTCCCAAACTGTATATTATTTTGGAAATTTATTTCCTGTGTAGAAATTCATATGTGGAATTTTTTTCATATGTTGTCTTCATAGAATATGACTGAGGTCTCTTCCAACTCTCAGAATCTATTATTCTTTGATTCTCTAATCCAGGGGTGGGGAACTTGAGGCCTTGAGGCCACATGTGGCCTTCTAGGTTCTCAATTGCAACCTCTTGACTGAGTCCAAGTTTTACAGAACAAATCTTAATAGAAGGATTTGTTTTGTGAAGTTTGGATTCAGTCTAAGGGTTGCAGTTGAGACCTAGATGGCCACATGTGGCCTAGAAGCTGTAACCCCACCCCTATGAGTCTAATATGATTTTACTCTTTTTTTTTCTTTTTGGAGGGCAATTGGGGTTAAGTGACTTGCCCAAGGTCACAGGCTAGTTTTTGTGTTAAGTGTCTGAGGGTAGATTTGAACTCAGGTCCTTCTGACTCCAGGGCTGGTGGTCTATTCACTGTGCCACCTAACCGCCCCTTTTACTCTTCTTTTTCAACAATATTTTTCACTCCTTCCTACTTTTCCCCGAATATACCTTCCATAACACTAAAAACACTCATCAAGCTGTCCCAGAAATGCGCCATGCCCATTGTTGCTTCTGTTTTTGTCTCTCTTTTTTCTTTTTCCCACCCTCTGAGATGCCTTGCCTGCTTGCTTCACCCCTGCCTGTCCAAATACTAATCATCTTTCCAGTTGAAATTATCTGTCTTCTTGTTGATTCTGCAATGGGCTGGTGATTTCACAAGTTCTAAGGAACTACTAGGAAATAAACTCTTTATTAACATTGATTGGCATCTGCTGAGCCATTTACAAACTTAGAGCTCCCAGAGGAACTGAGTGGTGATTTGCCCAGGGTGACCCAGCCAGTATGTGTCAGAGGTGGGTCAACCATGAGAGAACTGCTGCTTGGTCCTGGCAGAAAAGCTCATCTCATTTTCTGGATCAGTCACTCATAGGTGAACCAAGGTCTTCCTGACACAGAGGCCAGTTTCCTATCCACACTGCCACTCTGCCTTTCTTTTTTTTTAATGGAAAATTGAGAGTTTGTTGCCTAGAACATTTTTTTTTAGCTTAAAGGAGGATATACGTTGTTGGAAATCCAGTTGTGCAAAAGAGAACTTGAGGATGCAATTAAATAGTCATTTAATACTATTGTTGGCAAGGGGAGGGGAAAAAGAACAATCAAACTTCCAAGCCACCTCTGGAAAATGCTGTTATGAACCAGTCGCACATGTGGAAACCATTTTCTTAACTCTCATAACATCTGGTAAAAAGAAAAAAAAATAACCCATCTGATCTATTTGTACATGCTTCACTAAATCAGAATCCTTCTGAAGTGAGTCAGGTTTGCAGCCGTGTTTCCTGGTAGCCAGTGGGACCCAAAACTTTGCCAGTGAAAATTCTCTGCTTGGAGTTCTATCACCTCAGAATACCCTTCAAGATTTCCTCTAGTGTTCGGGAAAAACACTCTATCTTGTCACTGACACTTCCCATAGTTTATCTACTCGGCCACCTTCCTCTAGGGCCTATAATGACTCACCAAACTCTCCTTGTTTTCAAAAATGTGTATCTCCCACTATGAGGTGGCCTTCTCCTGCCTTTTAATGTACTTCTACCTTTGGAGGTTGGTGGCCTGCCAAAAGCCCTGGACAACTGAAGGCAAGGACTGGTCAAGGTCTCTAGTTTGTACTTAGTTTATGGAAACTCGGAATCCTACCCTAACAACAAACAGGACTCCTCTCGATCCAATAGTGCTGACATCTTTTCAGATTCCTACTATTCCTCATGGCTCAGCACAAATCCCACCTTTTCTACAAAGTCTTCCCTGACTAGCCCACATTTAGGATTATGAGATTTGAAATGAACTTCAGAGTTCAAATAGTTCAATAACCTCATTTTATAGGTATGGAAGCTGAGTCATACACAGATTTCCCCCATCTCCCACCCTGACTCCACATTCAGTTTTTCATAATGTATCTTTCTCTTTCTTCTTTGAACTCCTATTACATTTTTAGTCTTTGCCAAATATTTTAACACAATTATTCTCTGACTTTTATGATATAAGTAAGTTTTTCTACCCAACTTCTTTTTTTTTTTTTTTAAAGCAACTGGGGTTAAGTAACTTGCTCAAGGTTACACGGCTAGTCATTATTTATGTGTGGGTGCTCATTTTCTAAGGCCGGATCCCGGGTCATCCCAACTCTGAGGCTGGCGCTCTTACTCACTGCGCCACCTAGCCGCCCCTTCTACCCAACTTCTTAAAGGTAAGGGCCATGTCTTATAATTTGCTTAGTACCGTTAGAATATCTAGCATCATACCTGAAACAGTTCAAATTATGTAATGGCCTATTGATCAATTTATTTAAGGTAGTTGATTGGTCCGTTAGTTTGAATAGTACTAAAGAGTTACAGGTCATTTTTTCCTCACATTAAAAAATTAATATAATGTTTTATTATAACAAATTCAGATGATTATTCCTGGAAGGAAGAAGTAGAATCAATTGATAGAATTTGCAAAAAGACGTATTTAGGCTTGATGTCAGGAAATCTAACAATTCTTTTGAGAAAGGGGGAAGAGGATCTGTAATTTTTCATTTTTTGTGGGGAATTACATGGAGTAGAAAATCTCTTCACTAATTCAGATCAAATCAATTCATATTTAATAGTTCTTAGAATATTGAGGTTAGGGGGAAGGGATTTTAGGGAGGGGCTTGAAAGATTGAAATGGTTACACAGCCAGTATGTATCAGGGCTTCAGGGCTTCCTGAATACAAGACCAGTCCTTTGTCTGTATCTCACACAGCTAATAAGAACTTGAGGCTGAATTTCAATTCAGGTCTTTTGATTTCAGGCCCAACATTATGCACTAAGTCACTCAGCTACCTACCTCTGATATGACAAATGAGCCTTATAGTTTCTTCAGCCAACTGTACAGCTTAGTATGAACAATGACCATTTTTCATCTACTTGGCTTTTCTTGTGTAGATATTTAAGCCAAACTCTTAATTAAATGTTATTTTACTTTCAAACAAAAATCTAAGACTCTTCTTTCCATCTTGGGTGACTGCCTCCTCCCAAACTACTATTTCATGAAATCTTCAGCCTGGCTTCACCTTGCTACCTCCTCTAGTCACTTCCTCTGAAGCTTCCTTGCTAACCTTTTTGCCCTCTCTTATCCTTTCTTCCCTCCTCCTAAACTCTTTCAATTTTGGAACCATGAACCATGATTACTGAATTGCACCAATGTTCCTGTATGGGATGTATTAATCACCACCTGCAACCTTCAAGACCAAAGTACCTCTTTTTGGCCAGCACGTCATTATGTGTATTGTATATCCTGTTATAATATAAGCTCCTTGAGAACACATATTGTGTTAGCTCCATCTAGTTGGTGCAGTGGATTGAACATGGGCCAGGAGTCAGGAAGGACCCAAGTTCAAATATGACCTCAGACAGCTGTGTGACCCTGAGAAAATCACTTAACCACTGTTTGCTTCAATTTCCTCACCTGCAAAATGGGGATAACAATAGCATCTACTTCCCCGGGACTGTTGGAAAGATCAAATGAGATAATAATTGTAAAGGGCTTAGCACAGTGTCTGGTACATTGTAGGTGTTTAATAACTGTTCATTGATTTTTTTTGCATCCCTAGCTCTCAGCACAGTACTTGAAACATATTAAGTAACAAATAAATGTAGTTTCAATCATACACTGAATTTAACCTATTCATCTCCTCCATCCCCCAGGAGAATGTAAGGTACTTGAGGGAAGGGGTTGTGCCATCCTCATTGCCTAAGGGGCACTGTGATGCCTTCAGTGTGTTAGACTCTGAGCAATGTGTTTTGAAATAGCTTGGTTTGAAGTATCTTATTGCATTCTTTAAAAAATTACCCTGCTCCATCCTTTACAACAGACTTAGGCTCATAAATTACAGTCTTCATGGTGGTTCTCTTCCCTGTTCATCATCTGCACAGTGAAATGACCAAGTATCCCACGAAATGATCTTCTACTTGTTCTTGTGTGTGCAATAAACCCAACCTCAACAACTCCTTTATTTGCCTCTCTGAGAATTATATTTAAGCCATCCCTCCACACGTGTGTCTGTTATTAGGTCTTTTGGCTTCATTTATAGCCATGGTATTTATATGGATGTGGCATACTTCCTCCCACAATGGACCAACTCAATAGTTGTTTAACAGGGAACTCACATTTAGAATAACAGAGTTAAATTAATGTTTATATATGTTCTTAAAGTGTGGTTCTGAACATCTTTTCTGATACTCTGTCCTAGTTGCTAGAGAGGGTAAAAAAGGCAGGGCTATGGGGGCTTCAGGAATGAGGATCCATTTGCATTTTTATCTGTTATCTTATTTACTTGCAAGACCCTCAGCAAGTCATTTAACCTCTCCTGGACTCAATTTATTTCTGTTTGTTTAAATGAGGGTGTTAGACTCAAGAACCTCTAAGGCTCCTTCCAATTCTAAGCCACTGACCAATTTGTTTAATAATATACGTTTTCTCATAAATTTTGTTGGTGCATGCTGAATTATCCACCCATCAACTTAGACTGTCCAACTTTCTGGAAGAGTTCAAAATGGTTTGCAATTATAGAGGAGGGGGTAGGATTTAAAAATAAGAAAAAGTATAACAGTTCTTAGGAAGTTATTGTTACTGACCCATTCTCACTGAGATGTGTGCTTTGAGCTCTTTTTCATTTATTTATTTTCCTTGGCAGTTCTGAGAGACCATACTTTCTCCCTGGGGCCTCCTTTTAAACAATGACTTGCAATGATCATAAAGCTATCTGGGTTAGAGGATGAAGAACAAAGCTTTTATCCTTAGGAAATTAACCAGGATGGAACCTTCAACCTTAGTCTTATTAACACCAATGTGAGCCAACTGAACAAACTGGTCCCAGGCCAAATGGAAGAAATCTCTAAAGATGAGCTTCTCAGATATATTTCACTATATAATTTTCACTGCACTTGAAATTTTGAAGACAAAGTTTCCCTGCTGTTATTTTCTAGCAGAGTGATAAATAAATTTATGTATTAATATATTCATAATTATTATTAATCTAAACACTGGAATTGTACATTTTAGAATTAAATTATGAACCAGAGTCTTATTAATGCAAAAAGAGAAATGGACGAGCATGTTGATGGATTTTCTTACCTTTTATAAACGCTGAATTGGCTCCTTGAATTAAAAATGATCATATGTGTCTCTTGAAAAGATATTTACACTGACAACTTAAAATGCTAACTAAATTCCTTCCATATCGACCAGCTAGGCCTTTAAAACTGGAGACATTTCATGTTAGAGAAGGTGAAGTTGAAGATTAATTAATCATTTGAAATTATTTCTTTAATTATTCATTATGTTTAGCAAGTTTTCCAAAGAAGCCCAAAGTTGTTTTAAATGTGCTTCTATTTGTGTTTTCATAGTCTATTTGTAAGCACCAATCTGATGCTTTTAGAAAGTGCTTGCTACTGTTTTGTATACATTTTGATTTTACTTTTCAAGGTTCAAAAATATATTCATGTGAGTTTGGATTGGAAACATTCTGTAAAAAGAATGGTTCTTTTAAAAAGGCATCTCTGTGCAAAAGCTTTGCACTGAATGCTTACCAGTACATCCTCTTCTTTTTAACCAATTCCTTTAGTCTGTCTTTCAGAGCTAACATTTTAGTTTTTCCATTTAGTCTGCATCAGCTTACTTTAGAAGTTTTTTTTTTTAAATCAAAATTTATAGATTAAGATGTCCAAGAACTAATATTATCTTGTTCTTCAGATTGCCTGGGTGGGTTTGTTTGGGTTTTTTTGGCCATAATTCTCAGTTAATACTAAAATCTAAAGAGGCAACGTGGAACAATTCTCTCATAGATATTAGCTTTGTGACCCTAGACAAGTTACTTAACCTCTGAGTGGCTTAGCAAACTCCCTATGACTTATCTGGTAAGTCAGAGGAAGAATGGAACTCTCTGTTGGTGGAGGGGGTTCCCATACTGGAATCGATCCCTATTGATGAAATAAATCACAGATCCTTTGTATATTTGTAAAGGAGGTAAACAGGGGAACCCTTCATCTATTTGATGAATTCCCCAGTGAACTTGAGAGATTATTGAGAGTGGATTTTTTTTTATCTGAGACATGGGGATAGATGGGCATTCTAACTTCTTTGATAAAAAGACTTCCTCTGATTGGTCCTCACTGGTAACCGCTGTCTTTGAGATGATGACTGATATCTGAGAAGCAGGGTTTTTTTCTATAAGAGTGAGTTGTGAAATGGCTCATCTCTTTTCCTTGTATTTTCTTTCCCTTCTACTATTTTACCAGAGTACTTTAAATGCATGTGGTATGTGTGTGTGTGTGTGTGTGTGTGTGTGTGTGTGTGTGTGTGTGTGTGTGTGTGTGTGTTGGGGAAGGTAGGCAGTGGTTTATCCGGGAATGGGCTGGAGTCAGCTCCTTAGGGGTCTGGAACAGATTGTTAAATTTTCATTGTGAGCATTTACACCTCTGAAATCGTCAAACTCTACAAATCAGTGCTTGATTTATTGTTCCGATGATTGTCTAGATTTAAGAAAGTGATGGGGAAAATGTTAATAATGTAGATTAAATTTAAGTGTGTTGTATGTGCATCCCCCCCGTTCCCCCCTCCTTCCCGCATAGCGAGCTGTTAAACATTTATTGGCAGTCTCCTGGATTTGTCCCTCCATCTTTCCAGGAGCAACCATCCCTGCTTGTTTGGATGAATCTGAAGGGGAGTTTCTGGGCACCCCAGTCTTTCTGCTGCCCTTTTTTTGTGTACAGATCAGAGACTACACATCTGAGAATGGACCTTTCCAGCCTTGGAGAATACCTTCAGGGTTATCCTGGGTTTGAGATTCTCAAGTTCTAGAGTTATAAAGACTCCAAAAGTTCCTGAGTTTGAGAGTTGGGGCATCAGTTTCTAGTAAGAGATTTCATTTATCAGCCTTCAGTTTGATGAAGGACTGTATTGTAGCTTAAGAACTAAATTCACACCATGGAAAGGTGGGAACTAGATCTCACCATAATTGTTTCATGATAATAATGTCTTTTCTAAGATGGTGCAAGATACAGGGTGAATGGAAAATATCTGCTTAGCAGTACCACAGGATGACTTTACTAGCTAGAAGGGAATCTAATGGGCTATTTCAATGTCTTATATACTTTTTATTTGTTCATGAATCCTTTGCATTTCCTGCATTTTCTGTGCTGGTCGACATAAAGGCTGTCCCGTACTTGACACTCCATGTTTTACAGTGAAAGCTTATGTATTGCATACTTGATACCTCTATGTACATTGTACTTATATGGGAATGGTGGGGATCCTGTTACTCCCTTTGGGGTGAACCCAGACACAATCTATACAAATCCTGATTCAGATTTCCTGAGAGTTTTTCTCTGGGCCCCCTTTACTCTGAACCAAGGGGACCATAACCTCTTTGGGATCACATGTGAGCCCAGGGTCCTTGGGGAGCCCTGAAGCATGGGTGAAATATTCAAATATAGCTAGGAGGTAGCTAAAGAAGTTCTAGATTCAGGGGTGGCTGGTGGCATGGTGAATAGAGCACCAGCCCTGGAGTCAGGAGGACCTGAGTTTGAATCCAGCCTCAGACACTTAACATTTATTAGCCAAGTGACCTTGGGTAAGTCACTTAATCCCAATTGCCCTGCCTTCCCCCCTCCAAAAAAAAAAAGTCCTAAATTCAAATCTGATGTCAGACTCTTACTAGCTGTGTGACTCTGAGTAAATCACTCAATCTCTGCCTCAGTTTCTTTAACAGTAAAATGACGATGATAGCAGCAGCTGCCTCTCAGAGTTGTTGTGAAGATTGAATGAGAAAATATTTATAAAATACTGGTGCATAGTAGGTGCTATATAAATGCTTATTTCCTCCCCTCCACTCCCAACATGGTAATTTTTGTTATACATCAGTATCCAGAACCTGGAAAAACAGTGAAATTTCTATTTTTCATGATTTGGACTCAGTTTGAATTAAATCACTTCACCCTTTCTGGATCTTCTAACCTGCCTCATCTATTAAAGGAGAGGGTTGGAACCCCTTTCCAACTTAAAATCCTACATTCCTGTGAATAATGAAAAATATTAGTAACTGTCATTTAATTAATTAAGAATACTACTTTTCTTAGAAGTTTTAATATATGTTAAAGTGCTAAATCATGCCCTCCCTCCACTCGAGTTAAGAATGCATGTCTAGAAAATGTGGCTAAACATAACTGCTTGGATTACTATTAGGATTTAGTTCATAGGAATGTGGGTGTTCCTCATGAAGTGAATTTCCACTCTTTTTAGTTAAGAAACTAATGAAAAGGGCAAGTCCTTTGTACGTCAAATTATACAATTTAAAAGGAAAATAAAAATAATAATAGCTAACATTTTATATAGCACTTGTATCTAGCACTGTGCCAAGAGTTTCAGAATTTCTGCTCCAGTTTGATCCTTACAACAATCCTGGGAGTAGGTACTATTAGTATCCCCATTTGATAGATGAGGAAACTGAGGCCAACAGAAATTAAATGCCATGCCCAGGAACACACAGCCAGTAAGTGTTTGAGGCTGGAATAATTACTATTTGTCTTGGTTTTCAGACTTCCTCATGGAAGGGATTGTTCCAAAGGTTTGTTGCCTAGAATTTGAAGCCTCCCTGCACTGCTAGTGCTGTGTATGAAAGAAATCAGGAGAGGAACTGCTTCCCTAAGTCCAATTCATTATTTTTCCTGGAAATGGAGAGAACCACCCCACTACCAGTTCAGAAAAAATGTCCAGGTTTAAGTCGTTTGTTATGAATTGAAGGTCATTTCCTGGATTGAAAGAGGAGCCTGATCTCAAAACTCTGCTTGTAAGTATATGTGGTCTAGCTGCAAGCTGCTGTGGAAGAGACTGAGACTGGTAAACAAACTTTTCTGTCCACTTTGGGTTTCTTCAGTTTCCCTATCTGTGCCAGGTGTCCTTTACGAATATTCCACTAGAGGGCGACCACCTACCAATCATGCTTGCTCCCAGTCCTCTGAGAGGTTGGAGAACATAAATGGGCCAATGGTACTTCCTGTGCCATCCTGGCCCCCAACTCCCAAGCAGAAACAGGTTTAGCCTCTGGGTCTCAGGACACATGTCTAGGTCCTGGGTCCTCCCCAGCTTGATTCTGATGGCCTGAGATTTTCAAGGCCGTTCTAGTTCAAGACCAAGGGCTTTCAGAATAGGATTAAAAGGGCTCAGCCTTCCGCATCAGCTTCAGGAGGGCATAGACCAGAAATCTGGAATACTCCCTGCTCTCTCTTAAAGAATCTGTAGCTATATTTCAGGTGTCCACGAACTAGGATGGGGAAAAAATTACATCTTTATTTCCACTAACTTCTAACTGAAATTTAGCATTTCCTTCAATTATTTAAAAAAAAAAAAACATTATTCTGAGAGAGGGTCAATAGGCTTCAGCAGACTGCCAAAAGGAGCCACAACTCAAGAAAGATGAAGAGCTCCTTGCTTAGACTAAACTAAGAGTTGGCAAAATTCAGCTGCTGCCTGATTTTCTGTGGGCCACTGAGCTAAGAATGGTTTTTACATTTTAAAATACAATAAAATTTTTATTTAAAAAATATAAAAACCTTTCTTAGCTCACAGGCTACACACTACCTGCAGGCCAACCCCTGGACTAGACACCATTCTTCAGAGCTTAGTTCTGCCACTCCACTAAATTACACTCCCCCAAATTACCATTCATTTCAATGAAACCTTATTAGTCAGAGAAGTAACATAGCTTACAGGAGGGATCTCCAATGTGGATAGGGGACCCCTGGGCAAGGTTGTGGGGGGCTAGGATTTGATCCCAAGGGGGTATGTAATCAATTGCCTGGTGGGAAGATGATTCCCATTCTATCCTTCATGGTCCTGTGTGGATGCAACAGTGTTATTCCTAGCAATATCCTCCTATTCTGTCCCCTACTGTTGCTAGCCTCCTTTGGCGGGGGTCCCACAGAGTAGTTATAAGGTAACTAAACTATGGAACTATAGAGAGAGAGAATATAAAATAGGTACTTACTTGCCCCAGGATGTCTTCCTAGCCTCCCCTCTTAAGTCCTAGAGATGTATGCTCAGTTGCACCTCTCTCTCCTCTTTCCCTGCACATCATCAGTTCCTGCTTCTATTATTTGAGCAATTGGCCCCATAGACACTATAGCTTCTTCTACTTTTAAGAAGAAAGTCAGCTCTGGTAGTAACTTCCTTTTTTTTTTTTACCACTAGATTCACCAAAATCATCACCATCAAAGACATCATTATCATTAACATCAATCAACTCAACCAAGGTTACATAAGCACATATTTTGTACTCGTAGCTGTATGTAGGGGGATGTCTCCCCAAAGGAAGCAGAGGCCCTGGACTCTGCTTGCAAAGAGATTTTGATATAATTGAGATGATAAGAATGAAGGCAGTGTGGTACAATGGAAAGATCACTGGCTTTGGGGTCAGGAGGCATTCAAGCATAGAAAAACAGAAGGAGCAAAAGCCCAGGGGAAAAATAAGGACAGTTTTATATGGTGGATTCCCAGGAAATACTTGTTGAGTTGATCATCATCACCAAGGTCCTCATTGTCATCACCCATCCACACCACTGTCATCATTGTTATTGTGACATCATCGTCTTCGGCATCGGCATCAAAATGTGAAATTGGAAATTCAAGAATTCTGTATTTTTTCTCTATTGCAATAGTGTGAGTCATCAGGGGTCATTTGTGTTTTTAATAATATTCACCATTGTAGGAATTTGAGTTAGGCATTAAGGGAAATCTACATTTGACTTATAAGACATTTTAGTGCTTCTTGCCAGACAGAGATGCATAAAAGTGTCCAATGTGGATGATTTTAGGGGAAAAAAACCAGACATTTATCTTTGAAAATAGTCCTTATTGGAGATAGAGGGATGGACAAGATGAGTTCCTGCCTTTGTTTCAGTGATATGATTCAAGATAATTATTGCCTTAATTGAAAAGAATATTTATACAGATTGTATAAAAATGGACCATTTCCAAGTTAATTAGTAATTACAGGTGAGCTTCTAAGAACGCTCCCATTTATACTGATTATTTTAAAAATGTATATGCATTAAAACCCCATTGTATGAAGGCATCGATTCTGCCTCAGCTAAAAATGAAAGTTATTTTGTTTTTGGCCACTGGGTGGAAGAATGACTCAAGATTCCTATTTGGTCATTCTTTTTCTCTTTTTTTTCTGATTCTTTGTACAGATGGGTTAAGCATAGGCAGAGTGAAAAGAAGGAACAATTAAGAGTTTGGTAAAATTAACAAAGACTTAGATTTTATGGGGAAATATTGAAAAAATGGAGCTAAAAGGATTTTTGTCCCCTGAATGCTTACTGATGGTTCAGGCAGGAGAGTAAGGGAGATGAATTCTGGGGAAGATAAAGAATTAACAGCAGAAAGAATACCCCTTTTAAAAAGCATGTGGTGGCCTCAGTTAAACCTAGGACCATTCTGTTCATCGACCTGATTGCTACAAAGTAGTAAATGCTTAATAGATGACCCGTGCACAGGAGCTCAAAATAGTATTGATCTGGGCCTTTGGCAGCTCCAAGTTATACATCCTTCTTGCATCCTGTCTTCCAGAATTATTTTTCTCTTTTGGATTGTTCTACTGGATCTGAACCTTTCTGGATTTTTCTGCTTTCCCTTCTCCTACTCTTTTCATCTCCCTTCTTCTCAAAAACTCATTCATGCAGTTTTGCTTGTCTCTATGTTTTAGAAGGAGCAAATCCAGCTTTATGGGTATAACACAGCCATAAAACAGATTGTGCCAACAACTGATCTCAACAGATATGTACTGGGTAATAAGAATCTCTTGAACTCTTCTGGGCAGCAAGAACTATGTGAGGTTTGAATATCTTGAATATCTGATAGATTTTCTCAGATGCAACCATTCTACATGGAAAGGGCAAGAATGGGGGGCATATTTAACTGGATTTAAATATCAAGCTTCTAATTTGCTTTTTAAAAAATAGTATTACTTACAAAGTCCTTCAGAGCTTTGGGGTTCTAAGCTTCTTTATCCTTTTAAATAAAATGGTGCAGAATTCATATACTGTCATCTAAAGAAATGATTGAATATTGAAAACAAGATTTAGATTTAATCCAAGGAAGAAACTGCTCTCAGTTCCTTTCAAATACATCCTAGGGCAAGGGTTCTCTACCTTTTTGTGAGGAGTTACTTTATACTTCCCCCCAAATCTTAAGACTATGGAAGCTAATGGTAAATGAGAAAAGGAAGGTGCCAATCATGATGTCCTTGAGTGGAATATGGTAGACTTAGAAACCTACTGATAGATTACAGTTAACTGGTTAGCGACTAGTGTTCTAGAAGATTCCTGTCTGTGGGTCTGGAGTCAGGATGACCTGAATTTAAATATGGCCTCAGACACTAATTGCATGACTTTGGGCATGTCACTTAACATCTGCCTCAGTTTCCTTATTTGTAAAATGGGGATATTAATAACATCTACCTCCCAGAGCTATTGTGAGAATCAAATGAGATCAAAACAGTAAAGTGCTTAGCACAGTTCCTTGGTACATAGTAACTACTATATAAATGTCATCATCATTCCTTTCCTCTTCTTAGTCACCCACACAACCCATAGTTGGTCATGTGACTGCAAGAGCCAAGCATAAGATGTTTGTAAACTTCTTTATTCTCTGTGTTCAAGAATTGGTGTTTTTTTGCTAATCAAATATTTTAGTTAATTGAATGCATGGCATATATAGATGACTAGTAGTAAAATAATAATTATTATTAAAAACATATATTCTTAACACTAACAAGCTATGTCCTGCTTCTGACATATATGGGCTATGTCACCCTGGACAAGTCATTTTTCCGTCAGTTCTCTAGGCAACTTTCTAAAACTACAAGTTACCAGATGACAACCTGTGCTGGTAGAGAGAATTATCTCAGCTTTCCTTGCCAATAAAATCACAAGTTCAGCCCCTATTCCTTGTCATATTTTTAATACTCACTCTATACTGAAGAGAGTAGTGTGCACATTGTGGGCACGTAATAAATGTTAGCTATGTAGATATTGGATTTCTATGGTTGAAATGTACTTTCAGGAACATCTATGCCAAATCCATTTACAGAGATGGAAACTGAGGTCTATAGGGACTTGCTAAAGATCACAGTCAGTCAATAAACATTTACTAGGTACTTACTATGTGCCAGGCACTGGTGTTAGGCATATTAAGAAAGGTGAAAAAACACTCCCTGCTCTCTGGGAGTTTACAGTCTAATAGGGGAGACAAAGAGTAAACAATTAGGTACAAACAAGATGGACCCAAGATAAATTAGATTTAATCACAGAGAGAAGGCAGTAGAACTAATGGACATTAGGACCTTCTGTAGAAGATGGGATTTTAATTGGAACTTGGAGGAAGCCAGGGAAGCCTCGAGGCAGAGATGAGGAGCGAGAGCATTCCAGGCAGTAAAGATCATGGGACATCTTATTTGAGGGAAAGCCAGGAGGTCAAGGTCATGGTATTGTAGATTATGGGGGTGTGGGGTGTGGGATAGTATAAGAAGCTGTAAACATAGGAAGGGGCTGGTCATGGAGGGTTTAAAAGCATACATAGCTGGTTTGTAGCAGAGCTGGACTTAAATCTAGATTTTCTGCTCCAATCCTACCACAAAACGGCCACTATACATTCTATTGGAGGTACAATGTGCCATAAGTATTTTTTGTACATATAAGATCTTTTCCTACTTCTTTGATCTTTGTTAGGTGTAGGCCTAGCAGTGATTAGAAGTGGGTCAAGGGATATATACCATTTAGTATTGTTTTCCAGAATGTTTATACCCATTCACAGGTCCACCAACAGTATGTCTGTGTACTTGTTCTTCCACAGTCCCTCTAACATTAAGCATTTTCTATTTTTTCTCATCTTTGCCACTCTGATGTGTATGAGAATCTTAGAACTGCTTTAATTACATTCTAGTTAGTAATGATTTGGAACATTTTTTCATATGGGTATAGATAGCCTCAGTTTCTCTCCTTGAGAACAGCTGGTCATATCCTTAGACTATTTATCAGTTGGGAAATGACTCTTATTCTAATAAATTTGAATCAGTCCCTTATATATCTTAGAAGACAGACCTTTATCAGAGAAACCTGATTCTCCCCTCCCCCCCATTAATTATTTTCCTTTCAATCTTAGCTTTATTGGGTTTGTGCAAAACCTTCCAAATTTCACGTAGTCAGAATTATTCATTGTATCTTCTGGAATCCATTCTAACATTTGGCCATGAACTTTTCTTCATAGATTTGATAGATAATTTCCCTCCATGTTTCTCTGATTAACATATATATATATATATATATATATATATATATATATATATATATAAATAACATATATATTTGGAACTTATCTTAGTTTAAGGTCGAAATCTTGGTGTTGGTCTAAATCTAATTTCTTCTTTCATTCTGTTGGAGAGTACTTCATCCTCTCTAATATTCCGGAGAACAGAGAAGCATTCTTTTAGCTCCTTTACCTTCTTCTCTAGAATAGTGACTAATTTGTTCTTCATGCACACATATTTCTTGAAATCCAAATGTGACACAACCTCTGCTAGTTACTGGAACAGTTTTCTTACCCTCCATACTGACTGAAATTAAGGTTCCATTTTGTTTGCTATGGGTTGTTTTCTATTAGTGATTCTTGCTGAGAAATCCATTTTAATAGCAGCCTTCAATACCTTAAGCCAAAGAAGTAATTTGTCTGGGAATTTCAGGGACTGCATCAGGAACAATCTGGAATTATCTTGGGGCAAAACATCCCTTTATCCCCTGTAAATAACAAATTACAACTCTCAGCAGGGATATTTCAACAGCCAGTATGTGTTGCTCCTTCTGGGACTGGTGACAAGATTTCTCCCACTTGTTAGTGCTTATGAATCTTCTTTAAGTTTTCAAAAAGTGAAGGATGCTGTTGCATCTTCAGAAGGTCTGGATTGTGGAGGAAGCGTGGTGTAGTGGGAAAAAAAATAAAACAAACAAAACTGGCTTTGGTTCTATCTAGCTCTGGCTCTGCCTTTTTAACCTGGGCATATTACATTATTCCTTTGGGCCTCAGTTTCCTCATTGGTAAAACAAATATTTTGCACTGGGTCCAAGGTCCCTTCTGGTTTGCATGATTTGTTCTAGAAGAAACTCATTCCCATTTGAACTCCACTGACCAGAACTTTCTCTTTACTTCCTTTTTTTTCCTTTATGGAGGGGCAATTGGGGTTAAGTGACTTGCCCAAGGTCACACGGCTAGTTTTGTGTTGAGTGTCTGAAGCCGGATTTGAACTCAGGTCCTCCTGACTCCAGGGCCAGTGCTCTATTCACTGAGCCACCTAGCCACCCCTCTTTACTTCCTTGGATTATTTCTTTCATCCTTCCTAGGCACCCTTCATCTTTTTTATTTTGAGGGAGGGTCATTCCTTCAGTGACAGGTAAGAACACTAATTCATTTTAAAAGCTCCTGATAGGTCTGTCTGTAGGAGTATCTCTAGCATACACACACACACACACACACACACACACACACACACACACACACACACACACACTCTCACAGACCATCTCTTCCCGTCTCTAACATTTTTTATACAAATGAAATAAAGTTAAATTAGGCATCAATGGCAACCTGCAAGGGAGAAGAAATCACAAAAGGAAAGTCTGAGGGATGCATTGAAAAGGGGTGAGGAATCTCACTCAGGGGTGGTGAGGTTTTATCTTTTTATTTTAATCAGAAATTGGTCAAACCTCCTGTTACCTCCCTGAGTCAGTCCTTAGCTGCCACAGTTGTATGAAGCCCCACAAAATGTGGGGGAGCCAATCACCCTGATTCACTCCACCCTGGGATGGATGTGACCCTGAAACCTAACGGTATTCAGTCAGAGTGAAGGTGTCTTCACATCTGAAAGAAAACTGGGAACAGTTTCCGAATTCAGCACTGAAAGGCTATACTGTCTATAGATGATTTATCATCACTGAATATTTATTGAGTATCTCCAAGGTGATTTAAGAAAGATAAGCAACTAGTGAAATTAGGCTAAGTTTGAACTGGCCTTGTGCCCCCAGAACTTGAACATGGACCAAGTCCTTGTTTCTGTGTTACACAGGAGTGACTTTAAATATCAGGAACAAAAAATCATTTACTGCCTCAGGGATCAAAGTAGCTTATAGATTTCCTTTTGAATAAGACATTGGTACTCATCTCACTCCTTTGGGCAAAGACAGAATAATAATTATTCTCTATTTTGAAAAGGAGACTCCTGGTGGAGAGCGGGATGGGGGTGGGGAATGATTTGCCCAAGGTAAGACAAAAATCAGTAGTAAAAACAAGACTGCAATCTGGCCTGTGACGCTAAACCCAGATGTATGAATGTGACCAGCCTCTAAGCAGAATGATGAAGGAGGCCAAGGTGGCGTTGGGTGGCTTCTGCTCTTCTGCGTGGATCCTTTATTTGTCTACTTGGGGTTGCCTTCTCTCTCAGGCATTCTATGCTTTCATTCTTTTCCCTCCCTTCTGCCAAAATTTGTTCCCAGGGAAGGATCTAAAACTCACTTACAATAAGGGGCATATGATTGATGACAGCTCAAAATATTCTACCCTTTCAGGGCCTTTTGCCTTTCAATAGGTTAAAAATGTCTTAAAGGACCTGAAACCCTGATAAACAGGTACCCCAAGAGGTGAGTGAAATATTCCATACTATTGCCATAAAGGGTCTTTGGGGTGAAGTATGCTTGATATTTAGGTGGGAATAAATACATGATTGAATAGTAAAGTTTAGGAGCCAGGAGAAGGAAGGAGTCAGGCATATTTAACAATAGAGTTCAAAGGAGTTATTTGACTTGAATCACCAGGTTATTAGGCAGCAGAGGATAGAGATTTGGGCTTCGAGTTGAAGACCTGAATTCAAATCAAGCCTCAGATAATTACTAGCTGTGTTACCCCAGGCGAGTCACTTAACCTCTGTCTGCCTCAGTGTCCCTCAACTGTGAAATGAGTTTAATAATAGTGCCTGCTTCCCAGGACTCTTGCAAGTATTAAATGAGACAATATTTTTATGTTCCTGGCGCACAGTAGGTACTATAGAAATGCTTGTCTCTTTCCTTCCTGTTAAACTGGATATTTTGTAGAGAATTTCTAAAGGAGCCGGTTCAGAACTATGTAACACAGTTCAATCAGAAACACAGAAAATGTAAGTACCAGTGGTTTTGGGGGCATGCGTCATGCTTGTCTTCCTGTGGTAGCTGATCTCTAACCATGCCTGTTAGGGTTTCTTTGCTAGAAGAGTTCCGGGCCTGAGGACAACCCCTCTGTTTACTAACAGTTAAAAAAACACATAATTTCTAGGATGGAAAAAAATAATCCAAGAAAAACAATTTTGGGAATGCAGAGGGAAATAAAAGACAAAGAGATGATTTTTGTATGTGTGTGTGATGGAAATAAAGACTGTTCTGTACCTGACACATATTATTTTCTTACGTACTTATAAGGTACCTAGGACTCTTTTAACTATATTATAGAGAGCTGGCCATCAGCTATATTCAACATGTGTTGAGAGATTTCCCATAGGGAATTGTGATAAGGGTAAAATGAACCAAAGTGAGATGACTGGGGGTACTCAGGATTGAGTCCAGTCTGTGTGAGCCCAGAATTAAGGATGCTGGGCCATGGGTTACATAAGGAAAAGATCACTAATAACCTTTTTTCCAGGAAAAGCAGGATTTTTGGCACCTCTAAACAAGGAAGAATCATGGGTCCTAACAGGTTTGAGGGATTCCTGTTATTCTTTGGAAGAAGGAAATGCATAGTAGTGGCAGATGTTTCCTTACTGAGGACTGAGAAGGTAGATCTCTATATACATTTTATATGGTGAAGTAGAAAGTGTGCTGTCTTCCAAGAGTGTATATAAATGATACGACAGTCCTCCAAAACTTGCTAAATTCAGTGACTCATATCTGCTCTTGGTAATATGTATGGTAATAAAACATGGCTCCAGAAGGAATCTGGACTGCATTTTTAGTGATTATTAAATGCTGGATGGGAAACTAAAAGGCTTGAAGGTAGTTTCATCCCTTTTTCCAGTTGAAGTCCTATACTTTGGAAGATGACCATGGAAAAAGACTTTGTGAATACTATTAAGAATAGTATTGGGGCGGCTAGGTGGCACAGTGAATAGAGCACTGGCCCTGGAGTCAGGAGGACCTGAGTTCAAATTTGGCTTCAGACACAACACAAAAACTAGCTGTGTGACCTTGGGCAAGTCAATTGCCCTCCAAAAAAAAGAATAGTATTTAATTTTCTATGTTATTACTTGTGATAATAAAATGCTGAGCCCCTTTCCAAGAAGAAAATGTTTCTTACAAAGAAGAGTGAGAGTATGGTAGGGAAGAGGGTTATCAGCTTGGTCATAATGCTTTGATGGTAGAAAGGGAAAATTCCCTAATAAAGCAACAAAAAAGGACAACAATAATGTTCAATAATTCATAGGAAAAAGGATTGGGAAGAGGTTTAGGGGATTTTATATGCTAACAAAGTGACCTTGCAATTAAAAAAATAAGGCAATATAGTCTCATTGTGGCTTGGTGAGATTAGACTTGTGATCAAAATATGTTAGTGGAACACAATAGCTTTAAAAAAAAGTTTGATAGAAAGGGTAGCACTCTATAATAAAAAAGAAATATACTTGTTTGGAAATGAATAAGCCTGAGGGTAGTACCATGGTAAAGAGGGTTTAGATTAGGATAAGAAAGAAAGAAAAGCGGAAATGATACTATTATATATTACAGACCATTTGATCAGAAGGAAGATGTAGATAATACTTTCCAAATACAGAGCATAAATATTATGAAACTGGCATAGAGGCAAGTCGTAGTAATTGTAAGGGACTTTAACTAGTGAGACATTTTATGGAAGTCTTAGTCCATTAAAAAGAGAGGATCTGGAAAATTTTTGACTTGTTAATAGTTTCCTTTAACACAAGGTAAAGGAAGTAGTGTACTACTGATATTTAGGACCTAATTTCTACCAGTAAGAAAAAAACAACTGGTTGGGGGTAGGAAAGATATATTATATAATCTCAGAGTTCAAAATGGTGAAGGAATAGAATTCTAATCATAGTCATGTACTCTATATATTAAAGAAGCAGATCTTTAAAAAAATCAGAGAGGAGCTAGACATAATCTAATATGATATATAGATGTCTTGTATAGAAAATATTATAGTGAGCATTTACATATAAACAGTATGTTAATATTTGTATATGAATGTGATACAAATCTATGTATATAGAATATATAGAGGATATATATGTATAGAATTATACATATCTATATATAGAATATACATAATGTTCAATGCATTATGTAAGGCATTATATTAAATAAGATGTTTTTTATATATATATATTTTCTTTATAACATCTACACATAATGTTATATATATGTATACAACATCTCTGTCTATCTGTCTATCTACCTATCTATACATTATATTATGCCTGTTTTTTCTCTGATTTGAAAAAAAAATCTGACTCTTTAATGTCTAGATCCTATGTGCCTGCCTCTGTTTAGAATATGTCTAGGTTAATTTGTCTTGGATATTGAATTCTTATTAGAGAAATTTGATGCAAAGATTTTTTCCCATTTGACCACTTTCCTTCTTAACTTAGATGCCTTAGTTTTGTTTGAGCAGAAGCCTTCCATTTTTATGTAGTCAAAATCCATTTATCTTTTCTAATTTCTGCTATGCCTTATTTGGTTAAGAATCCATCTCCTACACATAGTGTGAGGGGTATGTGATCTGGTCCTCTTCTATTTTTTTAAATAGCATTATCTTTAAAATTAAGGTTACCTATTCATTTAGAATGTATTATGATAATGAAGTGGAAGGTGTTGGTCTAAGCCTAATTTCTGTCAGACTGCTTGTGTTAGAGATTAGCCTTTTCTTTCTTTTTTCCTTTTCCTTTCTTTTCTTTTTTTGGGGGGGGGAGGTAGGGCAATTGGGGTTAAATGACTTGCCCAAGGACACACAGCTAGTAAGTTTGTCAAATGTTTGATGACAAATTTGAACTCAGATCCTCCTAACTTCAGGGATGGTGCTCTATTTACTGTACCATCTAGCCATCCCAAGAGATTTGCCTTTTCTGCTGTTAGTTCATTATATCGTTAACTTGTTAGGGTTCTTGGTGCTGTAGACCATAGAGACAGCTAAAATTGCTTTATCTCTTGTACATAATTCCTGTTTTAGAGAGGTTTGAGAGGTCATGAGGATAAGAGGAATTGTCTGGTCCTCTATATTGTTGTTCACATGACTCAGAAGTCAACATAGTTTTTCTTTTGGAGGGGGGAAGGCAAGGCAATTGGGGTTAAGTGACTTGCCCAAGGTCACACAGCTAGTAAGTGTGTCAAATGTCTGATGACAAATTTGAACTCAGGCCCTCCTGACTCCAGGGCTGGTGCTCTAT
The DNA here is from genome assembly GCA_011680675.1 of Gymnobelideus leadbeateri. Taxonomy (NCBI): domain Eukaryota; kingdom Metazoa; phylum Chordata; class Mammalia; order Diprotodontia; family Petauridae; genus Gymnobelideus; species Gymnobelideus leadbeateri. Next base: position 126,755 of record WOXC01001434.1, on the reverse strand, counting down.
TCACTGAGCCACTTAGCTGCCCAACATAATTTATCTAAAAAATACTTTACAAGGAGTTAACAGGGTTTTAAAATGTCACTGACATGTCATTTTCTCTTCTGGATATTCCTGTTCTTTCCAATCTTTAGGATTGTATTGAGCACTTTTGTAAACCAATAATAAGGCAGTATGTAGAGGCTGCTTGGCTCTCACACCTGCTAAACAAGAAAATACTAGGTCATCAGATTTAGAATGAGATACTAATTGTACTTCTTTTTGAAATCCTCGGAGTTCATTTGTAGAGTTTGGCCTATTTTGTCCCATGGTAGATTGATGGACCTTGGACTTTTTTCGTATTTCAAAACTTCCCATGTGCCTCTAATATCAGTGTAACAAACTGGATTTAGAATGCAGAAAATTTTAAAACTCTTTGTAGGTGACACTCTTGAGAAGAAATGCTAGCAGCTTCCTCCTAATGATCTCAGCACCCATGGAGGTATTGTTCCGGAGGCCACCCCCTGGCCCCAGAGAGTAGCCTTCCTTTGGCAACTGCTGCAGTCTTATGGGGGCCATGGCCCCAGCTCATTTGTTATCTGCCCCTACTTGTACATATAATTCTATTCATTAGCTGCCCACACAGTACAAGAAAGTGCCTTAGCTACTTGCTCTTTATTTCCAGTATTGCTGGGAGTTTTTTTTTTTAAATGCATTTCCTGAAATATAGTACAGAGGCCCTGTTTAAGTTTTTTCTTGGAATAATTCTCAAACTGCTTTGCTGAGTTCTGTTGGCTAGCTCCTTTACTTTTATCTATAGAGATCTCAAACCATTCGGTTGTGCTGCTTTTAAAAAATCTCATTTAGTTATTTGTTTTCTATTCAGTTTGTCTTCCATCTGGACCATTCTATTCTTTTTTTCTGGAGGGCAATTGGGGTTAAGTAACTTGCCCAAGGTCACACGGCTAGGTTTTTGTTTATGTGTGTTAAGTGTCTGAGGCCAGATCCGAACTCAGGTCCTTCTGACTCCAGGGCCGGCGCTGTACTCACTGCGCCACCTAGCCACCCCTGGACCATTCTATTCTACAGAAAATCTGCTATCCTATCAAGAATTTCCACTGACTGTTCTAAACTATTGAACCTTATATTGGTCTTTTTTTGTAGTTCTTCCTTCAATGATTTTAATTTCATTCCTATAGATGAGAACTCTTTATTCATCTGTTTATTGAGCATTTTATGAATGATGAATGTATAAAGCAAAGTATTATACCTGGTGCTGGGGATAAAAACAGAAAAGCAAGACAGGGCCTACCTTCAAGGAGATCATGTTCTAATGGGGGAGACAATGCATATGGAAAGCTTCAGTTGTAAGTCAGGTGGAAGTAAGAAAGAAAGAGGAAAACAGTATGCTTCAGTCTGTATTCAGACACCATCAGTTATTTCTTTGCAGGGGAATAGTACTTTTCATCATGAGTCCTTTGGAATTGTCTTAGATCATTGTATTGCTGAGAATAGCTAAGTCATTCACAGTTGTTCACATATAATATTGCTGTTATTGTGTACAATGTTTTCCTGGTTTTGCACAGTCACCTTGTATCAGTTCATGTAAGTCTTTCCAGGTTTATCTGACATCATCCTACTCATCATAAATATATATTTGGTTTTTGGAGGAGGAAAGACAGGGCAATCAGTGTTAAGTAACTTGCTCAAGGTCACAAGGCTAGTGTTAAGTATCTGAGGCCGGATTTGAACTCAGGTCCTCCTGACTCCAGGGCTGGTGCTCTATTCACTGCACCACCTACCCATTCCAGCTCACTATTTCTTATAGCACAATAATATTCCCTTACAATTGTATGCCATAACTTATTCAGCCCCAATTGAGGAGTATTTCCTCAATTTCTAATTCTTAGAAACCACAAAAAAGCTGCTATAAATATTTTTTTGTGCAAATATAACCTCCCCTTTTACTCCCTTTTTATCTTTTTGGGATACAGACCTGGTAGTGGTACTGCTGGATCAAATAGTATGCACAGTTTTATAGTCCTTTGGGCATAGTTCGAAATTGCTCTCCAGAGTGGTTGGATCAGGTCACAAATCCACCAACAGTGCATTAGACACACTTTTATATTCTTAAAATTATCGAGGATCTCCCAAGAATTTTTGCTTATGTGTCATATTTATTGATGTTTACTATATAAGAAATTAAACCATCTTAGTACTATTATAAAAATGACTTTGAATTTGTGGACCCTCTGAAGTGATTTTGAGGACCCCTAGGTGTCCTAGGATGCATAGGTGGCACAGTTGATACACTGCCAGACCTGGAGTCAGGAAGACATCATCTCAAATCTGGTCTCAGACACTTATTAGCTATGTGACCATGGATGAGTCACTTAACCCTGTTTACCTCAGTTTCTTCACCTGTAAAATAGACTGGAGAAGAAAATGGCAAACTACCCCGGTATCTTTGTCAAGAAAATCCAAAATGGGGGTTACAAAAATTGGACATGTTTGAAATGACCAAACAACAACAATAAAACAAAGGGGATCTTTGGATTGTACTCTGAAAATTGCTGAGATAAAGCAAATGTCCAGAGAAGGGCAACCAGAATGATGATGGGACTCAAAATCATACTATATGAGGACTAGTTGAAGGACCTGGAGATATTTTTGTTAGTATTGTTATTTTACTTAATGTGGTATAAAATTTCTTGGTTTTAGATGGTGAAGGGACCCAGGTTTAGACAGGTTTAATGAGTAGTCACTCAGTTTTCATTTTGCTAGAATTTCCAGACCCAGACAAATTATATCCCAGAGTACTCAAAAATGTGCAGATAATATCATAGAAATCCTGTTGGTAATCTTAGACAAATCATGGGAAGGCCAAAAAGAACTATACATTTAATCATGGAGAATGGAATAAGGGAATAATGTCTGAATTTTGAAAAGGGAGGAGAAAACTCCCAATATCCTAGATATTAGGGGTTAATAAGCTTGCAATAGATACCTAACAAAATCTATAACGTTATTAAGCAAATGGTTTATGTGCTCTTTGATAATAAAGCTGTGATCAGTAAATGCTAGCCTGGATTCACTAAGAATATGTCATGTCTAACTAATCTCATTTCCTTTTTTGATAACATTGCTAGACTAAGAGAAAGCTATAGATACAGTATATGTGGATTTCAGAAATTCGTTTAAAAAGTGTCTCTTGGTATCCTTATGGACAAGATGTAGAAATGTTAGCTGGAAAATCATGTGGCAATGTAGATTCATAGTTATTTGAGCCAGAAGAGGTATTAATCAATAGAGTAGGAGTATTGATTAATGAATTGATGTCAACCTGGAAAACTCTAATGGAAGACTACAGGGCTCTATATTTTTTGACATTTTTATCAACAACTTAGATGAAGACAGAGAATGCATGTTTATTAAATTTGCAGATGACACAAAATTGGGAAGGATAAGTAATATGGGTTGACAGAATCAGGATCCAAAAAGACTTCAACAGGTTGGAGCAATGGAATGATTAAAAGAAGATAAAATTGTATAATTCTTATGCGTCTTTTAAGGCCTAGCTCAAATATTCCCTCCTTTGGAGAGCAGAAGGAGTCTTTTTCCCTTCTGAATCCCAATAACAGATAAAAAATCCCCAAGAAACAAAAACACCTAGAGATTGAAGTTTTTACAGACTTATCTCAGCTTCCCTCTGTGCCTCCATAGGCCATTTATAAGGCACATAAAAGGGATTCCTGAACTGGGAGAGCATTTGGACAATTGGATGCATTGTAAAATCCATTCCAATTCTTAGATTCAATCATTCAAAGAATGAAGCTCTAATTGAAGACAAACATGAAGAAGACAAAGGGGTCTTTCTGCCACCTCTGAAATTATACTATGTTGCTGGGTGCTTATTCCAACTTTATATATCTTTGGATCAATTATTATGGAAATTGGGAAGCAAATTTTAGTGCATTTTCTTGACTGTACTGGCTCCCACTGAGCTATTGAAAATTAAAATGGTTATGTATCTGTTATGGGAATGGGAATTTAAGATCTTCCCTGCCCCTAGGCCCTTGATGGGCTTAAGTGACTCTGAGAACCTTCCTTGATATGAAAATGTACTCTGCCCCCCAATAGGTTGAATGTGGTCACATGAAGCCTATGGTAAGAGGCTTGTCTTTCAGGAATACCCACACCTTGATGCTTTGTGATTGGGCAGTGGGTCAAGAGGGTTGTAACATTCTCTGAGCCAGGAGAAGGCTATATATACCCTGATATGAGGTTTTATTTTGGAGGCTTACTTTGGGAAGAGTTGTATGATTTGATCAGATGAGACTCTGGGTAGCTGTTGATCCCCCCGGCTTTGAAAACCCAGATGTTGGTTTTTCCTTCTCTGGTAACTATGACTAGGTATGGATGTAATGGTCAGGCAGTTGGAAGTCTGTCTGCTGATCTGTTTCTCTGTCTGCTTGTAACTTCTGCTTGTAACTTGTTTGTATTCTTTGAAGTTGGGGGTGCTGACCTTTCCCCCCTGAACTAGGTAACTGACATATGTTTGATTAAAGCAAGATTGTTAACCCATTTTTGAATTGCTTTCCTTTAGAAAAGCAGATCTAAGAACCTGTCTTGGCAGCCACCCTGGGGATGTTGGGGTACTTGCTGCTGAAGTATCTCAAAACAGAGCCTGAGTTTACAAGTGTCCCTCTCACGCAAAACGTTGGTGACAAACACATTGGGAGAGTTATTGCAGTGAGAAGTTAAGCAGTCAGATTTATTTCTGTATTTTGCAATCAAGGTGTCTTTAGCTCTGCTTTATATACTGTTGGGGTTCAGTTTGAATCTTGTCACAGGTATCTCAATGTCACTACTTCCTACTGAACAATGAACCCAGCTCATTATTTTGCTGCAGTTGACTTGAAATCCCAAATCAGTTGTGTATCAAATATGCAATCCCAAAGTTGATGCCTTGTTTCAAAAGTGCAGTAATATTCAAAAAATGACAATATCTTGCCTAATTATGAAATTCCATGTTTGCTGCTAAGACGAGAATATCTTGGATATAGGGTCGTCTTCTTTTTTAAGTTTAAAATATAGTACTATCACTTTAAAAATACTGGGGAAGAATATGTTTCATGAGTGAATTGCTTTGGTGCTTTTGCCCAAAGTGTGGAAACACTTGGAGGGGAAAAAATAAATTAGCATAAATACTTGAGGCAGTGGGAAACATATCTCTCTTCATTTCCTAATAATACCCTTTTGTTGCCAGCACCTTAGTGCTAGTCATTACTACAGGGATGCTAGAGAGGTAGGACCATGGGGAAATGGCAGCCAGGTCCTACCTCTCTTCTGCCATTAATGAACATAACTTATTTTTCTAGCCAGATATTTTAATGAAAAGGGCTGTTGGAAAATACAATTTGGTTCTCCTTGGCATAAATAAAAGGAATGCTGAAGATTTGGATGGGAGGATGAGGGAAGAAAAGAAGTTGAGTTCAGAAGGTTCCCTAAAAATCCTTGAGCCACTAAGAAAAGGAGGAGGTAGTGGCTCAGTTAAATTCAATTCACTACTTTTATACTCCTAAAATATCTAACTATAAATGTCAGCTATGATGATGCTCAATCAAAAGCATTAATTATGGTCCAGTCACTATAACTAGGTTCTAGGGTTCAAAAACAAAAAATGAAACTTCCTATTCTCAAGGAACTCACATTTTGTGAAGGAAAACAACATGTTCCCATTTGAGTAGAGACAGTATATGTGTATATGCGTACATACATGGTAAATGCATGCTAATTTTAGTGGGGAGGAACCAGTATCTGGTACAATCGGCACAGACCTCATGCAGGACGTGGGATTTGAGCTGAACTTTGAAAGAAGCTAGAGATTCTAAAACACAGCAGTCAAGAGAGCATAAATTCCATGCATAGGCAAAGTCATGGAGATGAAAGAGGAAATGTTGAGTATGAGGTTCCAGGCTAGCAAGAAATCCAATTTGGCTAGGCCATAAGAGCTCTTGAAAGGGGAGTAATGTGTAATAAGACTGGAAAGGTAGAGTAGAGCCAGATTATGCAGGGCAGTAAATGCCAAATAGAAGATTTCACATTGATGCCAAAGAGGAAGTTGGACTACCTGAGTTATAGCTCTCTGAGTCTTTAGTCTCTCTCCTTTGTGGGGGTCAGGTTGATCCGAGGGCTTGGGAGATGACTCAGCCTGTAAATGAAAGCTATATTTTCCTACTATTAGAATGGAGGAAGGAATGCTAACCGGCCCTTCTACAGAGGGACTACACACCTCTGCCCAGAGGTCAAGTGTTTATTTTCCCAGTACATGGAGAGTTTGTACTTTTCTAATAAGGAATGAAGCAGCCCTGTAAAGCCTAGGAGAACTGGCCTAACAGACATTGGCCAAGAATCAGATGCCTCTTCACCTACCCTGGAAGCATCTTGTCTCTTGAATAATATCATAAACTTAGATCTCAGATCACTCATGATGCCTGTTTGGAGACATCTAATGGAAACGGGAGAAAGTCAAATAAATGTTCAGTAAAGAATGCTGATAACCTGAATAAAGGCTTGTGTTAGGGTGATAGGGTATCACCTCATCTGTATGTGTTGATACTTTCCAGAGAACTTTTGTGTGTGTGTGTGTGTGTGTGTGTGTGTGTGTGTGTGTGTGTGTGTGACAAAGCCCTCTTCACGTTGGTGAGTTATGAATATGCAGGAAAGATGGTGTGAGACCACTCTCTGTCTCTGAACTGAGGCCAGTCTAATTCCTAGGACTCTAGTCAGTGTTACTTTTCCTGCATTTTCAGCAGCCCCTAAAATAGATTTCACTTCATATGAAATGCAAAGCACTGCAGAGTATAAACCTTGCCCTGGTCTCTGATCTAGCTGAGTTTTCTCAGACCTAGTGTTCATTTATATATATGTGTGTATATATAATATACATGTACTTTTTTCTTCAAAACAGTGCTTTGCCGAAGCCCACAAATGGGGATCATAGGATAAGTGGATGCATAATATATTACCCAAAATATTCCACCAGGCGTCTTCCATTACAGGTCAGAGGGACTTGCAAATGGAGGCTTCTAGGTCAATGCATTTCCATCTGAGAGAAATTCTCCTTCATAATTAAGAATGTGTCAGCATTTCCATTACAAACCCCCAGTGTTAAAATCCTCTCTGAAGTGAAACTTCCTTTAAAAACTCCATCTTAGAGTCAGTCTTTTTCTCTCTTCTCTCCCTCTGTTTCTCTCTGGTTCTCTGTCTCTCTCTGTCTCCCTGTCACTCTGTCTCTTTTTCTGTCTCTGAACAAATACTGTAAAACACTTTGTTTCCTTGAAAATTAGAACATGAGAAACTAATGCTAATTTAGGAATACTGGCTGTATTTTCTTTAGGCATCAGTAAGGTTGGATATGAATGATTTTATAAGTTAGGGGCTTCCAGTGTCGGGTACTCTTTACCAGCATCTCCACATTGTCTCCTGGATGCCTGGAGTTGCCCCTTCTTCTGTCCCTTCCCTTAAAGCCCTATCCTTCCCAGTCAATCCCTGCATTCTAAAATTGTCTCTCTGCTTTCATCTTCCACATTAGTCTGACTTCTTTACCACTCCTTCAAGGCCTGGGACTAAAGCTAACATGGAAATACTGGAGACAGTAGATGTAGGCAAAAGAACTGGGCTCCTGTAAGTCCAGCTCTTGGATTAATCCTGTGATAAGGATCAAAGCACTTCTTCTCTAGGAACTTCAGTTTCTTCATCTGTAAAATGGGCACATGTGCTATTTGTGTCAGAACATTCTGAAAAGAGTGCTTTGTAACCTATAAAACTATATCAAACTGGGCTACTTTATGAATGGGAGTTAATGGGAGTGGAAGGAAAGAGAGAGAGAGAGAGAAAGAGGGATGGAGACAGACAGACACAGACACAGACACAGACAGATAGAGGCAAAGATAGAGAAGGGGAGTGTATTCCAGGGGTAGACTCTAGGGTGAGCAGTAGTTCTAAAAGTAGTAATGTCTGTTTAGGGGACAAGGAATTGACCAAACTGCTTGGAGTGGAGGGTTTATTTAGGAGAGTATCAATAAGTCTGGAAAGATAGTTTTGGGCCTGATTTGTGAAAAGCTTGACTGCCAGAGTCAAAAGTAGGTGTTGGGAAGTTAAATGAAATTAAATGTTTTAGGAAGATGAATTTGTCAGTAGTGTGTAGGTTAGATCAGAAAGGAGAAAGATTGGTTGTTACCTTTGCCTGTGAGCAAATGTCAGCATCAACCCGGACATAAGGGGCTGGACCAAATGAGCAGAGAGAAAAGAGGAAAAGAGAAATGTAGATGGGGGGGAGAAGGTAGGGGCTCTTATAGTAGAGTATGCGTACAATGGACTAGGAGTTAGGAGATCTAGGAGTCCCAGCTCTTCCATTAATTGGTTGGAAGAGAAGTAGGATGGAGCAATAGAAAGAGTCAGATCCTGGTTCTGGAGCTAATTCCTGAACAGACCATTGAACCCTACCAACCTCTTTCTACATTTGAAGAAGAGGGATGGAGGCTGGACTTAGGATTTCCAAGGAACTCCCTTTCCCAAGGTAAGTTATGCCTTTTCTGAGACTTCCAGTCTTAAAAGATTGTCTACAGAAGAGGGGTGAAACATATGTGACAGGAATGTGTAGTTCTTATCTGATTTTAATATGTTAGTGTTAATAAAATCATATTTTATTGATAAAAAAAGAAACATAGCTGTATGGTTTTCTAAGTCAATCTGAGCCCTGCAGGGCTCCTTCTGTATGACTTAGTGGATCTTCTTTCTCTCTGAGTTTGACACCCCTGGAAGGTAAAGTGACTTGCTCAGGTGTCACATGGCCAGCATGCATCCCAGGTAGAACTCGCCAACTCTTCACAGCCCTAAGGCCAGTACTCTACCAGTGCTCAATGAGGATAAGGCAGAGTTGCTTTGAGGCTCCAAGGAGAATGAATGTAAGAGTCTTTGCAAACTTTAAAGAGTTAATAAATGTCCATCATCATTATTATGGATGACTAAGTCAATGCTCTAGAACTAATCCCCTCATCTATAAAATGAATGAAATTGGATTAGATAGGGGCAGCCCAATACAATTGAAAAGAGTACTCACTGGAGTGAGATGGCCTGAGTTCAAATCCTCCCTCTGATGTTACTACCTGTGTCATTGAATTATCCTGGGCATCTATTTCCTCTTTGGGGGATTTGAACTAGGGCCCCTTCCAGCTCTTGTTCTATGATGCTATGACCTCCTGGATCCTACCTAGTTATAAAGAATGTCTGTGATTTTCTTCCACTGCCCCCTCTATATTTTCTGCACATTCTTTGTAGCAGACCTCCTCCCAAATTTCTGGTTTCCAAACATCTGAGATATGGGGGGTGGTTAGGCCAGAAATTACTCTTGGAAACCAATGCAATTGCTTCATTTCTGGCTTTAATTGGACACTTGGACAGAGACCGAAGGTTTGGACTACATCTGGGTATATACAGGACAGATGCTTACCCTAGATGCCATCAGAGTTCTTAACTCCCAGATAATTAGGCCCCAAGGGACAGGCTATATTTCCCCTCTGGTTTCCATCAGATGCAAGTTTCTTCATTTCCTGTCCTATGCTATTAGAAACTGTTAGAGTCTATTAGACACCTACTATTTCCTATTCTGTGACTGATTTTTTATCGGTAATGTGGCCGATAGGGAAGAGGGAGAATCTCATGATTCTCTCCAGCATCTGGAACAACACTCTGGCACCATTTAGGTTCCTCCCCTTCCTCCTTCCACCCCACAAAAGAGAATTAATAGAATCGGCCATACCATGCTGATCTAAACAATAACTGTACAGTGAAAAGGCTTTGCGTCCAGTTACAGGAATTTCAAGCATTTGTGAGTATGCTGAGATTTATTTTGGGCATTGGGGATCTTTCCTCAGTGTCCCTGAAGTCACAGAACATACAGATAACCATTCCTTCTATAGCTATGCTTACTTCTCTCCCAGAGAAGAAAGGATAATACAGAATTTCCCCCAGGGTGATCCTAAATTCACTCTCTCCCTAGAACCCAGCTACCTTCCTGGGGTTTGTCTGAACTTCTCCAGGGTAGGGCCAGGGCCCTCACTTCACTTCTCAGTAGTCATTACTTTAGAAATAATGTCATTAACCATCAGATCTAAGAGGTGAGGAGACTTACACAAATCGACTGTTTCTTAATGTACTGGTACTGTGCTAAGAACTGGGGATACAAAGACAAAACAATTCTTGGCTTCAAGGTGCTTACATTTTTTTTTTCTTTTTGGAGGGCGATTGGGGTTAAGTAACTTGCCCAAGGACACAAGGCCAGGTTTTTGTCTGTGTGTTAAGTGTCTGAGGCCGGATCCAAACTCAGGTCCTTCTGACTCCAGGGCCAACGCTCTACTCACTGCACCACCTAGCTGTCCCAAGGCACTTACATTTTAATAACAGAGAACATGTTAGGGAAAGGTTTCTCCAGGAATAGCCGCTGTGGTGGTCTCAGGGAAGGGATGGAACATGAAGAAACTGCTTCAGGAAATCCCTTGGAGATCCCTGAATAAAAGGCAGTGTAAGTCACAAAATAAAATCAGATTTTTTTAAAAAGCCCTTAACCCTTGCCCCCTACCCCACCCCCCCATTCACCCTTCTTCCCCAGGAAACTATGGGTGAATTTCATTTGGAGACCAATGCAAAAACACCCAGGAAAAGGCCAAGTAAAAACTTTCCCTCATCACTATTTTTACCACATCTATTTAAGTTATTTTTACCTGTTGACTCCTGTTCTCCAACAAGGACAAACATCCTGTTCCTCCCCTACATGCCACTTGATTTCCATTTCCAATATTAATTCCCTCCATGATTCTCTTTTCTAGAAGATGAAACAAGTGTTTACTTGATTATAAATAATGACACAGTACATGGGCCCAGACCAAAAGAGCAGGACAATCCGGGCTCAATGTTCTCTTATTATTTATTGGGCCATCAGTACAGCTCCTCGATTGAGTCCCAGCCTTAAATCACGGAGCCCATCTTGGAACTTAATGTAAAAGAAAACAATCTGCACAAAAAACCTCCCCCTCCACTCACTTGCCCGCTTGTCGAGCAGTCACAGGATGGAGGCTCGACATAAAAAGGTATGTGCTGAATAAATCCATATGGTTGCTAATGATACTATGATGTGGTGGAACACAAGAGAATACCAACTGCTACCCTTGGCAGATCTGTATGCTGCAGGAGTTGGGGCCACACTCCTCTGCCTAATAAGAAACATAGCATTTGGTGCCTGCAGCCACAGGGACTTCAGGACATTTGAAACTCTGTTTGGTCTTTGGGGAAATTGTAAGAGATCTGGGGATGAAGGAAGTGGTACCTGATCTTTAGGACTGACTGAAACGGTTAAAATGGACCCAAGGGGAGCTGTCCTCGAGGGAAAGAGGACTGCGGACCTGTGTGTCTAAAGAGATGCTGAGCAATTTCCAGGTTCAAAAGGCTGGGAGGTTTGGGAGTATTTGTTTGCAAGTTGGTTGAAAAGGTCAGAACCAAGTAAAGAAGAACACCTCAGTAAAAACACGTTTAACCTTTAAGCTCCAGACGTATTAATATTGGAAAACCCCATCTAATCTGGGTTCAGATGAGCAGAGGAGGGTTGCAGTTGAATAGGGCTGCAGAAGAACCTCATGGATAGAGTACTGGGTATTGGCATCTGAGGCTGTGGGTTCAGATTGTGACTCTACCATTACTGCCTTAATGTCGTCATTTATGTTGTTCAGGAGTATCTGACCCTTTTTTTTTTTGAGAGGGGAAGGTAGGGCAATTGGGGTTAAGTGACTTGTCCAAGGTCACACAGCTAGTTTTGTGTTAAGTGTCTGATGCTGGATTTGACCTCAGATCTTCCTAACTCCAGGGCCGGTGCTCTATTCACTGTGCCTGCCACCTAGCTGCTCCAGTTGTATCTGACTCTTTGTGGCCCCATTTGGGGTTTTCTTGGCAAAGGGGTTCTCCATTTCCTTCTCCAACTCATTTTACAGATGAGGAAACTGAGGCAAACAGAGTTAAGTGACTTGCCCAAGATCACTCAGTCAGTGTCTGAGGCCAGATTGAAATTCAGGAAGAGGAGTCTTTTTGACGCCAGGCCTGGTGCTCTGTGCACTATGGCAGCACCTAGCTGCCCATTTCTGTCACCATGGGAAAATCGTTTTTTAACTTCCTGCCCTTGTCTATAAAATGAGGAAACGGGACTAGGCGATATCTAAGGTTCTTTCCAGTTCTAAAGCTCAGTGAGTCATTCAAGTAACTCAGTTCAAACAACACTTATAAAGCACCTACTGTGTGCTAGGTCCTGGGGATGCAGAGAGAAAACCAAATTTTGTCCTCCCTCCTTCAACCTCCTATATAATACCCACAGCAGAGGACCTCATTCTCTGCTGAAAAGAAAACTAGACCAGAGATCTGAGAGTTGGGAAGAGACTTTAGGGATTGTTAAGCTGAATTCTTACATTTTACAGGGGTCAAAACCAAGGTCCAGGGAGTGGTTTGCCTTGGGTCATACAACTATTTTTTTCTCTTCCTTTTTGGAGAGCAGTTGGGTTTAAGTAACTTGCCCACGGTCACATGGCTAGTTTTTTTGTGTTAAGTGTCTGAGGCCAGATCCGAATTCAGGTCCTCCTGACTCTGGGGCCAGCATTCTACTCACTGTATCACCTATCCACCCCAAATGAAGCTATTTTTTTTGCTTCTTTTTTTTGGGGGGGGGGTGGGCAATTGGGGTTAAGTGACTTGCCCAAAGTCACACGGCTAGTAAGCATGTGTCAAATGTCTGAGGCTGGATTTGAACTCAGGTCCTCCTGACTCCAGGACTGGTGCTCTATTCACTGCCCACCTAACTGCCCCAAGGGTCACACAACTATTAATGGTGAAATTTGAACCCAGGTCTTCCTGTTTTTCAACTGCAGAGGGGTCTTCTATTGAGTCTGCTCTTACTCATATCACAAAACCATCCTCGTCCCACATTCTCTCCTGTTTTGCTCCAGTTTCTCTAGAAGAGATGGCTTCTCTCCATGTCTAGGTCAACTCCTCTACCTGTGCTCTTTCCCTGGGGCTTGCCCTTTGACCTGACCCTTCTTGTTCACCCCCAGACTCAATTTCAATCTTTCTCATCCACTGGCTTCTACTGTAGCCTACAAATAGGTTCAGGTCTCCACTGTTCTTGGGAAAACCTCCCCTTGACCCTGCTGGCCTTTGAAGATGGTCTTCTCCCCAACAACTAGATGATGTGATCTGTGCTTATTGCCTTCCTTTCCTCCCCTTCCACTCATTTCTCAAACCCTGTAATCCCAACTGTTCAATCTAATTGCCTTTTTGTTTTAAACTTCATCCTATTTAATCTCTTTGCAACTTTCTATACAGTTTTTCTGGATGTTCCATTTTCCTCTCACTCCTGGGACATTACTCCCTCCTCCTCTACTCCTGCCAGCTGAACCAATCCTTCTCTGTCCCCTTTGTTGGGTTATCATCCATATTTCCCTCACCAAGATAGCTCCTCCAAAGCTCTCTTCTTTTGGTCTTGGTGATGTCATCAGCTCCTAGAGGGAACTTATTTCATTCTCTTCCCCTTCTCAGATTACCTTGCAGCCAGGCTTACCAGATGCCCCCCAAATTGAATCTCTTGCCCCTTCTTTTGTACATGCTGTCTCCCATTCATAGAAATCAGTCCTTTCTGATCTCTGCCTCTTCAAGAATCATTTCAGGTGCCACATCTCACATGGATGACCCCAATTGTTCTCTCTCTCTTTTTTTCTTTGCCTTTTTGGAGGGCAATTGGGGTTAAGTAACTTGCCCAAGGTCACATGGCTAGGTTTTTGTTTGTGTGTGTGTTAAGTGTCTGAGACCGGATCTGAACTCAGGTCCTTCTGACTCCAGAGCAGACGCTCTACTCACTGTGCCACCTAGCCGCCCCTAGTTCTCTCTCTTGAGTCAAATTATTTTATTTAGGGGAGCTAGGTGCCACAGTGGATAGTTAGGAAGAGCTGAGTTCAAATCCTGCCTCTGATATTTACTAGCTGTGTGACCTTGGCAAGTGACTTAACATCTGTCTGTTTCAGTTTCTTCATCTCTAAAATGGGGATGATGCTATTAGCACCTGCCTCTCAGGGTTGGTGTGAGGATAAAATGTGATGATATTTGTGAAGCGCTTTGCACAACCTAAAGAATGAAGTAAATGCTAGCTGTGATTATCACTTACTTATGTGTGTGTTATTATCTCTGGTGGAATGGTATCTGCTTCGGGGTAAAGACAGTTCCTTGTTTTGCATTTGTCCTCAGATCCTAACACAGTGACTTGCACACATTGTAGACACACAACAGCTGTAGATAAATATTGAGCACCTCCTGTGTTCAAAGTGCCCTTCTCTGTGCTGAGGCAGAGTGCAGAGAATTCTATAGAAACTTGTAATCTAGACTTGGAAGTCACTCCCCTTCCCTTCTGTGGCTCTCTGTGGCCTCGGGAGACTTATAATTTAAATAAAATAAATTTCATATTCCTGTGCTGGGCGTTAAAGACCATTAGCCTAACTCTCCAGCTTTATTTTATCTTACCGCTCCCTTCAAGTATTCTATGCTCAAGTCAAACTGAATAACCATAAATATGCAGTATGTCCTTATGCACCCACACATGACTACATTAATACTGTTCTTCATAGGAATAGCTAACATTTGGGCAGCATTTTAAGGTTTGCTAAGTACTTTGCCGATGTTAACCCATTCGATCCTCACAACAACCCTGTGAGGAAGGTGCTATTATTATGTGCATTTTATAGATAAGGAAACTGAGGCACAGAGAGGTAGATGACTTGTTTGGAGTCACACAGCTTACAAATATCTGAGGTAGGATTCAAACCCACGTTCTGACTCCAGGGATGCCACTCTATCCACCTAACTTCTCCCTTTGCCTATTGAGTTTCTCAAATACTTCCTCTTGGACAAAACGGGTCTCTGATCTTCCTGTTGGGGACGATCTTTTCCCTGGCAGCTTTCTAATGCGCTTCTGTTTTTTTGGAGGCCCTTAGAGCTAAGTGACTTACTGGGAATCACACAGATAATAAGGGTTCCTGACTCCAGTGCTCTATCCACAGTATCACCTAACTGCCCCCAATATGCTTATTCTTAATGTGATATTGCTACCTGTGTGTCTCATTCCTTACCTAGACTGTAAGGGTCATGTGGATATGGGTCATGACATACTTGTAGCAGAGCCTTAATAACAGAGTGCTCAACTTGGACTCAGGAAGACCTGAAGTCAATCCTTGTCTTATACTCTTGCTGTGTGACCTCAGGTAAGTTACTTAAACTCTAAACCTTGGTTCCCTCAAGAGTGCCTACTTCACAGAACTAGTTTTTTTTGTTTTTGCATTTTGGAGGGGGGAAGGTAGGGCAATCGGGGTTAAGAGACTTGCCCAAGGTCACACGGCTAGTAAGTGTTAAGTGTCTGAGGCTGGATTTGAACTCAGATCCTCCTGACTCCAGGGCTGGTGCTCTATTCACTGTGTCACCTAGCCGCCCCCAGAATTGTTTTAAATATCAAAGGAGATGACAGATGTAAAGCACTTTGCAAACCTTAAAGCAGTATAAAATGCTAGCTTTTACTACCACCACCACTACTACCGCTACTACAACTACCACTATCATTACTGAAAGCATGAATGGTTGTGGATGATGTAAGTATAATCCAAGGCAGTAGATGACACATAGCAAATGAGTGGCATTGCAATCTAGGATTGAAGAAGAGAGAAGTATCGCTTCTAGCTGGAATGTTCGTGCCTGGCTTTGTGGAGGAGGTGAGATATGAGCTAGATCTTAACAGATGGATAACATTTCAGCGGGCAGCTAGGTGGTTCAGTGGATAGAACGCTGGGTCTGGAGTCAGGAAGATGAGTTCAGGTGTGAACTCAGACATTCACTAGCTGTGTAAACCTCTGCTTGCCTTAATCTGCCAGAGAAGGAAATGTTAAACCACTCCAGTATCCTTGGCAAGAAAACCCCATGGACAGTATGGCCCACTGGATCATGAAGAACTGGTCATGACAATGACTGAACAAGAAAGATTTCAGTAGGTGGAGGGCACTCTAAGGGGGAGGAAGAGCAGGTACCCAGCATCTCAGAGAACAATGAATAGACCAGTTTGGCTAAAGTTAGGGGTTCACTGGTGGAAGCCATGAGATGCCACGGCTGGAAAAGTCGACTTAGATCACCTTGTGAAGGCTCTTGAGAGCCCCATGAAAATTAGGAAGGAGCTGGTGCTGTAGAGAATTCCTAAGCCTCCGGCTCAAAGGGAGGACACACAATCCAGTGCCTGTCAAATGAGAGTCACTTTACTGGGGCATGTTAGAAGTCAGCCAAGATGGTGGCTGAAAAATGCCAGACGGTGATGAACAAGCACTGGTTGACTTATTAAGCTCCAAAGTTTTAATGAAAGAGCCACAATTACAGAACTCTCTGCCTTTGGCACTCCGGTATCCATCTCAATTTCCCCTTTCTTTCCAGAGAGACAGTGATTAAGGATTCATTCTGCACATGAAACGAGTGATCAATGGCGGCTGGCATTGGCCATTGTTTTTCTTTCCCCTGATCGGTATACAATGTATCTTGGGGAGCAGCAGTGCCTGAGAAAAATGAGTTTGCCAGACACAGTTCTATTTTGATTTAGACCACAAATAGTCCTTTTTCACTTTTTACATCGATAACATGAGGATAAGTTCCATTTCCTGAGTTCTGGAATCTGAGAATAACTAGATCAGTATTGATAGTCAAAGAGAAAAAATACAGAAAGAGATCATGACCTTTCATCTCAGAAACTGTATTTGTGGAGGGGGGGTATACCACCCAATTTTTGTGGTCTTAGTTGGATAGGTGACAACCAAGACAAGCTGATGTGGTTGTTTTCATCACATCATTATTGTTCTTTTTAGGGAGTTGTGGGAAGAGGAGGAAGGGGCACCAGCTGATTCCAATCAGGAACAGGGAGGCAGGCAGGCTCCAGGCGAACCATAATACACCCCTCTTGCCCAATGCATTAAATGGCATATTACTGAAACTATGTCAAGAACATGATTGTTAAATCCGGCGAAGGTAAGGGAATAAGCATTTCTTAGGTCCAGGGCAGTTAGGCGGTGCAATGGATAGAGTGTTGGCCTTAGACATTTACTAGCTGTGTGACCCTGGGCAAGTCACTTCATCCTGTTTGCCTCAGTTTCCTCATCTGTAAAATGAACTGGAGAAGGAAATGGAAAACCACTCCGACATCTTTATTAGGAAAATTCCAGACACAGTCATGAAAAGTCAGACACAAACAAACGAACAATACATGCCAGGCACTGTGCTTTACAATAATTTCCCATTTGAGCCCAGAAGAGACCATAGTCACTAAAAGTAGGGCTAATCCTAGGCAAAATGGCAGAAGTCTTTTTGTCTCCTTTTCTCCCCCTCCACCCATAGAAGGCATCCTGGAGGAGTTCTTGCTTTGTAGTCAGAGGACCCAGGTTCAAATTCTGACTTTGTCACTTACTCCTAGTATGATATAAGTGAGCAAAGAACAAGCCTTTATTAGGCCTACTTTGTGCCAGGTACAGTGCTAGGTACTGGGGCAGGGGATATAGATACAAAGCATGAAGCCGTCTCTGCTCTTAAGCTTTCAGCTTCAATTTCCTCTTTAAAATTAGGGGTTTGGACTTGAAGGCATTGAAACTCCCTTCTGACTCCAAGTCTATGATACTGTGGTCTCTTAGCACTGGGTTAAGGTTTCCGCCAACTGCCCAAACTGCACCCCACCCCCATTCACCCACCCAAATGTTTAATATAGCAGGCTTTATGCCTCCAAAATGATCTGACCCTTTTCCCTGTGTTTCCCTCCTCTCTCCCTATCAAAATTCCCTTCCCCTCAGACAACTGTCTCACATACAGGATGTTAAGAGAAAAGCAATCTGATGAAAGGTGTGACCTTCTTTCCCCTCAAGGATGACCTTAATGTTAATTTTGACTTGATTTCACCTATAGAAAGTGTGCAGGGGAGTGGAGGGAAAGAAAGAGTACACAATGTGTTTATCCCAGGGTCCTGAAATGCTTAGTGATAACCCTATAATAAGTATTCCTGAGATTCTGAAAGCACCTTTAGAATTTCATTTTAGTTCACAGAATTTGATAGTTGGGGAAAAAATAGAAGTGATCTAGCCCTCCCTCCTCATTATACAGATGATAGAATAAGACCAGGCAGAAGCAAGACTAGAACCCACATTATAATGGAAAGAATTCTGGATTTGAACTCAGGGAATCTCTGTTAAGCATTGAGGATGGGAATATAAGTCAGCAAAATTGTCCTTGCCTTCAAAGAGGTTGCATTCTAATATCGGAAGGTAATCTATAGATGGAAGCTAGAACTGGAAGAGGGTCTGTGTATAACAACATGATCTGGAAATGGGCACAGAGACTTGGTACCAGACAAAATAAGGTAAATTCTCACCTATCAAATCCCAGAGTCCCAGGGGAGGGAGTCCAAGTTCCAGGCCTCTTTATACTCTTTCTTGTTATTAACCTTGGCAAAGTCTCTGCATGCCTCAGTTTCCCCATCTGTTAAATAGGGATAATACTAAATTCTGGTCCTACATAACTCACAGGGCTATTGTGGAAGTCACATATGTAAAAGTGCATGTAGGTAGTTTTTTTTTTTGTATTTACTTATTTTTTAATGTTTTTTGTGTTTATTTCTTAATACCCTTTCTTTCATATGGAAAATGTGGAGCTATAACTAAGGCAACTGTTTTCATCTTTGGATCCATTAAAAAAAAACCGAACAATAGAACAGGTGTTGTTTATCCTGGGGAAGAAAAAACGTAAGTGGGGCATGAGAGTTGGCTACTAGTATTTGAAGGGTTATCACCTGGAAGAGGGATTTGATTTGTTATGCCTGGTCTCTGGGGAGCAGAATGAGGAGTAAAGGTTGGAAGTTCAAAAGGGGCAATGATGAACACTATTCAAATATGGACTAGGAAAGTGGGTTTCCCCATACTTGAGATCTTTAAGCAAAGGCTGGAAGACTGCTTATCAGCTGTGTTGTCAAGGAGATCCTTCTTCAAGTCTGGGCTGGTCCGGGCAGCCTCTCCAGCCCCTTCCATCTCTAAGTCTATGTTATTTACCATTGGCTACAAATGGTGGATAAGGCGTTGACAAATCCAGATAAAATCATTGAAATGGTCAGGTGAGCATATAAGTCAGTGACTGCATATATATGGACTTTATGTGTGTGTTAGATAACAACATAAGAGACTCCTATGTTTGCTATCACAATTCTCTTTCTCTAGTATTGTAGCTCATGGGAGCTGGTAGGGTTTTCAGTTTGCTAAAGGTGTGAGGGCCAGGGTGTTCTCTGAGCAGGGCTTTGCTGAAATAGGCTCTGTTAATGCTGAAATCTCCTAGCTGATTTTGGCTTTCAACACGTCTGTCTGTGGTTCTCTTACTTATGCATGACCATTCTCCTTGAAAAATCAAATTGAACATCACACACTGTTATTGGCGGTGGGATATTACATTTTTTTTCCTTTTGTATCTGTTGCCAGCTAATTACCTAAATGTTTGATGAATCAGAGGAGGAGGGAGAAGAAAGGCCAGAGAAGGAAACCTTAGCACTAAGTCATCAAAGGCAGGAGATACTGATGGAGTGAGTGCCTGCCAGGAGCAGACTGGTTAGATAATGTGCATTCAGAACTGTGGAAAATCATTCAAGGACTAGGCTTTTGGCTCAAGGACTGTGGCCCCTTTCCCATTTAAGTCAAGGGTTCTTATCTGGGTTCCATGGATAGATTTCAGGGTAACCACGAGCTTGAATGGGAAAAAATTATATTTTACTTTGATAGAATTGAATTCCTTTGTAACCCTACCTATTTTATTTTGCTTGTTGGAAAAAACAACCAAAAATGTCATTCTGACAAAGGGTCCATAGGCATCACTAAGACTGCCAGAGGGATGCATGAAATGAAAGATTAAAGACCCCGTCCTCTAAATAGAGCCAAACCTCCTTTTGGCTGACTTTGTTCCTTTCGATTACTTGGTTTAAACAATTCTCTCCCAGGCCTTGGTTTTGGGCAGCTGGGGAGAAAGTTAATTTATAGTAAGGAGGAGTTGAGTGGGTCCTCCGAAGGCAGCTAACAACCAGGGAAGGGATTATTTCATTATCATTGTATTGCTAACACCTAGAAGTCTCTGGAATGAGTAGGTACTTAATAATTGCTTTGTAACCTGAGATGGGTCCCAGTCCTCAGAATACGCAGAGGGAGACTGCCTGCTATCAAACAATATGTATGTGGGGTGGGGGCAGCTAGGTGGCACAGTGGGTAGAGCTCCAGGTTTAGAATCAAGAAGGTTCATCTTCCTGAGCTCAAATCCAGCCGCAGACACTTACTAATTGTGTGATACTGGGCAAGTCACTTAACCCTGTTTGCCTCAATTTCTTCATCTGTAAAATGAGCTGGAGAAGGAAATGGCAAATTACTCCAGTATCTTTGCCAAGAAAACCCCAAATGGGGTCATGGAGAGTTAGACACAACTGAAAGATGACAGAACAACAAGATGTGGGGTGGAATGGGTGGGTAGTGAGCTTGCTTTTTGGAAATATGTGATTACATATTGTGGAGGGGCCCTGACCTCGATTTAGAACATATGCAGGTATTCTATGACTATTTCCTTTCAGATTAATATATGGTGAAAAAAAAAGCCTTTTGTTTGACTTCTGAGCCAGAAATGAGTGTGTATACGAAAGACTACAATGTAAAGTCTCTCTCTCTCTTGCCCTAATGGCCATCAAGTCAAGATTTTCTGTGGGTGTGGGGAGGGGCCTTAGGCCCTTTCTCCCCACTCTGAACCACCTTGAAGCTCTGGACCCACGGCTTGGCTGCTTTCCTGTCTCTGTTGTGTTTCGTTCTTTCCTGCTCTATAGTGAATGTGTATGAGAATGAATGAACTAGGCTATAACCTTTTAAGCATGGAGAGGTCAGAAAATCCATCAGAGATATAGCCCCTGAGCCACATTAAATGACAGGATTCTGGATTGACTCTTCAGTGATAGGACAAGGATTCATCAGCATTTCCTTCAGAGAACTTCTTTTTCCTTATCCAAAATCTGAGGAAAGCCAGGCCTCTCCTTGTTCACTAAGCCTTAAGGATTGGCTTTCCCTAAAAGGAGACAAGGTTATCCCAGATTGACCCTGGTTTACTCTATGCATCTTCCTGGTCACCTAAAGGCCTAAAAAAGAGTCCCAGCAGATTTCTGGAGGTCACTCTAATTACCATGGCCTTCACTGCCCTCATGATTAGAGGGTCTGTGCCCAGAGACTAGGCGTGTGCTGTGTTACCCCCAGAGACATTTAGCACCACTCTACCCTGGTTGCATTCTTGCTTTGTTAGAGCAAACAGTTATATTCAATGCCTTATATGTGCCTCTTTTGTCTGAAGATTAAATGTGAAGAGAGAGTGCTGGCATTCAAGTTGCCTCTGACATCTCCTAACTCACATTTGCCCCAGCAAGTTGGGTTCCCAGAGCACAGCTGGCTCCCCTTTAGGGTTCTAGAGGTACCATGGAGGGGTTGTAGGACTAATGGATCAATATGCATTTATTAAGCACCTACTGTGTGGCAGGCATTGTGCTAAGTATTGGGGATACAAAAAAAGGGCAAAAGGCAGTCCCTGTCCTCAAGGTGCTTACAATCTAAAGAGAGAGAAAACAAGCCAACAAATGTGTACAAACACTGTATAGGGAAGATAAATAGAAAATAATTAACACAGGGAAGGCACTAGAAATAAGAAGTTGGGGAAAAGCTTACTATAGAAGATAGGATTTGAATTGGGACTTGAAAAAAGGCAGGGCGCCCTCAAGCCATCTTGAACCTTCCTTCTTATATGTTCTACTCAGTATTATCTTAAGTGATTAGTGCCCCCCAACATAATTTAACCAGCTGACATCTTAATATCTCCAGTAAGCAATTAACATCAATTAGTTTTCATACAGGGATATTTACTGGAAAGCTATGACAAGACCCAAAGTACAAAAGTGCCTCCCAGATCAGGGTACTCTTCCCTCTTGTTTCAGTCCTGGGTTGGGTAAGCTCCAACTTAACATGGTAGCCACAAATATTCTTCTCAACATCAAGTTCCCTTCTGGGTGCTGCATAGCTGGTGAGTGGCTCACTTTCTTGCTTGTAGGACATAATAACTTGGCTGCCAGGTCCATCTCCTACCGGGTTGGTGGGAGCAGGTAGCTTTTCAGGGCTAAATCCTTCCATGCTTGTCCAGCCCTTACCTTAGCACAGTTAACTGGCACATAGAAGGCACAATAAATGCTAGTTGACTAATTGACTGATGATTCTATTTTTCAAAGCTCACATGCTTTTCTCATCTATCATATCTTCTATACTCTCGTATTCATCTTTAGTTCTGGTATAACAGCCAATTAAAACTTTCCTTTACCATTGCAGAAACCATATAGGAGACAGTAACAAATTACCTTTCCCTGCTCTGAATCAGGGACAGGGCCCTTCCATTACAAATCATGATATACTTCCAGATTCAGGCTTTCCAAACCTCTGTTGTCAATTGGCATCAGGCAAAGCATGCTTTGAGGACTGGATCCCAATTGTCCAGTCTCCTCATTACAAAGTGATTTATGTACCAGGAGGGAGCTTATGTACCATTGGGTCCAGCAGTAGGGATCAAAAGGCCATAGAAAGTTAGAAGCCTAAGTAAACTTAAAAGTCGTCTTGTTCAACCTTCTCATTTTATTGATGAGGAAATTGAGTCCTAGAGAGCCCCAACACTTATAATAAACAAAAGATCCTAAGTTCACAAAGGAAGTTAGTATAGGTGGGGAGAAAATCAAGGTCTCCTGACTTCTAGTCTTAGATCTTTCTTTTTTTTTTTTTCTTAAAGCAATTGGGGTTAAGTAACTTGCTCAAGGTTACACGGCTAGTCATTTGATTTATGCGTGGGTGCTCGTTTTCTGAGGCCGGATCTGATCTCGGGTCATCCCAACTCCGAGGCCGGCGCTCTTACTCACTGTGCCACCTAGCCGCCCCTTTAGGGCAATTGGGGTTAAGTAACTTGCTCAAGGTTACACGGCTAGGTTTTTGTTTGTGCGGATTAAGTGTCGGAGGCCGGCTCCGAACTCAGGTCCTTCTGATTCCAGGGCCGGCGCTCTATTCACTGAGCCACCTAGACGCCCCTAGTCTTAGATCTTTCACTGGCTTGTATCATTCTAGTGGTTTCCACACCTGCCTGACATATTGATGCATCTGTTATGCATCACTACGTTATAAGATGTGGGATGCTTTACTTGGGTTCTTAAAAGCCAGCCACTGATACCAAGTATCTGAACTTGGTTTTGTAAGCCTTGTTCAGTTTGTGGGCCATAGAGTGCATGAACAACCGTCTTGCAAATACGTGTCATTTTGTTAAAAGGGAGAAAAACATAGGGAACGGTGTAAATCCAGTTTTACTACTAGAAAAAAATAAAAATCCCTCCAAGTTCATAGGGGAGAGTCACTAATGTCAACTTTGAATATGAAGGACAGGGTGTTAGCTAAATATCTTGATTGTATGCGCTGCTGATATGGATGTTCTTTTTGTCATTATTGGCAGGGCCAAAGGCTTTCTGTTTTACCCTTTAGACTCTGAGCTGCCATCACCCCACAGCATCTGGTCCAGGGCCTTGCACCTGATGAGCCCTTATGCTCTTCTGACTACCTTTGATCCATCCAAATTGACTTCGGTGGACGTATTTTTTCCTAAGCTCGAGAACATCAGAACTGAGTTCTTTCTACAGCCCAAATCTAGACACCTCTTAATTTCCATCACTTCTGAGTAATGCAGTCACCAGAGCATGGCCAGTCACCAGACACAACATGGCCACTACAGAGAGATGATCTATTTCTCCTATTGGCTCTACCGATGCTTCACTGTGTGGCCATGAGCCAGTGACTTGGCCTCTCTGAGTTTTCATCTGCCAAAGGGGAATAACGAAGCTTGCACTTAGACACTTCACAGGCATGTTGTTATCAGGGATGCTGGTGACAGTCTTTGATATCTGGAGATGAAAGGTGCCAGATTAATTCAGAGTTTTATTTGTTGTTTTTATTATTATTAATAGTTAAATCTCAGAAGACATTTTGACAGACTTGTCAGCAATCCCGCGACATGTCACTTTCCTAAGAACAGTAAACATTGCCTTCTGAGCCTGTCCCACTACTGACTATTTTCCCCACTGTGGCAGTGAAAAATGGCTTCAAATCACAGTATTTAGAATGATGATATTTTTTGATGTACTCTATCTGCTTTCAGGAACCAACTCAGCTTCCCACTCCTGTAGAAAATGAAAGGCCAGAGAGATTTAAATGTCAGCCTTCCCTTGACTTTCAGAGACCTAGGTAGGACTGGGCATGAAGAAGCTGACATCTGAAGGGCTGCCATGAGAAGAGGGATGGCCTTAGTCTCAGCAAGTTCTAATCCCTCCCTGAACCTTCCTCAAAGGAGTGACTAGAAGCTTAGTCTTAGGCTTGTATGTCCAGAGGCTTGCAAAAGGCCTTGGACTGAGAGGATGGCTACTGGCATCTTCTCTCCCTGCCCAGGTTGCTGAGTTATGGGTAGTTGTTCCACCAGCTTGTCCTCAGTTCTGGTCCCAGGGAGTGGAGAGGGCAAGAGTCCCCCAGCAGCGTTCTTGGATGTTTTCAATCAATGTAACTACCCTTCCCCAACCACCGTCCCTCTAACTCCTGCCCCAAAGGTCATTTGTAACTGGCTACAGTTGCTGACTGAACTTGGGGCATCTTTTTTCCAAAGTTATATCATAGCTGTTGGGAAGTAGAAATTTGACTGCTGTCTCCATCTGATGTTGGTTGAATTTAGGCTGTGGGTGAATGTTTTCAAGACCTGAGCCTCAATGCCTATGAAGGGGTCCTAGACTGTTGACATTTTTTCAAGGGTGTATCTTTGTTCTGTTGAATCCAGGACCTCTGGAGGGTCCTGGAGGGAGGGAGGGGAGACTATTAACTCTTGAGCTGTTTGGCCCATTGTCTTGGGACATGAACCCAACTAACAAGTGCCCAGTTAAAAGTGGGCACGGGCCTGTCTATTGTCCTGCAGACCTCTGTGTCTCTTTATATTTTGCTCAGTTATTTCTTGATCTCTTATAATTTCACTGGCTTCCCCTTGCCCAATTCTGACTTTTAGGAGTCATTTATTCTGGATCTCCCTTTCTAATTGGTTGCTTTTCTTTTTATAATCTTGTTTTCATTGGATCGTTCTTATTATTTACTTTTTTTTTTTTTTAGTTTTTCCTTAGTCTCTCTCATTTGATTTTTAATGTTTTTTTTTAAAGTTATTCAGTGAATTCTTTTTAGGCAGGTGACTATTTAACATTACTCTTTGAGGGAAGAAGAAGGTTTCTTAGCTTCATTATCCTCCTCTGGAGAAGAACCCTGGTCTTCTTTATTCCCATAGTAACTTTCTGTGGTTGGATTCTTTCTCCTTTGCCTGTGCATTTTTTTAATAGCTTAATTTTTGTAATTACTTCTAGTCCTGGGGTATGGGTGATGGTGCCTCTGGCCTCAGATCCTCTTCCGTTCTCCCCTTTGACCTTGAACCCAGTGCCCAAACCAGCAGTGCCCTGTCCCAGTACTTCTGTACTCACAGGGCATGTTCTGGCTCCTTCTCGCCCCCACCACATCACCCTGTTTCAGGTGGGTTTGGTGTTTCTTGTCAGCAGATGTTCCCTAGGTCTTCCCCAGCTCAGATGCCCAACTCCTCTTGCTGTCCTGGAGGTAAAAGTTCTGTGACTGGGGCTGAGGCAGCCTCCCAGCCCAGCTATAACCCCAAGGCTCACCTCTTCTTGTTTAAGGGGTCCCTAGCCTGGAGATGTTTGCTCTTTACAGGGGACAAACCTCGTTCAGGGAGTTTTCTTTAGATCTTCTCTGATTGTCCCAGGTGGACCCCTGTTCCACCCCTGCTCTTACTGATTTTTACTCCGCTATGTTTGCCCAGAGGCACTGGTTTATCTCTTTTGTGGAGGAAAATCTTGAGAGCTTGGAATTTTCTGACCTACTCCACCATCTTCCCAGAATCCTCTCTCAGACCTCTATGTCTGAAAGCTTATTTTCTACGTCTGGGAGGAATGTTCCTGTCCATTCTAGTTTAATAAGACCTCCTGAAATGGCACTTGTGTGTACAGAATCATTTGCTGAGGTTATCAATGTCTTGAAGATGATTGGTGTAGTAGATAGACTGATGGACATGGTGTCAGGAATACCTAGATTCAAATCCTACCTTAGAAACTAACTTGCTGTGTTACCCTGGCTATAATACTTAACATCTCTGGACCCTGATGTGCTCATCTTTAAAATGAGAAGATTGGACCCTCTCAATGATGTCTAAGGTTTCTTCTACCTCTAAATATATCATTTTGTGAGTCTATAAGATTGTGACTTCTATGATCTTTATCTCCCTCCTTCCTTCCCTCTTTCCTGCCAGAGGAGAGGCTGTCTTTAAATATTTCTCCAAGGGGTTGAACAGGAATGAGAAGGATTTGTGCATTTCTAGTCCAATTCCCTCATTTTACATGTGAAGAAGCAGTCAGTTGAAGATGAGAGAGGGGCAGTGACATGCCTAAATTCACACAGCAAAGTCACTGCTAGAACCCAAGGAAGTACTATGGGGCTAGGCTACCATCTCCCATGTGGAGGGTCAGAATTCCTGGGGTTAGTGATGTATGTAGTAAGGAAGGACAGGGCAGGTTTGGGTGTCATTTTGCCTTCTTGTTATCCCTGAAAAATCCTCATTCCATTTCCTGGCCACTGCCATCCCTAATAGGAAAACGATTTGCCATTTTAAAGATCTATTTCCCCTTGCATTGCCTATGTGCTCTATGGTCAAAGCTGTTCCTTTGCATAAGACTCACTAGTAAGAACAATATTTCATTTCAGTGTCAGAAGTCTAATATTATAGTTTATTTCTTCTGCAAAAATGTCACCCTAACCTTGACATCTTTCTCATATTTACTCTAGAATAGGGAGGATTATAGCAATAAACATTAACTCTCTTTGCTTTTGTTAATGTTGTCATGAATTTCAAAGAATTCCAGAGCCCTAGATTTGGAAGGGATCACAGAAGCCATCAGAACTCATACCAAAAGGGATCACAGAAGCTACAGAACCCATACCAAAAAAAACCCCCCAAAAACGAATCCCCCTACATTATATTCAGCAATTACCCATACTGCCTTTGCTTGAAAACTGCCAAGGAGTAGGAACCCACTACCCTCTGTTCCACCTACCCATAACTACCCCCCAAATGTATAACATATTCTGCCTTTTGCTTTTTTCTGCAGTGAAAAGCGATTTCAATATAGGATCTTGTTCCTAGGACTGACTACAGGCTTAATCACATTCTGAGTCTTTCTTATGGATCCTAGCAGTCATGAAATAACCCCCTGCAGGATAACAAGCTATCTAATTAACACCCTGTACCCAAGGAAGAATAATGTTTTTGGTAGCGGTAATAACCGTGTCCTGTTCGTTGCATTACAGAATTGAAACTGAAAGAGAATTCGGAGGTCATTTTATTCTCCTCCCCCATCCTCTGTTTTATAGATGTGGAAACTGAGGCCCAGAAAGGGGAAATGAATGGGCCAGAGTCACACAGATACTAAGCAGCAAAGTCGTGATTCAAACTCAGGTTCTCTGACTCCAAATTTGCTAACATTTCTATAGCATTTTAAGGTTTGCGAAATGCTTTATGTTCTTTATGCCATTTGATACAACAACCCTGGGGAAGAGGGTTCCATTTTACAGATGAGGAGACTGAGGCACAATGAGATTCAATGAATAGGAACACAGTTATTAGATATCTTAAGAAGGATTTGAACTCAGATTGTTTCCAGGACTGCTTTGGCTGATCTTGGTTCATGGAATACCTTTGTCCTGAGCTCATTGGAGAGGGAGTGTGACGGTTCTTTTTATGGAAAGTGCTAAATGACAGTAGACCAGCAGCCTCTAGGATAAGAGCAAGCAAGTCTAGCAGGAAGAGAATCCTCTCATTTCCTTCTGGTAATCACCCCTGGGATCATAGGACTACCTTGCTGCTTCACTGGATAACTTATCTCTCCGATAGACATGGAGATAAGAAGATCTGAGTTCAAATCCTCCCTCAGAGTATAATAGCTGTGTGTCCCTGGCCAAGTCATTTGTCCTCATTGTGCCTCAGTTTCCTTATCTGTAAAATGCAGATAAGAACAATTTATACCTCCCTGGATTGTTGTGAGTTTCAAATGAGACAAATTAGATAAAAGTGCTTTACAAATCTTCAAGTGCTATAGAAACGCTAGCTATTATCTATTAAATAGATTTCCCAGGTTCCCCATCCCCCTCATTATATAGAGGAGCAAATGGAGGCCTGGAAAGGGACAGCACTTTGCCCAAGGTAATCTCTGACCCAAGGGTCAGAACCAGAATTCAACCCCATATCTTGTGTCTTTTAAGTCCAGTGCTCTTGAAGTACAGAAACATAAATATTGGTTCCAGGAAGGACCTGGAAAAAAGCATTTTGGAAGAGCTGTATGGATTTTTGGCTACCAGAATGAGAGGGCTTTTTATAAATGTCAGGAGAAATGAGAACAAATGCAAATGTCCGTGAGCCATTAAGGTCTAAGGTCCACGGAAGGACACAAATGAGACATTAGAACAGAAAGGAAATAAAGTCCACAAGAGGGGAGCAAACAATTTGCATTGTGATTCCAAATGAAGCCAGAGGCTTGCAAAGTGATTAAATCAAATCCTTGGACAGGTGTAGCGGCAAGCACCCCAATATCCCCAGGGTGACTGCCAACACAGGTTCTTAGATCTGCTTTTCAAAAGGAAAGCAACTCAAAATGGGTTAACAAGCTTACTTTAATCAAACAAACATACATTACCTAGTTCAGGGGAAAAAGGTCAGCACCCCGAACTTAAGAGTTACAGAACTTACAGATCAGACAGGCTTCCAAACTGTCCCAACATTACATGCATCAATACCAAATCACAGTTACCAGAGAGGGAAGCATCAACATCTGGGTTTTCAAAGCCGGGGGGCTCTCAACAACGGCTTCCCAGAGTCTCATCTGGTCAAATCACGCAACACTTCTCAAAGTGAGCCCCAAAGCAAAGCCTCTCCTCAGGGCTTATATAGCCTTCTCTTGGCTCAGAGAATGTAACAACCTCCTTGACCCACTGCCCAATCACAAAGTATCAAGGTGTGGGCTTTCCTGAAAAACAAGCCTCCCACCTCAGGCTCCAGGTGCACTTAAGCTAGGGGCAGGGAAGATCTTTAAATCTGCATTTCCATTACAACAGGCCAGAGCCAGTAATGTTAATGTGGTAGAACCCAGTCCAAGTTGTTCTTTTACTTATTACAGAAAGAGGCAGAAGACAGATTAGACACGGAATGTACTGCCAATCACTCCCTTATGTCCTACCTCACAGGGCAGTTAGTTTTACAGGCCTTAAAGCACTATATAAAAGTATTAGTATTATCTTTATTATAAAAATGACAGTAATTTAACATATTCTCCCCTTCGTATTTTCCAAGAGAAATAAAAACAGAGCTATATTCCCTTGTAGAAGGTAGCTTGACACAATGGCTAAGCTTTGGAAGGAGGAAGACTTGGTTCAAATCTCGACTCTCATATGTACTAGCTATGTGGTCATGGGCAGTTCAATTTCTCAGTGCCACAATCAACTCTTTAAGCCTATAAAGGAAAACTGTGATGTAGTTGATAAAAAGATTCATTGGAATCAAGAAGACCCAGGTTCAAGTCTGCCTCTAACACATTTGATTGTGTAACCTTGGGTAGGTCATTTAATATCAATGATCTAGGCAACTCTTTAAGAGAAGGTGTCGACTTGCATTGTTGGAAGGAGTTTCCTCAGCTAGGAACTCACTTCATCAATGAAATTGCAGGTCCCGTCCATATCCCTTGTCATTGTCATTGACCTTATAGCTGCACTAATTCTGTGGTGTAGGGCTTTATAGAAAATGCCTGTTTTAATCAGTAATGCTTAAGGTAACACAATGTAGAATGCTTCATTTGTACATTGATTAAATGTAATGGTCATTTTATTTATGTAAGGAATGCTCAGGGTGGATATTTCCTCTACCAATGCATATCAGAAACCCAGCTATAACTTAAAGTCTTACTTGTAGTAATGCTAGTGGCATAAAATAGTTATGAAATTTGCCACTAATTACAGAGCTAGTATGTTTTAGTAATAGGACCTGAACCAAACCTGACTGCAAACCAGTCCTCCACTATTCTATCCGTCTTTCATAAATGCATTTATATCATCATT
This sequence comes from Gymnobelideus leadbeateri, assembly GCA_011680675.1. Lineage (NCBI taxonomy): Eukaryota > Metazoa > Chordata > Mammalia > Diprotodontia > Petauridae > Gymnobelideus > Gymnobelideus leadbeateri. Next base: position 96,357 of record WOXC01001434.1, on the reverse strand, counting down.
TATTTCCTTTGGAAAAATACCAACGTGGAGAGAGAGAATGTTAGGTTAATGTATTTTTTGCTGTTACAAAGTAACATGATCACTATTATACATAATATCAATATATGATACTTATATACAGGCAAGTAGGTGGCACAGTAGATAGAGCACTGGGCCTGGAGGCTGGAAGATGAGTTCAAATTTAGCCTCAGACATTTACTAGCTGTGTGACCCTGGACAAGTCACTTAACCTCCGTTTACCTTAATCCACTGGAGGAAGAAATGGCAAACCACTCCAGGAACTTTGCCAAGAAAATCTCACGTACAGTATTGGTGTGCTATGGTCTATCAGGTCACAAAGAGTCAGACACAATTGAACAACATTACATACAGATATCTCTCTATATAATATAGATAATTCTCCCTCAAAGCAAATAATATATTCAGAAAGATTCCAATAGATGAAGTATTTATTTCACACTCACTCTGTGCAAGGCACTGTCATATGAACCAAGGCTACACATATGCACAAGCAAGACAATCTCTACCCTATAGCAATGACTTTCAAAGTCAGACGTTTCTTGGTGTGGAGATAAATAAGGGAGTTCAAAACGTATTAGAAGAGGAGCCCAGTAATGGCAAATGGAAGGTCTTGGTAAAAGTCCAACACTTGGAATATTCAATGACATATTACAGGTTGAGAAGTCCCAGGGAACATCATTCATTTGTTCATTCAATAACCATTTATTGTGTTCACTCATCCAGCATCCTTACATAGAGGGATGGCATTGAACTGTATTTCTTTGCCTTAGAGTTGGCCTGCCATGCTCACCACCTTGCTTGTGCCCACTGTGTCCCACAGCAGTTTTCAGATAATGTGAAACGCTATTATACACCCATCCACGGCCACCTGCCAAAACCTTGATATGCTGAATTCTCTCTGGATTCAATTCATCTGGTCAATGGAAAAGGGAAACTATAATAGGGGGAAATGTTCTTTTGGTGCTGAATGGAGAGAGCTGGGATGAGGCTTCATGCCATGTTGGCTTTTGACAGGATAGGAGTTGTTGTCCAAGCAACTTTTACTTTTTCTTACTGTAGGCTACTAGATTTTTCAAAATTTTTTTTCTTATAAATCATAATCCACACATATATTGCATGTATAATCCATACATGTGTATGTAATCCATATATACATGGATTAATACAAAATCCATACATATACACATAATCTATAAGACCAGAGACAATTAGCACTGGAAGGGATTTTAGAAAACATATGTTCCCAACCCCTAATTTTTCAGATAAAAGCAATAAGGACAAAGTTGAAGAAAGGACCTGCCTAAGTTTACAGTCTAGCTAGGGTGCAGAGTTGAGACTAGAGTTGAGGTCTCAAGTTCCTAATTCAATTAAATGCAAAAGATATTTCCCACACTTTCTTTTATGAGGCACTGTGTGGGCTAAGAGCTGGGGATCCTGAGATAAACAAGCAACCTCCCTGCCATCAAAAGCTTGCATTCTACTAGAATAGAGCTTGCATTCAACTAGATCTGTTTCTTTAAAACAAAATCTAAACTTTTTATGTTTTCTTTTATCATGAGCTTGACAGACATGTTACATAATGTGATGAACAGACCGCCAAATGACAGACATACTCTGTCATGCCAAATGCAACATGCCACATGCATTGTGACTGACACACTGTGCACATGACATACCATGTCATGCCATGTCATGTGATTGAACAGCATCATGTCATGTCATCTGACTGGCACGTCATGCAAGCCACACAGCACTGGTATTATGCCACGTGGCAGAGACATGTAGCACAGTGACATGTGACAAAACACCAATCGTGTGGTGACATGCCGCATCTTGTGACAACATGCTATACCATGTGGTGACACAACGTGACATGTCAGAATGCCATGTCACATGACAGAAAGCTGTCACATGGGTTGCTACATACCACATCATGTGATGGCACACTGTGTCATGTGATGGACATGAACTTTAATATTTTAAGAGTATAAGATACATTTAGCATATTGGTAGCAATGACATTGCCCTGGTTGTATCCCCTTTTGGACTTCTTTTTGTTTTCTCCTGTGTATTTTAATTTTTGTTTTGCCCTTTTTCTTTCTCTTTATTTTTTGGACAACTCTATTTTTAAATAATATTTTCCCTCAAATCTAACTCCCAATCAAAAGTAGAAGCTTTCCTTGATAATAAATATTAATAAGAAAATAAAATCAACACATTGGTTGTGTCTAAGAATGTGTGTTGGATGTTATCCTTCTGTCGCCTCTCTGTAGAGTGGAAGGAGGTATGCTTCTTCATCAGTCTTTTGAAGTAATAATTGGCCACTTGGTGGATCTGAGTCCAGAAGTCCTTCAAAGTTTTCAGGATATTATTTTGGTCTCCCTGTAAATGTTCATCTGGTTCTACTCACTTTACTCTATATCAGTCCATATAAGCCCTACCAGCTTTCTCTAAATCCACCATATTCCATATTTCTTATAGTGCATTGCTGATCAACTTCACCTTATCAACTCCATCTGCTAAATATGTGTTTACCTTGTGAGTAGGGATTGTTTCATTCCTTTTACTTGTATCACTAGAACCTAGCAAAAGTTTCCTAGAACATAGTAGGTGGATAATAAATGCTTGGGTAGCTAGGTGGTGCAGTGGATAGCGTGTTGGGCCGAAAGTCAGGAAGACCTGGGTTCAAAATCAGCCTTAGACACTTACTAGTTGTGTGACCCTGGGCAAGTCACTTAACCCTGTTTGCCTCAGTTCCTTCACCTGTATAATGAGCTGGAGAAGGAAATGGCAAACCACTCCAGGATCTTTGCCAAGAGAACTCCAAATAGGGTTACAAAGAGCTGGGCACTACTGAACAAAAGCAATAAATGCTCATTGATTGATTGATGAGCATCCATTTTCTTTTAAATTCTTTGCTATAACAAAAAGCACAACTATTAATATTTTTTGTATGTGTGGGTTTTTACCTTTGCTTCTACTTCTTTACTAGGAGGGATGGCGGTAGCGGTTGTGGTAGAACTTGCATAATAATGGGTCAAATAGTATGTACAGTTTAGAGACTTTGGGGTAATGTTCCAGATTACAAAGGCAGTTTACTTTATTCTACAAAGAAAAAATAATGTGAGTCAGCATGGTACAGTGGATCTGAGTTCAAATCTTGTCTATTATGTATTACCTTTATGGACTTGGTCAGATCACTTAGACTCCCTAGGCTTCAGTTACTTCAATTATAAAATGATGTCTGATCTGATGACCCCTGGGGTCCCTTCTAACTTTAAATCTTCGACCCTCTGTAATCCTTCCAGTTGTAAATGTATATTTGCATGACCTCTGAAGTCCTCTCCAGCACTAGGTCTATGCTCCCGTGATGATACGTGACAAAGAGATGGCAAATAGTTTCTGATTCTATACCAAGTAAATGCTCATTTAGGAGATGGTCTCTTCCAGCAGAGATCAAAATGTAATAATCAAATGGTGTGAATATATTTCTTTAGCCATCACCATGCTACACTTCTATAGGACCTGCCGTCATTCTGAGAATTATCACAGACAAAGTGGTGTCTGGGGGTAGAAGAACTCTGATGAAGGCAGGGAATTAAGCACATAAACAATGAACGTCCATTCGGAAATGTGATAGACAATATTACACACAACATGGGCCTCACCAAGGGTAGCTTATGTTTTCACAGTTCTCAAAGGTTTGTAAAATGCTTTCCATACCTTATCTTACTTGGGTTTCACAACAACCTTGTGAGGTAGGTGCTTTTATTATTCCATTTTACATGTGAGGAAATTGAGGCTGGCAGAAGTTAAGTGACTTTCCCAGGGCCACACAACTACTAAGTATCCAAGGCAGGATCTAAACTCAAGTTTTCCTGCCTGCAGGGCCACTGTGCCACCTAGATGCTTTGAAAGCATAGATTCATAGTGTTGGAAGGGACCTCAGCTGTCATCCAGTGGGATCCCTATATGAGGTAGGAACCCTGTCTCTACCATTCTAGACAGGTGGAGATCCATTCATTTCCCTGGAGAATATGATTTCCTTGAGGACAGGGATTGTTTTTCATTTTGGCTTTGTAGCCCTAGCTTATAACAGAGTGCCATACACATAGTAGGTGTTTTATAATTGTTGAAATAATGAATGAATTCTTAGTGGGCTGCATAGGAATGGGGAAACTGCCTTTTTTTCCTCTCTTTTTTTTCCTACCAGGGAACTGAAGTGAAAGTGGAATGGAGTTCTGGGGTCCCACTAGGTCCCACCATTACCACTTTGCAGGAATACCAGTACATGGTACTAGCAGTGAAGTAAGACTTTGAACGATAACAATTACGTTGGAATTATTAACTGAAATAGAAACTTCTAGTCAGGGTTTTAATACCTCTAGCGAATGATTTTTTTTAAATACATGCAAAAATAATGGTGAATTTCACTTTAGGAGAACAGATGATGAAATATACTTCCTTCCTTGATGTAGAAAAGTGGGGTCCTATAAAGAACAGGATGTTTGTTGCTATTTGGACTTGTTGCCTTGAGTGATTTTACTTAGCTGTTTTCCTTTGTTACAAAGAAGGATCTGTGGGGTTGGACTGGTATGTTAGGAAATGACTATGGGATAAAACAAAAAAATACAAAAAAATAACAGTTCATAAATAAATTTACTAACCACTCTTTTCCCACAGAACATGGGTACTTAGTCTTTTTTGATGCCAAACCTCTTTGGCTGTCTGGCAATTCCTATGGACTACTTTTCAGAATGTTTTTTTAAATGCATATCGTAAAATACACAGGATTATAAAATAATCTAATTATATTGAAATGAGTTGATAAAAATTTTTGAAATAGTTTACCTGCTATAGTTTAGCTTAGCATATATTGCTTCTTTTTGACTATATTAACATCTTCCTATTTTCCTGGCTGTCTGTCCATCTCTTCCAAATTGGTATCATAAGATATCGGGGCTGGATTCTTTTTGAGTATACAGATTATCTTAGTTCTAATCCCTCCCATGAGGAAATCCCAGTGCCCACAAGAACCACAGGACCTCCCAAGTACTGCCTTGGGCCTACAGGGATTTTCTTTGACCTCAGTTGTTTCATGGCCAATAGCCCATAAATTATGGGGTAAAACTGATGAGTTTGTGTAAGGTTCCTTGAAGAGGATAGTTAGGGAATTAACCTTCTAATAAAAAGGACATTTTAACAAGGAAGGATAGGAAATATATTCCCCCCATTTGAGAGCTGGTAAACAAATTTATGATTCCACAGCAAATAAATTATGATTTTTTAAAAAATTTGCCAGCCAGGCAAACACCAACTTTTAGTCTTAAAAGTTGCATACAAAGGGTCCCATTTTCTGCTCCTGCTCTCTGCAGTAGGCTTCCATTAATGTTAATGGCTGTTACATGCCCTCGTCAGGGAGAGAAATAAGGAAAAGAATGTGTGGCTTATAAGTCTTCTGAAACTGCTAACCAAAGCAACTGTGCAAGTTAACTTTTCAATTTTTACTTTCCATATGAGCTTGGAGCTCCCCTGTTAGCTTAAAGGCTCTGACTCCTGAGGAAATGTGTATGTGAAAGTAGGTGACTTTGATGCAAGGCAAAAAACAGGACTTGATCCTGGCTAAAGGTCGATTGGAAGGATAAATATTCCCTTCATGTTCATACTTCATTCACACTGTTGAACAGAATGATAGTCAATGTGTTTATTTTCCAGCAGAGGGAACATGGCTCTGAGACATGTGAAGAAGTGTCCGTCCTTTGGCTCCCAGATATTTGCCCCTGATCTTTGTGAAATAACTAAGCATATTTCTAGGCTCAATTCATATGAGAGCATCTGGGAGGGGAGGCAGGGGGAGAGACTTACCCCAGGCTGGGTAAGAAGTTGAACTAGGATGCATTAGTAAAATCTAATTCTATGACTTTCATCAACTCCAAGTACAGCACCTTCATCTCCTGTCACTTAAAGAAAATATATGAATTCACTGTCTTTCTTTCCTCTTTTCTTCGTGCTTCCTGGGAGCTACTATAAAGTGACTACCTTGGGAGCATCCAGAATGTGACACATACTTCATCTTCCCAGGACCTCTCAACCCAGGTTGAATGTGTTTTGTTTACAACATTGTCACTTGGGTGAACTCTGGAGCTCCTACTCTGAATGTTCTCTCTTAGCTTTTGAACCAGGAACTGGACTGAAAGGAATGATGGGCTCTGTTAAACTTTAGAGAACACTTAAGTAGGTTCATTTTGTTCTAATTTGGAGAAGCGATCTTTAAAGACAAACTCAGTGATTTGCTCAAATAGATTTGTTTTTATAAAATTTACCATTGCATATGCATTTATATGTGCCCCTCTGAGGCTTCCTCTCCTGCTTGTTTACTCACTCATAGAAGAGGTCCTCAGAAGTTGACTGTTTCTTCCCATAGGATTCCATGAGTAACCATAAGGGTCTGGAATTTCTAGTACTATATAGCTACTGAGCCCCCACTAGGGTGCTTTCCATTATTACAATCAGTTGAACTCATTAGCTTTCACAAAAAAAAGACACTGAAAAAGGATAGAAAGAGCAGTTGGTACAAAACAATCTCTACATGTGAGGGTTTTGCATACATAAAGTTCATGAGGAGAGTGGGCTCAGACTGCAGAGGGAGTTAGACACATAAGTAGAAGCCAAATGGGACCGAGAGGTTCTTTAAAACTCTTGGCTTTAGGAGCCCTTTCTCCCTTTGTGGAGTCATCATGACATTTTGTTTTTGGTGCACATCTCTGCTGAACTCTGAAGATCATTGCCTTTTTAGAATCCACAGTCTGCCCTTCTCTCCATCACAAGAGGTGACAATTGCAGTCCTCACAGGGCTGCCTTTCCATCTGTACATGCTTCTTCTGTCTTCAGCTACCCCTAGTGTAGCAGCAGACACTGATTGATGACGGGGTCTCTGATGGAACTCTGGAACGCAAATGATTACTTCCCCTTCATAATGCTCATTCATCTAAGATTAAGAAAGAAAAAACACAAAAGCAACAGTGGTACCGTGCGCTTGCAGATACAGAGTAGCTAGCCAGCCTTTTTTCCATGTAGTGATTGACAGCTGTTTTTTACTTCAAGAAAGAAAAAAAAATTGGAGAGATTTGAGGATCATCTTTTTTGTATGCAAAGTCAGATGCTGTTTAGCAGCTCCTAAATCATCTGTACTTATGACTAGGAAGCCAACTAGAAGACTTTGGGGGATTCAGTACATTCCTCAGTTATCAATGGATGGAAGTTACATAGTTTGGATTGGAACTAGGCAGAGAATATCTGTGCACGTGCTGTATGTTATCCTATCAGGAAGGGCAAATCCAAGCATGTTCTCACTGGATCCTTAATGGTCAGTATCTTCTCCCCCAGTCCCTATTACATGTATCTGTTTGCAGACAGGCAATATGGCATAGTGAATACAGTGGGGGATGGGGATTTGGTTTCAAAACCCAACTCTTTTTAGCTATGTGACTATGGGGAAGTTATTTAACCTCTCTGATTCTTACCTATAGAATGGAGATAATAATGTGCATAATGTGTAACTCTACAAGGTTATTATAAAATGTGTATGAGCTAATATCTGTAAAATGCATTGCAGATCTTAGAATGTAGTTGTCATTAGAAATATTTAAATCATGTCATAAGAAAAAAAGGAAAACGTTGTTGTTGTTGTTTTTTTGCAGGGCAATTGGGGTTAAGTAACTTGCCCAAGGTCACACAGCTAGGTTTTTGTTTGTGTGTGTGTTAAGTGCCTGAGGCCACATCCGAACTCAGGTCCTTCTGACTCCAGGGCAAGCTCCTGGAAAACAAAGTTGTTGATACCCATATCTGAGCACATCTGTTCATAGGAATGGAAAGAAAAACCTTCCACGGGCAGAGATAAGATGTGGAGTTAGTTACTGAGATGTGTGTATGGATACAAATTAGCTTGCAAATAAGTTGGTTAAATTAGTTGAACTACCAGTTAGAGTTAATTACTGATAAACTGACTGAATTCAACTAACTTGTTTGAATCCGAATATCTTTTTAACCAGTTTGTAGTTTATTATAATTTCATGTCATTTATCCTTAGGCAAACTCATTGCTACCCAGCAAACATTGCATTCATCTCTTATTGGTTCCCAATAGTATTCCCTATGCCACTTTCCAACAATTTTACCAAGCCTTCTTCATTCTCGAGTCTCAAACCTGACCTTTGCCTCCCATACTCTCAGCAAATGGCCTCATCTCCTACTTTTCTGACATCAGCCCATTCATCATGAGTTCCCTCAAGTCTTATCACGGGATCATAGGATTTGGAGATGGATGGAACATTTAAAAATCATTGATTCTGGTCCCTTCCTTTTACAGATAAAGAAACTCAGGCCCAGAAAAGTTAAACTTACTCAGGGTCACCCAGGAAATAAGCCAAAAAACCATTCAAGTCCAGTACATCTCATTCCAAATCTAGGTTCTCTTTCCATGACACTACTCCCTGTCAGAAGACACTGAGTGTCTTACTGTCTGTCTTACTTACTCCTCCTCACTGTCCTGCTTCTTTTCCAGCCTCAGAGAAAGAGGCAGCTCTCTGAGCTGGTAAGGCCAACCTCTCTCCCTTGGCATTGGCGCTTATTGAACTGTATAAAGTTGGACTGAATTGTATAGACAACCTTAAACCAAATCAAGCGTTTGTACAAAAAGCTAACGTATCAAGAGGGAAGAGTCTCAATTATGTGAGATTAATTCTATCTCACTATAAAAATATAAATTGCTCTTAAATTTGGACTCTGGCATTATAATCTTTATAAAATCATTCTCATGAGGATTTCAACATGGCAGGTCTACATCTCAATATAAATTGAATATCGGGAGTTGCTTTTTTTTTCTATTTGGCAGCTATTGATTTCTTCTCCCCACTGGTGTTCAATGGAACTTAGACTGAAGTGGCTGTCTTGGGATAGTGACTCCAATGAATCTAATTCTTTATCATCTCCAAACATCTTGGCCCAGGCCTCTGTGTCATTGATTGGTGACAGTAGAGTTCCAAGAATGGGGGTAGTGTGTGTGTGTGTGTGTGTGTGTGTGTGTGTGTGTGTGTGTGTGTGTGTGTGTGTGTTTAAATTTATCTCCATGGCTTAGGTCAAAAATGGAATAGTTTGTTTGTATATATGTATCCCACCCAAAGTGATGCTTATAATTAGATATTATAATATAATATTGCACATTATATTATTATATAATATGGTTATATTGTAATTTAATGCACATTATATTATAATGCACAATATATATTATCATATATACCATACTATACCACAATAACATTACCATATGTTATATTATGATACATATATATGCATATTATATTCAATCAGTTTCTGGAATTAGTGGGAATTCAGACAAGAATGAGGTGAAATTTACCTTTGCTTCATCCACTCATTCTTCACATTTAAAGGGGAAATTACCAAGATAAGATAGTAGGAGTACTTAAAACTTTCAAAAGAACAAACCATTGCCAAACACCCATTTATTTATAAAAATTGATATGCTTATTACAAGAAATATTCCCTAATCCTTAAAGCGAGTTCTCTAATAGCAATAATAGCAACTTACATTTCTTTGGCACTTAAGTGCTTACAAAAGTCACTCCTCATAGCAACTGTCTACAGTAGGCGATGCAAGGATTATTTATCGGTATTTTATAGGAAGAGGGTTCAAAGAGCCTAAGTGACTGAGATTTAAAGCCAGGTTTCTTCTGATTCTTTGTACTGACTAGGTGGCCTAGAAGAGTGCAAGACGTGGAGTTAGGAAGTTAGGAAGATCTGAGTTCAAATCTAGCCTCGTAGTCCTTACTAGTCACATAATCTGATCAAATCATTTAATTGTTCTATGCTTCAGTTTCTTTCTTTCTTTCTTTCTTTCTTTCTTTCTTTCTTTCTTTCTTTCTTTCTTTCTTTCTTTCTTTCTTTCTTTCTTTCTTTCTTTCTTTCTCTCTCTCTCTCTCTCTCTCTTTCTTTCTTTCTTTCTTTCTTTCTTTCTTTCTTTCTTTCTTTCTTTCTTTCTTTCTTCTTCTTCTTTCTTCTTCTTCCTTTTCTTTTTTGGAAGGCAGTTGGGGTTAGGCGACTTGCCCAAGGTCACACAGCTAGTTTTTGTGTTAATCACATGGCTAATAATTGTGAACTCAGGTCCTCCTGACTCCAGGGCCAGTGCTCTATTCACTACATCACCTAGCCACCCTATGCTTCAGTTTCTTATCTGTAAAATGGGGATAATAATATTATTTGCTTTACAGGATTGTGAGAATCACATGAGGTAATATATATATATATACACATATATACATGCATATACATATGTGTAAAGTACTTTGTAAACTTTAAAGAGCTATAGAAATGCTAGCTCTTATTGAGTCCTGCCTACCAATTCAGATTTTGTGTTACCTGAAAGTTATAAAAATCTATGATTAAATCCAGTTCACTCATTTGGATGGACTGTCTCTCCAGTCTATAATAGTAAAATCTATCTGTATTTTCGATGTGAATATTTTTCTTCATGGATTTTCCTATTATTTAAGTAATGCTATGAGCTAACATTATAACATACTATAAAATCTGAAAAGCACTTTACGTATATTAATTAACAAACATTTATTAAGTGCCTACTATGTGCTAGGCATTATGCTAAGCACTGGGGATATAAAAAGAGGCAAAAGGCAGCTCCTGCCCTTAAGGAGCTTAGAGTCTAATATTATCTCATTTGATCCTCACAACAGCCCTGGGAAGTAGGTACTACTGTTGTCTCCATTTTAGACGTGAGGAAACAGGTTCAGAAAAGTTAAGTGACTGTAATGGAAATGCAAATTTAAAGATCTTCCCTGCCCCTAGCTTAAGTGCACCTGGAGCCTGTGGTGGGAGGCTTGTTTTTCAGGAAAGCCCACACCTTGATACTTTGTGATTGGGCAGTGGGTCCAGAAGGTTGTTACATTCTCTGAGCCAGGAGAAGGCTATATACACCCTTAGGAGAGGCTTTGCTTTGGGGCTCACTTTGAGAAGTGTTGTGTGATTTGACCAGATGAGACTCTGGGAAGCCGTTGTTGAGAGCCCCCTGGCTTTGAAAACCCAGATGTTGATGCTTCCCTCTCTGGTAACTGTGATTTGGTATTGATATAATGGTGGGACAGTTTGGAAGCCTGTCTGTTTGATCTGTAAGTTCTGTAACTCTGAAGTTTGGGGTGCTGACCTTTTTTCCCCTGAACTAGGTAATGTGTGTTTGTTTGATTAAAGTAAGCTTGTTAACCCATTTTGAGTTGCTTTCCTTCTGAAAAGCAGATCTAAGAACCTATATTGGCAGCTACCCTGGGGATATTGGGGTGCTTGCTGCTGCAAAATGGCGACGAGGATGGGATCTGCTGAGTAAAAGGAAAGTATGGGGGCTGGGATAATTGTTTGTTTCCCAGTTGTGGTAGCTGTGATTCTGTGGAGCCATGGAGCAGGAGAAAGGAACGGCCTGCATGCTGACCTCACTGAGCTGAGAGCAGGAATGGTGAACTGCCTGCATGGAGACCTGTGGAGAAGCCAGGAGCTGCTGCCTTCTGCTGGAGGAGAAGGAACCCAGGAGTTTGGAGTTCAGCCACAGGACAAGATAAGGACTGTGTGGCAAAGCTGGGGCACTGAATGTGTTTCCTTGCTGCATCCCACAGTTTGGGACCCGGGGGGATGGACTTGAGACCATGTTGGGTGGGGTGAAATGCCGTGGACCCCCCAAGGACTCCAACCTGTTGGTTTTGTTGCCTAGTTCCCTCTCTGGATTTGGAACCAGGGGCTGGAGCAGTGTTATGGGAAGGACACCGCCCCCCTCCCAAGAGTACTTTATGTGATAATGCTTTGTATTTTGTGAATTGATGTGAAAACGCAATGTACTTTGTTTAAGACCTGGTGGCCACTTTGGTAACTTTAGATGTACCTTGAAAATGTGACCTAAGAGATGTTTAGTGCTAATTCAAATGTAAATTGTGTATGCTATGGGCATGAAAGATCTTGGGGCCGAATGTAATGGAAATGCAGATTTAAAGATCTTTCCTGCCCCTAGCTTAAGTGCACCTGGAGCCTGTGGTGGGAGGCTTGTTTTTCAGGAAAGCCCACACCTTGATACTTTGTGATTGGGCAGTGGGTCCAGAAGTTTGTTACATTCTCTGAGCCAGGAGAAGGCTATATAAACCCTTAGGAGAGGCTTTGCTTTGGGGCTCACTTTGAGAAGTGTTGTGTGATTTGACCAGATGAGACTCTGGGAAGCCGTTGTTGAGAGCCCCCGGGCTTTGAAAACCCAGATCTTGATGCTTCCCTCTCTGGTAACTGTGATTTGGTGTTGATATAATGGTAGGGCAGTTTGGAAGCCTGTCTGTTTGATTTGTAAGTTCTGTAACTCTGAAGTTCGGGGTGCTGACCTTTTTCCCCTGAACTAGGTAATGTATGTTTGTTTGATTAAAGTAAGCTTGTTAACCCATTTTGAGTTGCTTTCCGTTTGAAAAGCAGATCTAAGAACCTGTGTTGGCAGTCACCCTGGGGATATTGGGGTGCTTGCTGCTACAGTGACTTACCTAGGATCATTTAGCTAGTTATTGTCCAAATTGAGGTCTTCCTGATTCTAAGAAGAGTACTCTATACACTAAGCCAAAATACCATAATACCAAATAGGTAAGTTAAATTAATTATGTAAAAGAATTTAGTAAATTTTTTTAATCTGAGGTAATTTCTAATAATAAAAACTCAAAATACTAAAATTGGGTGATCTATTTTAAAATGTTGTTTTTTCTTTTAAATACTCAATCCAGGTATGATTGATGCAATACATGGAAATTCAAGGTTTAGACTAAAGTTCTATCGTCCACTCAACTTGTACTGTCCTGAGATAGCCTTGAGAGAACAGCTCTGTTTATGTGAACATTGGAATCAGTGACCTCAAGAATTCCTGTCATTCCCAACATTTGAGAACATATGGTCTCCTAGACCAACCTGCCCTCTGATGTTTCCATAATCACCTGGCCCCACAAGGTGAGTTGAGAGTCTGCTGATAACTCAACGTACTCCTATATTTCCTCCTCTCTCCTGAGTCTTTTCTGCAGAGGCAATTTGCTTGGATGTTGTGCCTCAGTTCAAAGGCTATCTGGTGCTTTCTTAATTCCAAGCCTACAGTAATCATTGCAATTCTGACTTCAGATGTGAAAATAATTGACAAGAAAAGCCTGCTTTAGTAATAAGATAAGTGTTATGCAAAGATGCTTAGCAAAGCGAAATGGAGAATCAGCTGATAAATGAGTTACTTTTGGATGTCTTACCAACTTTTCTTGGGGCTTCTTTTTATTAAGACTGAGTTTTTGGAAGTAGAATTGGCTGTAAGCCTGGGCAAAATAGGCAACTGTCCAAGCCTACCTGTCCCTACCCAGGGCAAATCACTTAACCTCTCTGGGTCTCAGTTTCCTCCTCTGTAAAATGAGGGGACTGGACTTTTTGGTCTCTAAAGCCCCTTTTAGCTCTCAACCTTTAATCTTATGAAATTATCCTCCCCACTTATTTCCTCTGGGTTAAGGCATTGGGTCTCTAGAAATCTGCTAAAATACACTCTTAGGTAAGTGAGGTAACACATTAAGCCACAAGGAACCATTGTCTCATTAGCCTGAATAAGCCTTTCAGATTAATTAGCCATTATCTTATAAAGCAGAACAACTAAGTAGTGGCAAAGTTTACAGAACTCTGGGCTGGTCTCAGACACTTACTAGCCATGTGACCCTGAGTAAGTCATCCTATTTGCCTCAGTTTCCTCATCTGTAAAAGGTATTGGAGAAGGAAATAACAAACCACTCCAACACCTTTACCAAGAAAACCCCAAAAGGAGTCATGAAGAGTCAGACATGCCTGAAAAATGACTGGTCAGACAGACATTGTATAAAACAAACATCAAGGCTCTAAGGATATAGAATATGTTTTAGGTAAATAAAATGAGGAGAAAGCAAAGTATCCCAAAGAGGGTTGCCCTGGAAGGGCAGGTCTAGATGGGGTATTCTACTATTGTCCCTAGACAGTCAGAGGACAGCTTATGGCCAAGAGTGTATGACAGAGAGTATGGATGTTGGGGAGCTAAGCTTCTTTCAACTTTTCCCAGATTCAGACCTGCTAGATTTTTTTTTTGCTTTTTTTTGAGGGGCAATTGGGGTTAAGTCACTTGCCCAAGCTCACACAGCTAATAATTGTTGAGTGTCTGATACTGGATTTGAACTCAGGTCCTCCCGACTCCAGGGCCAGTGCTCTATTTACTGTGCCCCCCAAAGATATTTGCAATTTCTTTCTTTTTTTTTTTTTTGCCTGCTAGATTTTTTAAAAAGAGTAATTGTAAATTCAGCATAAAATGTCTTTTCTTTATGGGGAAAAGTTTTGTGGGAATTTGTTTCAGGAAAGGATGGATGAGCTCATGACTAGATGATAAAGAGGTCTTTCTAAACACTGAGTCTATGATTCCATACAAGTAAATCATCATAGAACATAACTGGGGGTTCCAGCCAAGCTCTCACCAGCTCCACTCTCATAAGTGCTGGGAGCATGGGGTAACCATTCCTCAACAGTGAGTGAGTGAGTGTGTGTGTGTGTGTGTGTGTGTGTGTGTGTGTGTGTGTGTTGTGTTTTCTTGGCTCAGAGGCTGGCTCTCTATCAACTACACCACGGGTTCTCTTTTGCTGAATGGACAGGGCACTGGCCTTGGAGCCAGGAAAACCTGGGTTCAAATCCTGCTTCTGACACATACTATCTGTGTGACTTCTTGCTGTTTAGTTGATCAGTTGTGTCTGGCTCTTCCCGACCCTGTTTGGGTTGTTGTTGTTTTTTTTTTTTTTGGCAAAGATACTAGAGTGGTTTGACATTTCCTTCTCCAGTTCACTTGCAAATGAGGAAAGTGAGGAAAACAGGGCTAAGTGACTTTCATAAGGTCACACAGTAAGTGCTTGAGGCCTGAATTTGAACTTAGGAGTTGGGACTCTATCCATTGAACCACCGTGTTGCCCCTTAGCAAACCATTTAATCTCTCAGCGCACCAGGCCATTTTTTTTTTTACAGTTTTCAATTGATTTATTTTTAGTTTTTCTTTTCTTTCTTCTTTTTTTTTTTTTTAGTGCTTTTTGGAGGGGGGAGGGCAGGGCAATTGGGGTTAAGTGACTTGCTGAAGGTCACATGGCTAGTAAGTGTTAAGTGTCTGAGGTCGGATTTGAACTCAGGTCCTCCTGACTCCAGGGCCAGTGATCTATTCACTGCGCCACCTAGTCACCCCTATTTTTAGTTTTCAACATTCACTTCCATAAGTTTAAATTTTTCTCCTCTTCCTTCCGCACCCCCTCTCTAAAACAGCTTGCAATCTGATATGGGCTCTACACAAATATTACTATTAAACACACTTTCACGTTAGTCATGTTGCATAGAAGAATTATAATGAATGGGAGAAACAATGAGAAAGAAAAAAATAAAACAAAATAAAACAACAAAGAAACTAGTTTGCTTCTTTCTGCATTCTGGCTCTAGTTTTTTCTCTGGATGTGGAAGGCATTTTCCATCCTCAGTCCTTTGGAATTAAGTGCTTGCATTGCTGAGAAGTCTGTCAAAAGCAGTCATCGCACACTGTGGCTGTTACTCTGTACAATGTTATCCTGGTTCTGCTCACTTTACTCAGCATCAATACTGGAGTGGTTTGTTATTTCCTTCTCCAATTCATTTTACAGACAAGGAAACTGAGGCAAAGGGTGAAGTGACTTGCCCAGGGTCATACAGCTAGTAGGTATCTGAGGTCAGATTTGAGCTTCTGGAAATGAGTCTCCCTGACTCCAGGGCCAGCACTCTATGCACTATGGTGACACCCTTTGATAGCCAAGTCAAGAATAGAAACTCCATCTTCCAGTTCCAGGTATTTCTCCCCATATCTTGAATATTCTCACTCCTCCTTCATCTCCATCTCATGACTCCCTTAGCTTCCTTCAAGTTCCAGGTAAAATCCTACCTTGTACAGGAAGGTTCTTCCAAATCCCCTTAATTCTAGTGCCACAGGGATTGTCTTTTGCCTTTCTTTGTATCCCCAGTGCTTAGCACAGTGAGGCTCTTAAATGTTTATCGATTGACTAATCAATACTGTGCTGTAGTGTGATGTTAACTAGGAAGGAGGTCTCTGGTAGAGTGCTCCAGAGATCTGTGCCTGGACTATGCTGGCCAACATTTTATCATGACTTAGAAGAATAGCTGGCATACTTATCAAATTTCTACATGACATAAAACAGGAATGGATAACTAACATATTAGATGAGAGGTTGGCAAACTATGCCCATCATCTATTTTTCTATGGCCTCAGAACTAAGAATTGGTTTTTATGTTTTTAAATAAGGTTTTTTTGTATTTAAAAATGCAAAAACCATTCTTAGCTCACTGGTAGAACATAGTTTGGCTGTTGGGCTATGCACTTTGCCAATCCCTATACTAAATGATGGTTGGATTTGGAAAAAAAATAACCAACAACCTTGAAAAGTTAGAGGATTGGGCAAAGTTGAATAAAATAATAATTTGTGAAATGTCACGTAAATTCTAATATGATTAAAAATCAACTTCACAAGAAAAAAGATGGTCAAGGTTTGACTAGACATCAGTTTGTTTGCAAAAGATACAAAAGTTTTTGTGGTTTACAATTCCAATAGTAGTCAAGAGTGAGAAATTACAGTCAAGAAAGGTAATGCAATTTTATGCCACACACAAAAATCATGGCATCTAGGTCTATAGGACAGCTGCTCTGGCTGATCTAAATGTCACTTCTTAGGAAGGATATTGATAAGCTAGAGAGAGTCTGAAGGAGACCAACCAGCCAGATGGAAATTCTTGAGATTCTGAGAATATATTGCCATGAAGACAGGTTGAAGGAAATGGGGATACTTATTCCAGAGAAGAATTAGGAAGAAAATGGTAACCCTCTTTATATATATATATATATACATATATATATGTATATATATATGTATATATATGTGAATATATATATTTATATATACATATAAATATATATGTGAATAATTATTATATAGAAGGGGGAATAAGAAATTTAATGTTCTACTTGGCCCCAGATGGCAGAATAAAGAACAATGGATGCCAAGAGACAATTTTAGTCTTTATATAAGGAAAAAATTTCTAACTAAAACTCCTCCAAGTTGAATTGGCTGCCTCTGGAGCTAGTGGTTTTCCTCTCATTCAAGGTCTTCAAGAAAAGGCCAGATGATCACTTGTGAGGTATGTGTTGGAGGGAGGGCTTATTCAGGTGTGGGTTCACCTGAAATTCTGTGATCATAATGAATTATGGGCAGCTGGGCAGTGTAGTGCCTAGAGTGCCAATCCTTAGTCCAAAAGATATGAATTAGTATCTGATCTCCGACATTTACTAGCTGTGTGACCCTAAGTGAGACACTTGATGAGACACTTGACTTCTGTTTGCCTAAATTTCCTTATCTGAGGATAATAACAGCACTTAACTCCCAATTTTGTGAGGATCTAATAAGACAATAATTATTAAGTATTCAGCACGGTGCCTGGTACATAGTAAGTACTACAAAATATTAGGTATATTGTTATTATTGTGAGACAGGAAGATAATGGTACTGGACTGTCTTCAAAATCCTTTGCCGCATTCATGCTCAGAGACCAGGGGTGACCCTTGGGACCTAAGAATGGAAATAGTAAAAGATAGCAACATTCAGATATATTTCCCTTAGCCCAAGCTGAGGAACAGAAAACATTTAATCCTATCTTCTCTTTCTGAGTGGCTTTCTCTTAGTCTGCTCTCCTTTATTATAATATATTATCTTTCATTCCTTATTCCCTGCCTGAATCTGCTCCCTATCTCCCCAACCCCTCACTCTCTTCAGTTATTCCTATTCTCATTGAAAACTTGCTTTCCTTTTTTCATCCTTTAAGGCCAGGATTTCTGTACCTTTTACACTAACCAACTAATTTATCTGATAACTGAATCCATATAAGATACTATGAAAAGGATAGGGAAGGTGTTTATTAATATCTTATGCTAGGCTATAGGCTAAGCCTTTACAAACAACTCATATGATCCTCTAAACAACCTTGTGGAGAAAGGTGCTATTATTATCCCCACTTTGCATTTGAGGAAATGGAGGCAGCAGAGGTCAAGTGACTTGCCCAGGATTACATGGCTAGTAAGTATCTGAAGCTAGATTTGACCTCAGGTGGTCCTGACTTTGGGGCCAGAGCTCTAATTACTATACAGTTGCTCTTTCTTCCTGGGTTTCCTTTCCTTTCCTTTCTTTTCTTTCCCATTAGTTTCCATTCTGTCTTTGCATTTAAAAATTCTACTTCCATCATCTTATTTTTCAGAGGATCTACTTATTCAAATATATTTATCTTTTGTTCTAAGGTCACTTGACTCAGATTTGACTTGCTCATGTCTTCCTTACTCAAATACTCAAAGGGATTGATTGGTGATCTCACTGACCCAGGAGTTTGCTTCAGCAATGCAGACTGTAACTCATTTGTGCCTGTACATCTGGTATAGCTCTTCTCCATATTTTCTCAAAAGCTCCCCATAGGACAGTCTACTCATCCTGTTTGAGTAGACCCTTTTCAGTGAGCCTCTAATAATAGAAGGAGTAACCTTTCTTACTTTTCAGAGTTATTAGTGGAAATAGAACCCTCTGGATGTCTGCCTATTATCCTTGGTTCTTTCTGTCTTTGCTTTTCAGTAATTATCTCTTCCTGTGATAAAATTCTTTGGTCACACCCTTTACTTTTGTTCTTCAGAGTTCCTCATGTATTGTAGAACACCTACCATGCCCCTCTGCATTGCCATCTTTGTGGGACTTCTTTGGAGGCAGTGGTGTAAAATGGGGAAGTTAAATGAAGCAGTGGCTATAGTGTCAGATCAGACCTGGAGTCAGACCTGTGTTTAAATTCAGCCTCAAACATTTACTAGCTGTGTGAGCTTTGGTAAGTCACTTAACCTATCTGCCTCAGTTTCTTCCTCTGTAAAATGGGGATAATAGCACCTATCTCCTTGGGTTGTTGTGAAGATCAAATGAGATAATGACTGTAAAGTACTTAACACAGTGTCTGGCATATGGTGACCATTATGTAAATGATAGCTATTACTACTACTACATGGCTCCATCAGTAAGGTGTTACTCTTGACAAGATGGGCCTTCATTTTCCTGGGAAGTCTGAAGTCATCAAAAATACTTTGCAATTTCCTCAAAGCAGTTCAATCCAATCTCCTCCTTTTCAAATATGAGTCTAGTTTTTGTGTCCATCCAACTGACTTAGTGAGATGTGAATACTGGTAGGCACATTTTTATGAGATTTCAATCGAGATGCTTATTGAAATCTGGACTACAGACTTTCTTCATCTACTTGGTCTTTCCTGGATGAATGAATGGGTCAGATTCCTTTGAGTGATTACAGATCCCTTCAAGAGGCTTGATGGATCAGAATAACATCTGGAGACCTCACTTTCCACACATGGACTCTGGGCTGTATCTTCTCCATCACAGTAGTCAATTTTTGGCAAGTATATATCTTCCTGTTTTATGCTTTGCCTAGTATTTATTATTAGAGGTTATTTAAATTTTTTTTTGCTTTTTGGGTTAAGTGACTTGCCCAAGGTCACACAGCTAGTTTTTGTGTTAAGTGGCTGGGGCTGGATTTGAACTCAGGACCTCCTGACTCCAGGGCCAGTGCTCTATTCACTGCGCCATGTAGATGCCCCATTAGAGGTTATTTTGTCATTACATATTCTAAGGAAATGTGGATAATCTTGATGTAGGGATGGGAGATATGGGTCTTTAAGGAATCATGATCTGAATTGAATGCTTTTTTGATAATTAAAAAATTAGAAAAATGGGATTTATATTCTTCAAATCTTTCATTTAACTGTGAAATGATATAGGACATGTCTTTAATTATTACTATACTTCTGGTTTTCCTTTTTTTCAGTATTAATAAGGCTGAACTTTTTCCCATGACTTTGTTATTTTTTCCTTTAAATACCTCGTGCGTTGGCCTTTCATAGCCCTTACATTTGTATCACTCCACCAGCATGAATCTTCCATGTATAGACATTCCAATATGGCTGCTTTTCCTGTCTTTGTTCTGTTCAGCCACCTCTACCTCCTTTTTATGGACCTCAGAGATGTTAGAAGACGAGTGTGATGGTTCTACTATCCTTGATGAAGGAAATAGTTTGTTGAAGCAGGTTGCGCAAATCTTTTCCATTTTTCTTTTGTTTGTAGTTCTTCTTCCATTTTCATCTTCGAATGCCCTTGGGATGACTTTGCTTAGTTGGACTTGCTGCCAAGCTGTCATGGTTTTACCCTCCACTGCCTCATGTTGCTTTATGAGACAAAATCATCCATCATGCTTCTTTGTAAGATTTTATAGACGAGTTTATGTTATAACCCAGTGTTGCCTTTGGCAAGCTGTGTTCTCTATTTGGCAAATACATTAGATGTTTTCTACCTAAGGCACTTTATGGACTCTTTTGGTCTCTTTGTTGTGGCAATTAAATTACATTGGTTTACCTTCTGGATGAAATTATTATAATTCTTCCTTATAAGCCTTAATTTATGTACTTTATTCTTTGATATTTTCACTTAATTTTTTAATTCCTATTCTGAACTCTTCTGTAGGCTTTTGAACTTATTCCATTGCCTTTGCAGGGAACTTTGTAGAATTTTCTATTGTAGTATCCCTTCTAGCTAGTCCCGCTATTCATGCTCCTACTTGAGCATTGAGTACCCTGAAGGGATTACTTGCTACCTTGAGATGACAGATATTCTGTGAGGCAGAACAGGTCAAACTATGACCCCTGTGCTTGCCATGAATAGTCAGTAAATACCATCCAAAGCAATGGTACTTCTTAAGACATCATAGTAAGAACAGTAGCTATAAAATATTTCTTCTATCAATCTAAGGCACGTTGTGCCATGGAGTCAATGAGAAGAGTTGCGAAAACCTAGATAACACTAATAGTGTGGCACATATGAAGGGAAGAAAGGTGTCCGAGGTAATCCATGTGCTTTCCTTTCTCGTAGTGATCTCATGTTACTAATTCCTAAGCACAGTGTCTCTGCTGAGATAGGACACTCCATGCAGCTTGATTCCTGAATGCCAAGACTAATTCTCTCTTTCATCTCAAATTGTCTCTCTTCTCTGTTGCCAAGGGTCACACTTCTTAGAACGAATCCCCTGACATGCACACAATGTCTGTCTCTCTCTTTCTCTCCTTCTCTCCTCCCTTGATGAGGTTTCTCCAAGTGGTCAAGTATCTCTGCTACAAGATGCCATGATGGATGAGGGAACAGAGAAGAGAGAGATTCCCTCTTCTCCCTTCCCTATGGTAAAGGCACAGCAGGAGAGGTGAAGTGGTACTTTCTTAAGAGATGTATTCTTCCTCCGTATGTGACTCTTTGGATTTGAGGAGTCATATTCAATAGCTGTTTCCTATCTCAATCATCTTTCAGAATTGACAAACTTTGTGGCCCACCAGGTGCATGGCCAATCTTCCTTTAGTCAATGACAAGCTGTAACTTTAATCTCATAGAACTCCTTCACACCTTCCAAATGGTAACAGGGTGTAAACATGTTTTTGCACCTCTTTTAACACATTAACACCCTTCCTCTCTCTTATCCTTCCCCCTTTTGTGATTTAATTAACTGCTGGAGTGGAGGTGGGTAATCAATTGGTCAGGGACCAGCCCTTCAACTCCTGTGAGATAGCTTCACCTTCCTCAGAGGATTTTTGACTCAGTTTCTTTTATTGCAAAGTACTCTTGAAAAGGATCTTTATTTGAATGCTTTTTTTCATTTCTATTCTTCAGTTAGCTTTTGTCTATCTTAATCAGTCACTCTGCTGATTTTTCTATGGTTTCCTTGCTAAAAATGTGCTTACTTGCAATCCTTTCCCTTTAGAAGGCCAAGAGCTTTTGTGCTTCCCATCCCTTTTTCACATTTACTGTCTATTCTCTCTTCTCTCAGATCATCAGGCAATGGTGAGAGGTCAATTTTCCACCAAGGGTGAAGGTGGCCTATTGGGACACTGCTGCAGGGAGACTCTGAATAGCCCCTGTAATTGTTCTTATTCTCCATTCTACTGGATTCCACAGTCTTCTCTGCAACTGATTTTGTTCAGTTATTAAACTGAGCTCCACGGGCTGGTTGTGAAGGGGTATTTGTGGGTGGGTCCTCTCTTATACTGTTGCGGAAAAGCCGACATTTGTAACTTTATTTTTATTATTTTTCTCTACTTTTTATTATTTATTTTTAATTTTTTCTCTACCTTTATTTCATTATTATCTATTTTCTTTTAAAATTTTCTTTTATTATTTTCTTTCTTTCCCTCTTTTCTTATTTCCTCTAACTTTATCTCATTCTTACTGGCTGTCTTACTCTTCCTATGCCATATTACTTCATTTGAACCAGCACTCACTAATAAATAATCATTTATTTAGTGCCAGACACTGTATTAGGCACTTGAGATGCAAATAGTGAAAAATAATCCCCACTCACAAGCTTACATCCTAACAGGGGAGAAATCAAGTGCATATATCAGCATGTCCAGAATAAATACAAAACTTACAAATAGAAATGTGAGGTAATTAAATACATAGTAGTTTGGGAGAGAGGTTAGAAAAGACTGTGTAGAAAGTGCATTTGAACTGTGAGACAGACATGAAGAGGGCATGCTTTCCAGTTTTCCTCTACTGTCTTTTCTTCCTGTCATCCCTATTGCTACATAGCTTTCTCTGTTTTATGAGTCTTAGGGCTGGTCTGGCTCATGGGTTTCTTTGTTAGTGAGGTTCTAACAGACAACTTAAAAAGGGGTAAAGTTCTGGTGCTTAAAATTGTAGCATTCCCAGGTATATCAAGGAGCAAGCTATGGGAGTTGGGGGACTCCTAGAATCAATGGGTTGGTAAGTTTGTTTTCCTTTTTCCCTTCCCTTCCCTTCCCTTCCCTTCCCTTCCCTTCCCTTCCCTTCCCTTCCCTTCCCTTCTTTTCCTTTCCCTTTTCCCTTTCTTTCCTTGTTCCTTTCCTTTCCTTGTTCCTTTCCTTTCCTTTCCATTCCTTGTTCCTTTCCTTTCCTTTCCATTCCATATAGATTACCTTGTATCAGTTTTTCACTTCTTGTCATCACTGACATTTCTGTATCTGAGGGCTTTTTACTTGTGTTATTTGGTGTGGTACACATTGGGAATCTCTTACTCCTGCCATTTTCCCAGGATTCCTTGAGAGAATGGTTTAGGTAGTTTGAATGTTGAGCATTTCGGGCTTGGCAGAAAGGGAGGACAGTTCTGTGGTAGGGTAGTGGAGAAGCCTATTTAGGGAGCAGGGAGGGGTCTTTATATTTGTAACCCCTAATCCTAGCATCTTAGCTTCTGACTATTTTAAAGGCTGGCCCTGCTGGCCTATACAATTCTGCCTCTCTCCAGTTAACCATTCTCCCTTTTGTCTTCATGTGTGGATCAGATGGGATGATGTAACAGAACGTGTTTTACAAATGTCAGATTAAAGCAAAGGTGTAAGAACAGGATTTGTTCCCCATTCCTTCCAACTTTCAGGCACTAAACATTTGGAAATCAAGGACCATGTTAAGTGCAAAGAGGTTAGACAAACCTCTTGGGGGCCTCCAGTGGCAGGAAATTCTTCTGCCTAAGATAAGAGGCTTGTATTGAATGCTGTGGGAAACCTTTTCATATCCAATTAGGCAGTTTTGAAATGCTCATTTACCCGGTACTCAGTACTGTCCCTTCCAGAGTCATTAGAGTACACAGGGTCTTGGTAAGACGTGGGTTTCTGTTTTCAAACACTAGAGTGAGTGCTTTTGAAGCCTTTATCTATTTACATAGTATAGCATTTATCATCCCATAGACTGGCGCTGCTATAACGTTAACACAGAGGCACATATTGAAGAAAGCAGGATGAAAAAAATCGACTCCCCAAGCATTAATAACTCAGAGGTTTCATTTGTTTTAAGCCTCCACAGGCTTCAACATTTTTCATGCACAAAGGGACAGCATCATTTCCTAGTTTCTCCCACTGAGCTGAACCTTTTGTTTCATGAACACTGGGTTTCAGAGTTTCAATCCTAAAGGGAACAAACCAGCAAACTTTCTAATTTTGTTAAGGTTCTTATAACTTAAAAAAACAGTGAAAAAAGGATCTTGGTGAAGAACAGGCTGTTTCCCAGACTGAGGGCTTGACTGTAGTGACAGCTATTTTTAGTGAGAATGCTGGCAGGCAGCATTCTACGTAAAAGCCTCTGACAAACGTACCCTAAATACCTTCCCTCCTTGTTCAACCTAGATGGGAGAGAACAGTTTTCCCATTACATTTTCCTTATTTCAAAACTTTATTTGCACAGATATAGCTTTTACTGCTCAAGGCCCAATATTGCTGTTTAAAGTGGGGTGAAGGACAGCTGTCAAAGCCTTAAGGCAAGGTTGTTTATACAGCTATTGTCTATTGGTTGCCTCAAGAAAGATTCAATGCTTTGAAGATAGATGCCAGTATGAAAAAAAAGCCCCCCAAAACAACAACATTGATTGAGCCTAGTTCCCAGACAAAATCTAAAGTTTGACATCATAGTATCATAGACTTAGACGTATTCATAGCCTTGGAGTCCAACACAGCATTTTACATGAGGAAACTGAAGACCAGAGAGATGTCAATTGACTTGCCCAGGGTCATGCAGTAGTATTTGTAGTAAGTAGGATATGAACTCAGGTCTTCCTATCCACAAGTTCAGTTACTATACTGCTCTTCCTTTGGGAAGAAGTAAGCAAATTATAATTTAATATCCTTCAGTGTCATAGAACAGGAAGGGACCCTAGAGATCAATAAATCGACAATTCTCATTTTTTAGATGAGGACCTGAAGTTGAAAAAAGAAATGAAGTAACTTACTTGCTCAAGGTCACTTGGACAGTTAGTGGATGAATTGGGAGTAGAACCCATGTCTTTTGACAGACATTATGTCCTGGATCCTTATGGACAATAGTCTTTAAACAAAGGAGGTAAGAATATTGTAATTGACAACCAAGTGATTGTTCTTTTTAATTAAAGCATCAACAGTACTCTAACATTATTTTTCTCCATTTTTCCCTGAAAAGGATATAGCCAGATTTGTCTTTTTTTTTTCTTAAACTATGACACAGGCACGTCTTTACTTGTCTTTCTAGTGATGCCTGTGCCCTACCCATCCATCCCACACCACCCATGATAATGACCCCTGAAACTAATTTTGCTGCAAAGTACCATTAGCAGACACCCCATCTTTTCCATTGAAGGTGCCAGAATGCCGTTAACTCAAACAAGAATATGCTTCAGAGTCCTTGCAGTGGAAAGATCACTTGCTCTTTATCAGTGAATAGTCACTGTCCTACTAATAGGTAGAAAAGGAGATGTTGAAAATAAATGAGTAAGGAGAGCCAGTGTTCCCGACGCCCAACTTTCTCAAGGCTGTGCTGATCTAAAGGCAGATGATGTCCTTGAGCTGCTGCACAACCCAGATAAGACTGTCTGAGATAAAGTGACTGTCCCTGCTTTGACAAATGGGACTGACCTTACAGCCCAGGTAAAACATTTAGGTTTCACAGAAGTGCGCATTAGGTAGAGGATGATATATAGCTACAAGTATGTAAATCCACAGGCAGGTGTTAACTGGCTGCTTTGTTATGCAATTAACCCACAATTCACAAGCATATACAAGGAGAAAGGGATGGCACTGCTTGCCATCTTCCCTGTCTTCCTACTTAAATGATCATATTAAGAAACACTCCCTTGGAAAAGAAAGATGCACCAGCCATGGACTCTGAGTGCCTCAGTCAGAATTAAGCCTCCGTAATTCTGCCTCAAATAATGCTTGTCTAAGCATAAGATGAACCAATTAGGAGAGCTGGGCGGATAGAGGACTGAGCCTGCCTTTTGTAGTCTTCATTGAGACAGCAATTCCTCAGCTGGGGAAGGCAGCTGCAGACATCTCTTAACTCTATCTGGCCGGAAGTGAAGTGGCAACCAAGGAATGAGAATTTCACAGTTAATTTGAATCAGAGGTAGAAAAGACATTTGACATTATTGGGCTCTAGGTCTCTAGCTCAAGATAGGGTTGAGGAAGGCACATCTGCTATCTGTTAGTCTGATCCTCCGTTTCAGCCTGCATCTCTATGAAGTAGAGAATTCTAATCCTTTTCCAAACTTGGGATTCAGATCCATGATATTTTCATTTGTGCTTGCTATATATTGAACTGTTATAAGATTGGGGCTTGGATTCTATTTTTCTTTTTTTTTTTAATGTATTTATTGACTTTTAGTTTACAACATTCAGTTCCACCATCCCTTGAGTTCCAAATTTTCTCCCTCACCAACCCCTCACCATGGCGGCATTCAATCTGATATAGGTTCTATAAATACCTTCACATTAAACATTAGTCAAGTTGTAAAGAAGAATTATAACCAATGGAGTGAACAACAAGAAAGGATGGATTCTATTTTTCAAGGAGCTGACTTGGTGTGGTTCTGCAGGGTCCAAAATATGCCTTCATTATGGCCTTGGCTTTTGGACCAAAGTTTGCCTCTTGGGTGAGCAATTGCTTAATGTACCCATGCATCCTAGAGGTGTTTGTCACTGAGTGGCAAAGGAATAATTTTATGAATTACTCTTCCATGTTCACTTCAGCTGTGAAATGATCTCTAAGTTTAGATACCTTGATTACTGACCCTTAAGTGAAATGATTTGGATTTCACAGGTCTTTGATATCCTGCTAGAAAGCCAAGCTTGTTTGATGATCTTCCTATGGAAATATATCTGAATAAGGCAAAAGGATTTACCTCAAACAATCAACATTTATTAAGCAACTATTTTGTGCCAGGCATTGTGCTAAGTGTCGGGAATAAAGAAAAGGCAAGAGTCCCTGCCCTTAAAAAAGTAGTTTTCCCTTCACCATTTCACAAATTATAGATCTGGAAGGGAACTATTATGATGAGTTAGTCCAATTGCTTTATATTATAAATGAGGAAACCAAGGTCTAGAAAAAGGGAAGTAACTTTCAATGAAGTATTGGAGGTCATATAGCTAGTCATTGGCAAAATCAGCACACAAATCCAAGCCTTCAAATTCCAAGCCAAGTGCCCTTTCTCTTCTCTCATACTGTCCCTCAGCTTGATCAATGTCAGAGACCCACCAAAACATTGGTGAAGAGGGATGGGGTGAAAAGAGAGAGAGGACAGACTGGAGGAAGAACATGTAGTAATCATAACTGTAATATGAATGGAATGAACTCTCCCATAAAATGGAAGTAGATAGCAGAGTGGATTAAAAACCAGAATTCTACAATATGTTGTTTATAAGAAACATACTTGAAGCAGAGAGACACACAGAGTAAAGGTAAGGGTCTGGAGCAATCTATTATACTTCAGCTAAAGTTGAAAAAAGTAGGGATAGAAATCCTGATTTCAGACAAAGTAAAAGCAAAAGCAGACCTAATTAAAAGAGATAAGGAAGGAAACTACATCTGGCTTAAGGTACCATAGATGATGAAGCAATATCAATTTTAAACATATATGCACTATGTGGTGTAGCATTCAGATTCTTAGAGGAGAAGTTAAGTGAGTTACAGGAAGAAATAGAGAACAAAACTATACTTATCTTACCTTATATATGTATATATAGTGTGTGTGTATATACCTTATAGCTATACTTACCTTAACTGTCCCCTCTTAGAACTCAATAAATCCAATAAAAAATAAATTAAAAAGGAACTAAGGAGGTAAATAGAATATTAGAAAAGTTAGACATGACAGACATTTGGCATGATTTACACATAAAGGTGACACCATAAGCAAATTAGAAGAGCAAGGCATAGTCTACCTGTCAGATCTATGGGGAGGGTGAGAATTCATGATCAAATAAGGGATAGAGAGCATTATAAAATATGTAAAATCAATAATTTTGATTATAATAAATTTAATTTAAAAATTTCTGTAGCAACAAAATCAATGAAACTGAGATTAGAAGGGAAGCAGAAAGATGGGAAAGAATCTTTTTTTTAATAGTTGACTTTTTTATTAATACATATACATTTACTTGTCTTTTGGCTTGTTGAAGCAATAGGTTAGACAGCACTTGCCACAATAACGTCTGTCAAAATGGCTAGCCATAAAGACTCCAGCACCACATTCATCAGAAGGGCACTCTCGTCGAAGGCGGCTAATCTTTCCATTCTCATCAACCTTATAGTACTTTAGAACAGCAAGCTTAACCTTCTTTCTCTTATGCTTGTTCTTTTTGGGAGTGGTGTAAGACTTCTTCTTTCTCTTCTTGGCACCACCATGAAGCCTTAGAACAAGATGAAGGGTAGATTCCTTCTGAATGTTGTAGTCAGACAAAGTACGTCCATCTTCCAGTTGCTTGCCCGCAAAAATCAATCTTTGTTGATCAGGTGGAATACCTTCCTTATCTTGTATCTTGGCCTTGACATTTTCAATAGTATCGGACGGTTCAACCTCAAGAGTGATGGTCTTCCCCGTCAAAGTCTTCACGAAAATCTGCATCGTGGCACTGGGTCCACCTCAAGGCGGAGGAAAGGTAAAAGGGATGGTCAAAGGCAGCGGGTGGAAAACAATGAGGCTCTGCCATGGAGCACAAGGCATGCACACCTGGGAAAGAATCTTTACAGCATGTATTTCTGATAAAGGCCTCATTTCTCAAATATATAGAATACTAAGTCAAATTTATAAGAATATAAGCCATTCCCCAACTGATAAATGGTCAAAGGATATATGAACAGGCAGTTTTCAGATGGAAAAATCAAAGCTATCTATAGACATATGAAGAAAGGCACTTTGATTAGAGAAATATAAATTAAAACAACTCTGAGGTACCATCTCACACCTATATGATTGGCTAGTATGACAAAAAGGAAAAGGCTAAATGTTGGAAAGGCCATGGGAAAACTGGGACACTAATGCACTGTTGGTGGAGTTGTGAACTGATCCAACTATTCTTGAGAACAATTTGGAACTATGCCCAAAGGGATATAAAGCTATGCATACCCTTTGATCTAGCCATATCACTACTAGGTCATAAAAAGGGAAAGGGACTTACCTACATGCGTAAAAGTATTCATAGCAGCCTTTTTTATGGTGGCAAAATATTGGAGATTGAGGGAATGTCCATCAATTGAAGAATGACTGAACAAACTATGGTACATGAATGTAATGGAACACTGTTGTTCAATAAGAAATAATGAAGAGGCAGATGTCAGAAAACCTGGAAAGACTTGTACAAACTGATGCAAAATGAAACTAGCAGAACCAGGAAAACATTGTGTGATGATCAACTATGAATGACTCCACTCTTCTCAGCAACAGTGATCCAAGGCAAGTAGAAAGGACTCACAAAGGAAATGCTATCTACATCCACAGGAAGAACTGATGTAATCAGAATGCAGATTGAAGCATTTTTTTTACTTCATTCTTTCTCATGAGTTTTAAAAATTTTGATCTGCTTCTTTATTCACAACTGTAACTAATACAGAAATATGTTTTTACATGATAGCACATGTATGAATTATATCCAATTGCCTTCCATTTCCAGAAGAGGGTAGAGAGGGAGAAAACTTGGAACTCAAAATCCTGTAAAAATGAATACTAACAATTTTTTTTGATCTGTAACTGGGGGAGAAAAACTAAAAAAATATCAGAGACCTAAAAGAGAGGCCAACCCAACCTTTTAACAGGTGAGTGTTGAATTCCAGAGAAGTTAAGTGATGTACCTGAAAATAGTATGGTCAGGATTCAAACTCAGTTCTTCTGACTCGAATCTGGCAATACTATGGGTTTCAGAGAAGATAGAGTTGTCCTCAAGGGAGTGGCAGAAGAAGGGAAAAAGGGAAGGGGAGAGACAGAGACAGAAACAGAGAAGAGAGAGTTAGATTGGAATGAGGGAGAGGAGATAGATTCCTGTCTAAAACTAGAGAAATGTAGATTCTATTACCAACCATATATTTGTAAATTTTCTACCTGTACATGGTTTGTCCCATGAGGCTTCTCAGTCTGTAGTAAAACACATTTAAGTCCTTGATGAGTCAGATGACTACTAGGAGAGAGAGAGAGCATATCCTAAGGCAATCTTTGGATGGTGGTAATGGAAGCAACCAATGATAAATGTAAAGACGGATGTCTTTTGTTCAGAAAATCCTTGACTTTGTGCTACAACTTCAAAGAAAGTTAGTCATTCAATGACAGATTGCTTAAAATCCATGGATATTGTTATTGTCATTTCAGTTGTGTCTGACTCTTTGTGACCCCATTTCAGATTTTCTTGGCAAAGATATTTGAGTGGTTTGCCATTTTCTTCTCCAGCTCATTTTACAGATGAAGACCTGAAAGAAACAGGGTTAAGTGTCTAGCCCAGGATCACCCAGCTAGGAAGTATTTGAGGGGTCCAATTTGAACTTAGGTCTTCCTGATTCTAGGACTTGCACTCTATCTACTGCTCCATCTAGCTGCCCTAAAATCTGTGAAGGCTGATAAAGAATTGAGAAAAAAAATTAAAATGACAACCCCAAATCAAATGATCAGGAGACAATTTTGCATGTTTTTTTTTTTTTTAATTTTGAAGGAACATCAGCTTGCCATGTATTGCTACAGGCTATAAAAATTCAACATAAAATAGTAGTAACTTGTGGGCTTCACTTTGAAATATAGACATCTGTGCCAGCTGATAACCTTCAGCAAAGCAGCATCATGAGGGCAGAGCAGTCTAATGAGACCCACTGATTTCATGGGTTTTATGAACTTTTTCTTAACTAATCTGGTATATCCCAGCTGCTCCTTGTTTCTCATCATCTCTCAACTGAGTCCCCTAATTCATGCTGTTATGGATGACTTTCCAGCTGAAAGACCACAGCTTGAATTTGGGGAGTATCCTCATCTGCATTTCTCTAGGTGTCTTTTCACCCTTGTTTCCTCCTTGATGTTATAAATTGATGATTTTTCAACCAAGACATGGACCCAGAATAAGAATTATCCCACCTTACCAAGGGGCAAGACTTGACTGGTCACGACAGTACATTTCTAAGGATCCTTATAGGAATGAGGAGAGACTTAAAATTATTTGATATTCACTGAGTGACAGAGGTCATAGAAAATCTTGATATGATTGATACAGGGTGGCATAGGAAGGTGAGAAATTTTGGGAGGAAGAGCTTTAATTTCATTGCAAGCATCGGGCTTGTGTCCAATTTTAAGAAAAATGATGTTATAAGATGCTTTCCCTCCCATGCTAACTGAGAATGAAGATCATAGTATTCGCTTCCATGTCCTTGAGACTGGATTGGAATTCCTATGAGTTCCCACCTGGCGTAATTCCTGGCCTTTTCTCAAGGATCAGATAACTTGAAAAATCTCTGACTGCTGACTGAATCCAGGAGAATCAGCACCCAAAGACTAAGTTATAGTTTTCTTAACAATTACCAAGATACTGAAGCTAGCAGGGTTAGCTTTTTTGTACTCCCATCTAATTCTGAATAAAATTCAATCCTACTGGGGTGTGTTGTAAGGTCCTAGACAGGGGTGTGGAACCTGTGGTCTTGAGGTCACATGTGACTCTTCAGGTCCTCAGGTACAACTCTTTGACTGAATCCAAACTTCACAGAACAAATCCCCTTAATAATAGGATTTGTTCTGTAAAACTTGGACTCAGTCAAAAGACTGTTCCTGAGGACCTAGAAGGCCACATGTGGCTTCCAGGCTGCAGGTTCCCTACCTTTGTGAACTTAGACGGATTTTTATAGCATGCATGTTACAATTTAACAGTCTGGTAAACCCTTTGAAAATAAGGATAATCTGATTTATTTTTGAATCTCTCCTGCCCAGAAAAATGTCTTGTAAAAAGGGCACGTTTTTTTTAATAGTTGACCATAACTAAATGAATATGTAGTAAGAATCATCTCTGATTAATTTATTACCAGAAATGCTTAGATGGGCTTTGTACATTTCCAAGTTAACAAATTATGTTTTTTTAAAAATGTTTCCAATGAAATATAGGAGTCATGTGTGATTCATATGTGAATCTGTGAAATCTATGCCAGATCTTTTTTGATTGCATGTGGATCTCATAAAGCCAAATCTAGTAGACATGAAAGAATGTGAACCATGTTACTAACAAAAGAAGACTTCTAGAAAAAACTAACAGGAAAGAAAAGTAAGCAACAGGCATTCATGTTGTCTAGGTTTTTGAAGAACCTTAGAGGTCATCTCACCCTGCTTCCCCATTTTCCAGATGAGAAAACTGAGGTCCACAGATATTAAGTGCCCTGAATGAAGTCAGGCTATATATAGATATGTATGTATGTATACAGAGCCGGAATTTGAATGCAGGTCCCCAGGTCACTAACATATAGTATTAATCCCACTGTGTCCCACTGCCTTTGTTGCATCAGGAACTCCCTGATAAAATTAACTAAAAGTATAAATTAAATGCAACTTATTTGCTGAATTTACATGATGTGTTTAATGCTATATTTTTATCGAATAATGCATGTTTTTAAAACAAGGAAATTAGCAGCAATGTAGAAAGAGGTATAAGAAGTAAAAAGAAATTATCACTGGAAACGTTTAATAATATGCAATTACTTTGATAGGTCCTGGAGCCAAAGAGAAATTTAGCATCAGCAATTTCAGAGTTAAGGCCAAATCTGGTTTTGGCACCTTCTTAATTTGCCTTCCTAATTATATTTTGCTTAGGCCAATACGAAGTCCAAAATTACATATGGAGCCCCTGTTACAATGCGTAGCACAGTACTAGGTAATAGATCAAGTTCTTTAAGCACCTTCTGGCTAGATAGTAGGAAGAAATGACCCAGGTGCATGCTGGTTAATAAAGGAGAGCTATCTTGGAATGACGATTTTAACATGGATAATTGAAAGAATTCTGGGAAACCAGGAACAGAATAAATGAACCATCAAAGACAATTGGGACCTAGCGAATACTTCTGGACACTTGTAACACCCATTCCATAGTGCTCTTCTCCTGTCCAGCTCTAGTCCTTATGGATTTACTGAGTATGTGATCACCATATTAATGTGAATGGTTCATCAGTACATTTGGTTTAGGATACCAAAGGAAAAAACAAAATTGAAAATTGAATAGACAATAATTACCTTCAGTTCAGTCTGCAGCATGATTTTGGAGTTAGAATTCCTGGGTTTGAATCCTGGCTTTGCCCCCCTGCTTTGCTAATTACTCCCTGTGTGACTTTGACCAAGTTGCTTTATAATCCTGGGTCTCAGTGTCCTCATCTGTGAAATAATGGAGCTTGACTAGATGAACTCTGGGGTCTTTTCCTCTTTATATCTATAATCCTGTGGTCTCTGGGATAGCATCTTGTCACTTCTGCCTCTGTCTAGGATGCCCTTCCTCAATCTCTCCCTGTGCAGATTCTGTCTCTTTTCTAAGGATCCATTTCATCCATGAAACCTTTTCTAAATATTTTAGTCTACATGGATCTTTCTCTTTTCTAAACTCCTAAACTTAAGGGCTGAAGCACAAATTTAGCACAGATTCATTTTGTCTTGGTCTTTATTTTCTTCATGTAGTTTTCTCTTCCTCAACAAAAATGGAAATTTCCTGAGAGTTGGTCAGGTACCTTTGTATCAGTCACTACATCTTGATTGATTTGTTATGAAATGCCTTCTTCTATTGCCAATGATTAGTGCTCAGCTCCTCCCAGATAAGTTTGTATTTATTTCGTATTTGCTGATCTCTGCCTGCCCCTCTCCCCTACCAATCTGAACTGAAGCTACTACTTTAGGGCAGCTGCCATTTCTTTTGGTATTGGTATTGTCTGCACTGGCAGTGTCTACACTTGGTAAGAACTTAATAAACATTTATTGATTTGAATAGATTCAACAAACACTTATTAAGTGATTACTATATGTAAATGTAAAGCTACACATATTTAAGCCTGGGTCTCAGAACCAATGTGAGAAAGAGGAATAGCAAAGAGAGTGCAGGGAAAAAGTCCCCACAGCATCCAAATGGGAGAAAAGAACTCAAGTTGGGTCAGTTTGTGTCCCAACATAAGAGAAAAGGTCATTCCCTCATACAGCAAATTTCCAGTAATGCAGATTAGGTTTATGAGGGAGATTTATGAGGCTCATATGAAGCACATAAAGTATATGTCTGCACACAGATGCATGCATAATATGACTGAATTGCTTATGAAATCCATCTTCATGAGCAAAGAATGGAGGGATTGTTGGTGTTGAAATGATAGTTACCCCCATCTTTCCACAGAAGACAGGATTAATATCATTAAAGATGAATCACAACGTGATTTATACACACACACACACACACACACACACGTACACTCCAACACGATGAATATTTGATTTTCTCTAACTTGGGCAGAGCTAAATCAATTTGAAGTGATAATAGAAGAGAATTAAGTTATCAGAATGTGTGTAACTATAAAGTTTTGAATACAGTTAACTCACAAGTTATTACAATTTCAGTGTAACATCTGTTATCATTGAAATAACAGATGTGTTGTGAGTTAGAGAACGAGGGGAAAATTAAAGATACAAAATATTACATTTGGACAACACAGCACAGAGGATTAAATTATTTGTGAAATGAAAATTAGTATAAAATAATGGGATATCTGAAGGGCATGTTCCAAGATGGAGATTGTAACAAGAATGATGTTCTTAATAAAATACCATATGCCAAATGGAATACTAACCTTATCTGTACCTTACCGAAGCAGGGAGAATAACAATTACCAGCTGCCATGACCATAGAATTCATCACCTAACTGTCCACCAAACTGGTAAATTAGCCTTTCCTTACTTAGCTCACTTGGTCTTTAAAGAGGAGATGCAGTTCATGAATATATGATACACAAAACCTTTCAAATGTGGCAAAACTAGCCACAGTTTACATTTTTTTGAGGTTGCCTTTGAAAACTCAAGACTTTCATTCTAAAATACGACATGGTATTTATTATACCAACTAGATTGGTGTAATGGACAAATCAGGGGAGAGTAGGAGTCAGGGGACCTGGGCTTAATTCCAGGTTCTGACACATACTAGCTATCTAACTCTGGACAAGTCAATCACTTAAACTTTCTCAACCTCAGTTTCCTCTGCTGTAATACAGGGATAATAATTCTTCATTCCTTACCTCAGGGTTGTTAAAGCACTACATAAACATGAACTAATATTACTGTTATTGAAAATGGAATTTTATCTTTGGAAAGACTTTATAGTTCACTTAGTTTCTCTTCCTACTTGATAACATGAAATCTTCCTGTATAAGTGTTTCTCTTCCAAGTGACTAAGTTAAATCCTATGATCTTAAGGCAGTCCATAAAATAACTGAAGACAGTTTCCATGTCTTCTCCAAATATTCTCTTCTTGGGCTATCCTTTTTCATATAGTACAATTCACAGATCTTCTCAAGTTGTGATTACTCCAATTTATCCTGTAGATATCCTCTTTATATATAGTTGTTTTCATGTTATTTTACCTCATTAGACTGTGAACTCCTTGAGGACAGAGATAGTGTTTTTTGGCTGTTCTTTGTGTCTGTAGAGCTTAGTAAGTGCTTAATAAAAGCTTGACTTTTCTTTCGACTCTCAAGTTGGCCAGTGGCACTCTTAAAGTATAGTATCTGAAACTGACCACAATTTTCCAGATTTGGTCTGGCCAATGAAGAGCAAGGTTAGCGTTATTGTCTTCCTTGATCTTGGAACTATGCTTTTATTATGGGCAGATGGGGTGTTCAGAGAGGGCTAGTACCTTTGGCGTAAGGGCAGCCAAGCCCTTTTCAAGGCTGCTTATCCATTTTTTGGTGTCCACCTGGCACTCAACTCTCAACTGTGGTTCTAAGAAGCTATAGCATGCACAGTGGCCATATTCCAGTAAAACTTTCCTGGCAGACAGGCTAAACTGGGTTGAAGATAACGGACCCATTGGTGAGTTAGGGGGATGTCTAGTCCAAGCATATGAAGACTTCCCCTGGTATAATGGGCAGATGAGTACAATTTGTTCCAAAGGCCACTAAGGCAGCT
Source organism: Gymnobelideus leadbeateri (assembly GCA_011680675.1). Classification (NCBI taxonomy): domain Eukaryota; kingdom Metazoa; phylum Chordata; class Mammalia; order Diprotodontia; family Petauridae; genus Gymnobelideus; species Gymnobelideus leadbeateri. The sequence goes on along the minus strand of WOXC01001434.1, from coordinate 60,178 downwards.
GAAGCAGGCACTGTGGAGTGCTTAGAGCTTGGTTAGGCATCAAAGATACCAAGGTCATCCACTGTATCCCAGGACATCTTCAGTTATCCTGACTTTGTCTTTCCACTGGACTTTGATGACTCTGGAAGAAAGAGTGAGGCTGACCACTTTGTGCAGCTCTGCCTCACTTAAATCTGATTCATACTCAAGTCATTACCCATGGTGTCACTGGTTCTCTTTGAAAACAAAGGACTGCCACCAGTAACAATACTTTTACTAGCACAGTATTTGTTTTTTTAATAGTCACATTACAATACTGACTGATCATTTTGTCAGAGATTTAGGATCATATATTAAGAGTGGACGGGGTCTCAGAGGCCATCTTTTACAACTTACTCATTTTATAGATGATGAAATTAAAACTCAGAGAGATTGTGATTTGCTCAGTGTCACATAGTTAATAAGAGCTTTAGGCAGGAGTCGAATCCATTTCTTCCTGACTAGAGATCCAGGATTTCTTTTTTCACTTTGTTGTATATGATTGGAAAAGCAGGTAGATTAGTAATTTAGCAAGAATAAAAGATAGATCAATATTCAGAACACAGATTTAGTATTCCTGAAATGTTGGAATTCAATTCAGTTCAATTTAATAAATTTTTATTGAACAACTACTATGTGCTAGGCAGTTGGGAAATGTAAAGATAAAAACCAAACAAACAACCCATCATAATACAACAACTACTACACAACAGAAAACCTAAAAACTTCCTGTCCACAAGAAACTTGTATTTTATTTGAATATAAGTATTCAAATAAAAATATATATATATATATATATACACACCCATTGATATATTTATACACATATGTGTATACTGTGTATATGTGTGTGTATGTGTGTGTGTACATAGACACATTCACACATATCTACCTCTAAAATGATAAGTAAATTCTCTTTGGGATTTTTGAAAAGCTACAGATAAGAATCAGAAAGTCTGGAGGGGTTACAAAATTTATTGATGGAAGGAGTACCTATAGGAATGCAATTGTAGTCTTATAAGTGCTTACAGTAATGCTAGGCAATATAATGTTTAGTGAATTTTTACATTAAAATTCATTGATGCAAGGTGAAGTAAGAATAGACAAGAAAACAACATATATACATGGATTCAAACTATATAAATGGAACAATCAACTACAAACAAAACAATCAAAAATGAATGTTAACAAATTACAGAGAACAATCATGGCTTCAAAGAAGAGCTACCCAATGAAAAATCCTTCCCTTACACCTTTGCAGAGATGAGAGTCCATGGATGTAGAACAGTGCATATATTTTCATATTTTTCAATTTATTGATTAGTTTTGCTAATATCTTTTAAAAATTTTATTGTTATATTTTTTGCCTTTTAGGGAGGCGAGAGTGGGAAGGGTACAAGGGGAAAGATATCAATAAAAATTTATTTTTAACTAGTTCAGCATCAAATTCTTCCTAGAACAATGGCCATACCCAGGAGGGATCTCACCAAATTTCCTAATTACATTGTTGTCTTCCCATAGACAACCAAATGAGGCAGAATGTGAGTCACACTCCACATAAAGGCCCAAGAACTATTGTGATATCTTCATTTTCCACCCTCCAACTACCTACCATCCTGCCTTTCTTATTTGAAAGGTCCGGGGAATGAATCCCACTAGGTTACCCCTTTATCAAGGCATGTGGCCCTGGAAGACTATATTGGAAATGTGAGGAATGGAGGTAGGGATGGGGAGGGTGTTGGATAGGAAATCTAATTAAGCCTGACTCTGTCTGGTTTTCAATTCTACTCCTGTTGACAGCACACTCTTGCAAGAAAGAAGTCCCTGTTGGTCTCTGCTACCGAAAGGTTTTTAATAAAATATTCAAGATAGCTGAGGACCTTTAGAATGGGTAATTTTATTCAACATACACTATGATCTTCCTTCTAGTTGTGGTCTGTGGCCCAATACCCAGGAGCCCTTCTTGGCACACATGCCTGCTATGCATTATGGTAAAGTATCCTGCGAAAAGCCAATTTACCCACAGTCAGATGTACCATACTTCAATTTTGAGGCTAAAATCCTCTCTTGGGGTTAGTTTGCTGCCATGATGATACTCTTACTGCTTCACAAATCCTGGATTTAACTTAACCACTTCTCTGCTGAATTTTTAAAGAAAGGGAATTTTTTCTTAAAAACAATAACAACAAAAAAACTGCCACACACATAGCCATGTGCAACCACAGCTGTCATACAGAGGATGAATTTCTGTAAGAAACTGCATACTTTCATTAAACAAGCCTTGTAGTAAATTTACGGGCCTTCGGCTTTGCCTCTGGTTTTGCAAGCCTACCTAACCATGCCCAGGACTTAATGAGATGGCTCCCTTCTGTGTCTTGGATAGTTTGCTCTCAAAATCTCTCTATAAACCCTCAGATTTTTTCTTTGCATCTATTATAAAACGAGCAGCAGAAAAGGAATGATTGGGTCACAATCCCTGTCAAAAGATTGGATTATTCCCTTTGGGTTACAATTGGGGAATAAGTTTTCATTATCTCTGGTAATTAGCATTATCTTTTTGAAACTGGCTTGGTTCATTAACACAGTGTACTATGCTGTATCTGTCAAAGGGATAGAGACTGGTGACATATAAAGATCCTTATTTTTTTTTTGCAGGGGGTTGGTTTGCTTCTTTATTTAGAGAAAATGTGAGGGCCCTAGTATAGGTATTCAACTTTTCATAGTTTTATGGAAGACTATCCTTATTAGAGTAATCAACATTTAAGGTAGTATCTGATCTTTTTTACATTAAACAGTAAAATAAAAAGTTTTAAGGAGGTCTTTTGTTTTATACATAAGTCATTTATAATAATAATTATATATAATATATAATAATTAATAATGACAATAATTATTAGCTAGCATTCTTTAGAGCCTTAAGGTTTGCAAAGCACTTAAAAATATTATCCCATTTGACCCTTATAGCAATTTTGGGAGGTAGATGTGTAAAGCCAAGCTTTCCAGAGGACTGCTGCTGTGAACAGCTTTCAAGGTTCTGATTACACAGTATAGTGAACTCTCTATATGTTCAGTAACAAACTAAGACCAAACATTCACAGAAATCAAAGTCCAGCATTCAGAACATTATAACTTCACAGCTTACCACATAGTTTTTACCAAAGCGGTCACATGGTTTTAAGCAAAGTACATTCATTTAGTCAACCACAAAGTCCTTAATTCAATACCTTATTTCATCAGTCACTACTCAGTACCCACAGAGCAGTCTTTTCATCTTGACTCGAGGCAGGCTTTCAGCTTCCATGGCTCCTCTTCCATGGTCCCAGCTCCTGCCCAAATCTAACCAACTGCCACCTGAGTTCAAAGGCAGCTCCCAGTTCCTTGTCCAGCTCTCCATGCAGTTCCTGTTCCACATTGAAGCTCACAGTGTCCAGTCTACCTCAAGTCCTTCACAGTTTCTGTATCTGGGAAAAGAAAACTTAACAGAGCCACAACAATATCTACACACATCAAACTTAGCAGAATTACAATATTCACACACATGGTCAGCACTATCATCTCAATTCACTTTCTACCTGTGAAATCAACATAGACCCAAAATAGACAAAAGTACCAACACCACAGTCGTGCTTCCTCTGGCAGCTCTGGCTGGCCCTCAGAAGTCTTCTTAGAAACTCTCAGCAAGAGTTTGGCTGGCTCTCCAAAGAAGCTCTGCCACCACAAGTTCCATTCTCAAAATCAAAATCACTTTGTCCAACTCTGTTCTCAAAATCACTTTATCCAGCCTCCACACAGCTTGCTCCAAGAAATTCTGTCTCAGTCCTCAATTCTCATTTCTCTCATCAGTTCTTCTCAATTCTCAGTTCAGTGTTCAGTCTTCTCTAGCAGTAGAAGCCCAACCTCCAGATGTTCACTGAGAGAAATTCTCTGTCTCTGTCTCTCCCTCCTTCTCTCTCTCTGTCTCTTTCTGTCTCTGTCTCCCTCTCTGTCTCTCTCTGTCTCTGTCTGTCTCTCTTGAAGCTGCTCTCCCTCCACAATGCTTACATGACATTCTGACTCTCCTGAAATGAAGTGCTAAATACCTGTTAGCTTGGTAATACAAAGGGATCTTCAAATTTCATTATTATTAAAAGATGCCATTATCTCCATTTTACAGATGAGGAAATTGAGGCAGACAAAAGTTAAGTGACTTGCCCATGATCACACAGCTAGTAAGTGTCTGAAACCAGATTTAAACTCATATTTTCTTGGCTCCAGATCCAGTCATCTGGAGCTTTATTCCTTGTGCCACTACATTCTTTTGGAAAATTAATGAAATAATTCTCATGTGGTAACCACCCCCTACTCTGAGCTCCCTTTCCCTGAGTGTTCAGGGTTTCCCAGGTAAAGACCATTTAAAAACAATTTAACATCCACTAATTAAGTTCATATTTATACCCCAAAATGTGTTAGGCTCTATGATAGATGCAGAAAAGCAAGGGGACAGAGTCCCTGTCCTTCAGGAGTTTATAAATGAATTAGGGGTGATATCACAGCAATTAGAGAAGAATAAAGAATATAAAATAAAGTATGCCATTATACAGTGTGGAGGACAAGTGATGAGGGAACTCAGAGCAGAGAAAGATAGACACAGGCTACAATGATTGGCAAAAGCTTTGTTGAAGGAAGGGGTGTGAGACAACTTAAATTGGTCACTGTTGGAAATATAAGCTAAGGATTGATAGAATGAAGACATTCCAGAATTATGAGCCAAGGCAAGGGGATCAAAATTGGCATTGTTGGCTATAGCAATGTAAGTAGGATAAAAACAAACCTCTGAGTAATTTAAGAGCTATCAATGGTCCTAGAGGGCAAATAACTAGAGAGCAGATCATGAAACATACCTCATTCTACTCAGTGGGGTGGAAGAAGGAAGGAAATAAGCATTTATATAGCACCTACTGTGTGCCAGGCCTTGTGTGCTAAGCACGTTTCAAATATTGTCTTATTTGATAGTTTAATGAAGTCCTACCTGGACAGAAAGTAGTATATCTATTGTCAGTTTGGATCAGTTGTTTTTGCCTAATTATTTTTCTTTGTCATAAGGGTCGGTTCACTTCTAGGGGATGGATGTGGGGAGTATTTCTAGAAATGACTGTGATACAAACACCAAATAATATCTATGTACCTGCCTTTAAAGTAGTCATCATTGTACAGGGGATGAGAGGAGATTGTTGCTGTTCATTCTTTATTCTCACAAAAGACCAATGGCATCAGGAGGATGATGTCTTGGCTTGAAAGTGAATTGGATTTAAGTAAGACAGAGCTGTACAAAGTCATCAGCCCCACTCTCTCCTCCAGGGTCATTGAAGTCCAGTGGCAGCACATAGGTCAGGACAACTGACAGTGGCCCAGGATGAGAGGAGAGGAGGAAAGAGAGAGGAGATCTAAGGTGGGGAAGGGGAATTTAAAACTACATTCTCTTCTGTCCTGAAAATTCCTATATTAGGATTTATAGAACTCTAAGAGAGAGGACACAGGGATGCAGAGATACTGAGCCACAGTTAGGGAGCTGCAGCTTTGCCCTAGACACTGACATCTGGGTGGATGCATTTTCTTCACCATAGGCCAGAAGCCATTGTCCTTGTGCCTCAGTTTTCCCCTGTCTCCCTCAGGGGTGGAGAATAAAGGCACCCTAGGAGAGGGGGAAATAATACATGGAAGCATCCCTAACTTCAACCACAATTCAATCTTTCATCACTTTCTGAGAAGTGGATATTTACAACAGGAAATCTCAAACTCAGCATGTCCAAAGCAGAACTCTCTTTCCCTAAAACAATCCCTTCTTCCTAACTTCCATATTTCTGTCAAGTCATTCTTGCCATTCATCACCATCCTTCCAATACTCCCGATTTACAATCTAGAAGTAGTCATCAACTCTTCCTTCTCCTTCATATCCAATCAGTTGCCAATGGCAGCATCTTACACATCTTTCCCATTCTTTCCATTCTTGTACCTTAATTCAGTCCCTCATTACTTCTCATCTAGCTATTGCAAAAGCCTGCTAATTGATCTCCCTGGTGTTAATCTCTGCCTTCTCCTATCTATTCTCCACATAGCTGCCAAATTGATTTTGTTAAAGTGCAGACCTATCCATGCTACTTCCTTCCTTAAGAAGTTCCAGTGGGTCCTTCTTGCCTGTAGGAGAAAATACAAATATAACCTATTTTGCAATTAAAGTTCTTCACAATGTGGCTCCAGCCTACTCTCCCAGGCTTGTTGCATGTGACTGCCTTTCCTTTAGAGTTTATGTTCTGGCCCAGCTAGAACATTATTCCTTCTTCCTTGTACAGTACACTCCATCTCCTGTCTCTGTGTCTTTGTACTTGTGTTTGCACAGGTATCCCATGCCTAGAATGAACTTCCTCTTCTTCTCTACCTCTTACAGTCCTTAGCTCTCTTCAAAGCTCATTTCAAGTGTTAACCTCTGATGCAAGGCTGATTTAGACCCTCACGATTGCTGGGACCATCCCTCTTGAAAGTTATTTTCACATTGTAAAACTGTACAATTTTTTACATTAGTTAATTAATTTTACATTAGTTAGCAGTGTATTTGTTGTTTTCTTTGTAAAATATAAGCTCAATTGCGGCCACGGCCTCAATTCTATTTTCATATCTCTAGTGCACATAGTAGGCATTTAGAGAATGAGATCACCAATAAATAAATGAATGGACCCTGACCTTTCATGTTTCATGTTGGCTTCCAAATACCTCAGCAAGGTCCTACCATTCACTTATTCCTGCTGGTAAATCCACACTCTTTTCTGAGCTGATAGTTCCTCACTGAAGTTATCCAGCAGCATTCTGCCTTAAATGTAGGATTCTGCAATTATGCCATAAATCTTTTATCTTTGCTTCCCCTCCCCACCCTGCCCCCAATCTTTTTGTCTGAAATCTGGCTCCTTTGTACAAGTGGACATAATGACACTCATTAGTATTAGTGAGACTCAGCTGCTGCAGGCTTCCTTACAGCAAAGCCCTGCTAATGCTGCCTATTCCTGCAATGGAGTATGCCTTTCATTAATGCAAGGTCATTGCCAGTTCCTTCCCTGGTTTTCTGCCTTCTTCCCCTCCTCCTCCGGCCCCTTCATTTGAGTCCCTTGCCCTCCCCCAAGGAGGCTCCCCTCCTCTCCCTCCAATCTCACACATCCCTTGCTGGGGGTGCTGGGTTCCAGACGTTCCTTGACAGTATCTCTAAGCCAGTAGGTCCGCAAAGCAAACATCTGGCGATCCCTTCCCAACCAGATGTCAGGTAGAGTAGCTGCTAAGGGTGGAATGTGATGAACTACGTTGCCTCAGCCTCCCATTTGAAAGGTTTGGTGGAGAGAGTCTGCCAAGAACTCAAATAAGAAAACCGCGGGTTTCCACTTGACTTCACATTCTGAAGTAAACTACCCAGGCAACTTTTTGCATGAAACTCATGTAACTTTAATGCCTCGTCCAGGCATTGTTTACTTGCAATGGTTCCGCGGCTGCTCGAGTTCCTTAAGGACAAGATTTGTTCCGTGCCTTGAGGGTGCGTGGTCCCAGGTCAGCAGATGGCCCTCTGATTACTATTTCCAGCCCTGTCTTACCTGACCATGTCTTCACTGTATGAACAGCTGTTTCCTTCACTTCAGTGCTGCCCAACCCGATTGGCAATTTTTCTTCTGCCCTTTTGTTTCCACAGAACATAAATCTTTCTCTTTTTTTGACCTGGCCTGCAGTTCCATCCACCTGTGCCTGCCTTGAGCAATATATAACTCGCGCCAGGTTCTCTTTCCTTCTCTTGATGCAGCCTATAAACCAAACTTTCTCCCCTCCTCCCCCATTTCAGAGCTGATTCAGCACTCCCCTGGCGGCTAGTTTGCCAGTTACCATTTAACCATAAAAATATACTGTTTTATGAGTCCGACATGAATGTGAAACTTCTGATCAAATGAACTGTCTGTCAGAAACCTTGGTTTCATTTGCTCCCTCATTCTTCTTTCTATGAGTCTGGGAAGACTAAATTTACACCAGGCAATTGCTTCTGGGCTAACTTGAAAATGAGTTAATTAAATAACTTTGTACTCAGGAGGAATTTTGTCCAGTCAAATCGTAGTCAGTCAATTGGATCAATGCATTTAAATGCTTTGATGCTTAACCATGATCCCCAAAATGGATATGAATTTTAAAAACCTAGCTCTGTAGGAAGGTTCTCTTGCAGATTATAAAGCAATTAAATGGTCAAATGCTATTGAACTTTCTAATCATTGTTACTCTTTCAGCAGAGGGCCTGGTTTTGACATGATTACAGGTTCATGAGTTGTTCTGGACTGACTGGTGACTGCCACTTAAGCTATCTTCCTTCCCTCCTTGGTAGCTTTGTACAACCTCTCATCCCGGTGTGTGATGCCCTTAAAAGATTTTGTCACCCCAAATCACAGCTAAGAAAATTAGGCATGTGAAAATTTATTTTGCACCACTGGGTTACCCAGTAAGATGGCACTTCTGGTTATACCAAGATATAGCTTTACTGATTGTCTTCCTGGTGTACCATGTTGCCAAATTATTTAATTAACCACATTCATTTTTTTCCACATATGCTGTCTGTTTGGATAGCATTAGTCACTTATCGGTTTTGAATCTGGATCTGAAGTATGAAGGTCTTAAGAGCAGATTTTATTGTTTGTGGTTTTTCTAAATCTAATGTTTAGAGGCCTTAACTTTTTTATGTGTGTCATGGACTCCTTTGGCAATCTGGTGAAGCTTATGAACTCTTTCTCAGAATAATTTTTTATTGCTTTTTTGGAGGGGCAATTGGGGTTAAGTGACTTGCCCAAGTGACTTGACACATGGCTAGTAAGTGTTAAATATCTGAGGCCAGATTTGAACTCAGGTTCTCTTGACTCCAGAGCTGGTGCTCTATTCACTGTGCCACCTAGCTGCCCCTTCCAGAATAATTTTTAAAAAATTTGTAATGGAAGAAAAATTTAAATTTCATTTAGAGATGAGTGAAAATAAAGATTTAATTTTTCTTCATCCAGATTCACAGATCCCATGAAATCTGTCCATAGACTCATTGGAGGGATCTCTAGACTTCATGTTAAGAGCCTCTGGTTTAATGACCACAGACCACACAGGTCTGAGAATAAATGTTATCCCAATCATGGAGGCAGGATAGTTGATCTGTTGGGCAGGAAGGCAACATCTCTTTCTAATAATCTTTAATAAAGGCACCAGTCTCTCTGTCATTCTGAGGTTTCTTATAGATGACAGATAAAAGATAGAAGATTCTAAATTTTTGGTTGTTATATAGGCTGATTCATTACATTGTAGTGGCCAACTTGTGTATTTTGGAAAAAGCAAAAGCAAAGAAATCAGCTAATACTTTTTTTTGATAGAGTAGTGCAGGCTCTTGGGGAGTCTTATAACCTAAGTGACATTCTCAATGTAATTTATGTTTCAGTTCCCCTATGTTTTGTTTGTCCCTGGAAAAAAGTTTTGCATGTTGGACTGTGATGTAAAATGCTTGAGGTCTTAAATTCAAAATTCACCAAGGGCAGTGATGGCTTTGTATCATAAATTTAGGAACATACATTTGGGACAACACCTGAGCCCTTCCCTATTCTCTCAGCCATGCCTGTATTACAGATTGAAGAATCCTGGTACTCTGTTCTCAAAGGACATTGATAAGTAACTCCTGTATGCTGTGGTGTCCAACACTCTTCCCTCACTCCTCATCACTACAAGATCTGATTACATGAATACATGATAAAAGGTTTCAGTGGGAGGTTGTGCTTCCTGGACGTGTGATACAGTTGGCTTGTCCCATGAAGATATCTGTGACAGTTCCATTAGCAGTCTATCATTGTTTTTCCACCTATTTTGGGGGACCAGTGTTACCTTGTTTTTTACATGTTCATAAGCCTTGACTGGTTCCCTATCAGGATATATAGTGTGGCATCTTCCACTCTTTTTTTGGTGGAGAAGGGAAGGGGAAAAGAAAAGTCTGAGAAAGGAGATGCTGTTATAATAATCAGGAAGGCAGGGGTAATCTATGGAGCAGAAGGCAGATGCTGCTGCCAATAGCCCAAATAAGAAAAAAAAAAACAGTCTCTTTGTCACTTAAAGTCTTCCTTGTGGCAACATACAGAAATATATTTCAGGATTCAGAGCTTTATGAGACTTTAGAGGTCCTAATCTAGTCAACTTCTTCATTTTGCAGATGAAGAAACTGAGGCTTAGGTTATATGATGAGCCCAAGGCCACACAGGTAATAAATAGAAGATTTGGGATTTGATTGCAGTGCTTAGGTAGGTAGATATTAAACCTATAGACTTTGGACTGTTTGGGCTGGCATATTATACTGCGGCTCTTCAATTACATTTTTAAAATGATGGGAAAAGTAAGAGAGACAGTGTTATTCCAAGGAGTCTGGTTACTTGTTTTCTCTTGTATCATGTTTGTTCCTGGGGAATGTCTTCAGTTTTGGATGATGCTATAAACTGCTTGAGGTCTTAAATATAGACTATAACAAAGGGCCAGACAGCAGGGATGGTTGTTTACCACAACGGCAGTGAGAGTTGTGATCCTGACAGCATTTCTCGAGTCCTTCCTTATTCTCTTGGATGTGCCTTTGTGAGAGGTCTGGGATCACTGTACTGAAAGGTCATGGAATTCTAATAATAAGAGATCTGGGTTCTTGTCCTTCATCTGCCACTGATTCATCCCATGGTTTTATGTGAATCACTTACCTTTATGTGGTTTCCTCATCTATTAAAGGGATTGGTCTAAATTAAATTATCTCTTAAGATCATATCCAACTTGAATATTCTGAATCTGTAATCTATTTAAAATGAAGGGGAGAGGGTTTCTATATGCTGTATATCCATCTTTTATAGAGAAAAAGACTCAAAGTTTCTTTCTTTTTTCCTTCCAGGTGTGTGCAGCCAGAGGTATGTCCAGATAGAGCTCCACAGGGAAAGCTTGCTCTTGATTATGGTAGGGACAAAGGGTTAAGCTCAGAAGAAAATAATTACAGTTCTTCACTTAAAAAACCTCAAAATCTCTTGGCATCTCTGCATCCTATACACATGCAGCAGCTAAAGAACAACTGACACAGAAACATGTATACTGAAATCCCTCTTAAAATCATTTTAGGGCTTAAAGTCGTGGTACTAATAGGCAGGTGGAAAGTTGATTAAAAAGTCTTTAAATTTAAAAATAAAGTATGTTAGGAAGACAGAGTGAATAGTATTAAGTAACCAACATAGGGCTTTGGTACACAGTAATCATTTAATGCTCCCAAAATGAATGAAAAGAGCTCCTTCAAAATGCGAATTATTACAGATGTCTTTTCTGCATTAGGCTGAACACCAGTCCATTTCTAAGGGTGACAAACACTAATTAACACCTTGATTCAAGACTCTTCTTAGATTTTCTGTAGAGGACATTTCCTTCTCTAAAGAAGGGACTTAGTAGTGACTAGTCTAAAAAGAAACTTCTATTATCCTGGGATGGTTTTTCCACAGAAATCAGTGGACATACTCATCAAGAACAAGCAGTAGAAATAAGGTTAAGAATAGATGCTATTTGCAGAGTGCTGAAGGCTTTACAAAATGCTTTCTATGCCTACTCCCATTTTCTCCTGTTTTATCCCGTTCATAGCCTTGTGAGGTAGGAGTTGTTCTTATTGTCCTTATTTTTTTCATTCCCGTTTTGCAAATAGGAAATTAAGAATCAGATGAGTTAAAGAACCTGCCCTTGGTCCTACTGCTAACAAGTGTCAAGTTAGATTCAAACCTGGTTTTTTCCTTATCCTAAATGGATTGCTCCTGTTATACCACCTCACCCCCCCCCCCCCGTAGTATATTTAGATGAGTCATATGTCCATAGATAATTACACACACAAACACAGAGCAAGTAGGTGGCAGCTCAGGGTATAGAGAGCCAGGTTGGGAATCAGGAAGACCTGAGTTCAGATCCTCCCTCAGACCCTTATTAGTTGTGTGACTCTGAGCAAGTCACTTAAGCTTTACGTCAGTTTTCTGTCTTATAAAATAGAAATAGTAATAGCACCAACCTCCCAGATTGGTTGTGAGGATAAAATGAGATATCTGTAAAGTTCTTTGTAAACTTTACATAAATGCTAGATGTTATTACATATAAAATAAATGTCTGTCTATATGTAAGCACACATAGACGTATATACACATATGTATAGATGTATATACATACGTATGTATATAGATGTACATACATATATACACATGCATATGTATATATACACAAACACATGTGTGTATACACATGTATATACATATATATACACATCGCATATATACAAACACATGTGTGTTTATGTGTGTGTGACCCCTTTAGCTAGAAGGTTCTGTGATTCTAAGTTAATAGGAATGAAGTATTGGAGACAAATGTTTTTCTGCTTCATCCTACCTACAAAGACATCAACCAAACTTTATTTGCAGAATGCTTAGAATTATCCATGGTGGAAGAGTCAAGGGTAGGTTTCCTAACTCAAGTGAGAACATTTTTTTTAAATTTTTTTTTTTTTATTTTTTAGAGCAATTGGGGTTAAGTAACTTGCTCAAGGTTACACGGCTAGTTATTATTTATGTGTGGGTGCTCATTTTCTGAGGCCGGATTCAATCTCGGGTCATCCCAACTCCGAGGCCGGCGCTCTTACTCACTGCGCCACCTAGCCGCCCCGAGAACATTTTTTAAAAACATGATCTTTTGATTTGCAAACAAAACTCTATGTTGATAAGGAAGTAAAGAGACTCCACAAGCCCAGAATGTAACCTTTACAACTCCATTTCTTTGACTTATATCCAGGTTTTTCAACAAACATGGGATGGAAAATAGAGCTATGTAAAATTTTATATCCCTCACATTCTTTTTCTTTTTAATGCTGCAAACCAAGGAAAGGTTTATATTGTACTAGACTCTAACCACAAGACCCCCTCAGGCATGAAAAGTATTATGGAGAGATATTTATAAGGTTGACATTACCCACATTAACATGCCAATGCAGCCCCAGTGTGGTTTCTGGGTGCCAGGTTTAATATACAGTAAACCTTGTGTTTAGTCATACAGTTCACTCCATGGTATCTTTCTCATGAGGACAATATAGAGGGAATCACAGGGCTGGGAGGGACCTGGAGGGATTAACTAATCCATCCCCATGCCTTCAGGCAGGACCAAAAGGAAAGTTCTACATTAACGTTCATGCAGGACTATGTCCCTATTTTGATCACAAATACTAATTGGTTTTCAGTTTCTATAAATTTTTAAGTGTAAGAGTTATAGAATGTTAAAACTGGAAATGAAGTTGAAAATTGTCTAGTCTCCTTATCTTATAGAGGTAGGAACCAAGACCTACAGACTCGATGTGACTTGTCCAAGGTTACAAAGTTTGTTAGCAAAAAAGCTAGGACTAGAGCCAGATTTTCTAATTCCCTATGTATCACATTTTCCTCTATAAATGAATATATATATGTATATGTATATACATATACACACAGAGTATACACACATTTTTACAATGTGTATATTTACATACATATGTGTTCACACATAAACCTAGAGTTATCTACTGATCATTCAATTAGTGTTTATTGCACCTCTGCTCTGTAACTAGCATTGTATTAGTGACTAATGTGGGGGTGCAAAAGAAGGGAAAAGAACAAAGTCTAGATCTTAGGCAGACTTCACCCTTGTTAGGGAAATAGGGGATATGAGACAGCAGGTGATAAAGTGTCATGGAGAATAAAGGTATTCCCCTAGTCAGGAAGACCAGCAGCTAGTTGCCAATAGCCCAAAGGAGGACATTAACCTCTCTTGAACTCTGTGATTGTCTGAATACAGCAGATAAACTCAGGGAGAAAATCCCGGTTTGGGTTTTTATAGTTTTATTTTTATGATTTTATCATTATGATTTTATTATGTTTTATTATGGAGGGAGGAAGAGCAATCAAGTCAGATGAAACTTCTTTGTGGCTGAGAAATGTAGCTCTAGAGTCTTGTTTCCTGAGTGGTTTTCTCTCTCTCTCTCTCCCCCTCTCCCTCTCTCTTTCCCTCTCTCTTTTTCTCTCGTTCTCTCTTGCTCTCTCTGTATGCACACAATATATGTGTTTATACACACACATACATGCACACACATATATGTTTTAGAACTCTCTTGTGTTGTATATATCTTTGCTAGAAGTCATACTGGGCTGTGGAACTGTGCTTTAAGCTGGTTGACGTTTTAGCCTCAGAATACACCAATGGAATTGGGCAATTTGGTAAGGTTAACAATGACTGTTATGTTCTTTATCAGACCATCTGAGCCCTTCATTTTTTCCTTAGATATGTTTCTGTATGAAATGTTGAAGTACTCCAACATGGTACCTGTGGTTCAGGTACTAACTAATAGAGAGGATCAGTAGCACATTGGCCCAGAAGAGTAGACAAAGAGGTTATTCTTATTGACTTTCTATCCAGTAAGCAAACATCTATTACATTCCCATTAAATCACTGTGCTGGGCTTGGTGTAAGATGAGTAAGATGATCTCTGCCCTCATCAAGCTAACAGACTGGTAGGCAGCTGAGGGGTGCATTGGTTAGAGTCCTGGGCTTGGAGTCAGGAGGATTTGATCTCGCATTCTGTGTCAGATACTGGCTAGTAGTGTGACCCTGGGCTAGTCACTTAACCTTTCTCAGCCTCAGTTTCCTCATTTGTAAAATGAGAGGGTTGGATTCCATGACCTCTAAAGTCCTATCCAGCTCTGAACCTGAGATCTTGCGGTCACAGGGGAGATGGCAAAGAGAAATATGGTGGCAAACAAGGAAAGGTAGAGTGTGAAATTAGAAGGAAAAATATACCAACAGAAAGGGTTGTTGGAGTTCAGGAAAGGAAAGGGACATAATTTATTTTGGGAAACAAACATTTACTTTGGGGAGTTTTGTGCCTACATCTGGAGATGGATGTTCTTAGAAACCCATCTGGGGAAGATCCCAAATTGGTCATGTCTCCCATCCATTCCATTGCTCAGAATGGGTAGTGTAGCCCTTCAGATGAATACAAATCACCAGTCAAAGCATAACAGACCTCGCTATGCAAGGTTTTGGGGTCCCAACCTTCCCCTGGGGAGACAATCTTATAGTAATAATAATAGTAATGATAGTTAGCATCTATATAGCTTCTTCAGGTTTGCTAAGTGCTTTACACATATTTTGCAAATATCTCATTAGGTCTTCACAACTCCCAAGGAAGTAGGTACCATTATTATGCCCTTTTTACAGATGAGGAAACTGAGGCACAGAGGACTTCATTGACTACCACCTAGCGAATACGTATCTGAGGCTGGATTTGAACTCAAAACTTCCTGACCGCATCTCCAGTATGCCCATTGTACTGTGCTACTCTGCTGTGGAACAGTTTTTAGTTTGATAAGAGCACAGGATGTATCATATACATTTACATCATTGATACAAAGTCTAGCACAGCAGCTTAACACATAATGGGAATACAATAAATGTTTGTTAGCTAAGTAGGTTATAATTCAGTTTAGCTGAGTTTAATAAGCTCTCTGTGTTCTAGAGTATTTTGCTCCATTCGAGTTCCTATTAGATCACAATAAGCAAAGATATTTTAAAATTAATTTTTTATGTCAGCAAAGGTCACAATTAAGCCGAGTAAATGAAAAGATCAGTTAGTGTCTATGAAATTGTATTTGCTTAGGATCTCCTGTGAACAGCGGGTGGAAGGTAGTGTTTGAGTATATTTTGGTTTCAGGTTGTGTTGTGTTATTTTCCATGTGTGCCTAAGAGGACACACATGGCCAAAAGCCCTAGCTATGCTGCATTCATCAGAACAATGCCCTTTGATCTGAAGGTGCACACTTCCCATCTGCCTTGTCATCATGGGCTCTTCTATGTCTTTCTTGCATTTGCTGAAAAAAGTCTCGATCCCCTGGTTCCCTGAAGTTGTCCACCTTTTGTTGCCCAGAATTCCACAGCTACACCTCAGTGAGGTATGGGGCAGAGATGAAATGCTGTCTGCCTATCTCTGCAGTGGAAAGAAAAAAAATCTCATCCTCTGGTTTTTCTGTTTTGCTTTTTTGGAACCTCTTCTTGATGGGTTGGTGAGAAGGGGTTTTTTTGGAAAGAGGAGGAGTCTAACACGTTTTTCTTAACTGGAATGTCCTGGTACCCAAATATGCAAAAATTCCTTCTCTGGTTTCTCAGTTCCACCTCTCCGCTGTTATAATGTGCAAGTCTATCTGAAGCAAACACCTGGTCATGTGGCCTGGTCGTGTAGCCTGTTATCTCCTCTCCCTAGGAATAGTCACATGGTTTGCAGTTCCCATGGTATTAACTGCCAACCTGGCTCAAGGTGAAAATCCCCTTTATAGACAGGCCTAGTTATTTTTCTGTTTCTGCCTGCAGATTGACGAGGAGGGTGGTAGAAAAGGGGAGAGTAAGAAAAAGACCTCCAATCTTTTAATGAACGCCCAGTCATCTACTGTCGATTTGGAATTAAAAACTAATATTTTATCCCCCAGGCTGCATTTCTTGCACTTTGGCATCACTAAGAAACTAGGCAGTGTATAATGCAAGTGTTTGGAGACAAATCACCCTTACTTAATGGACACCATTATAGAACTCATAGATGTCAAGGCTCTGTCCTGGCATGGAAGCCCTTTTATATCTTCTCTTGGTTGAGATGTTAGTGAAGCTGTTTGGCCCATCCCCAATTTTGAGTAATACAAGCAAGAACTTCATGGAGCTGATACTTATATTTGCTAATTATATCATACTGAATAGAAAGGAGTCAGCTTAGTTTCTCTACAGTTGGCACATATCACAAGGATTCTTGGATTATGAAAAATGGAATTAAATCCTTAAGGTCTGTTCTCTCCTAGACTTGATTACATTGGTTTTGGAAACTCAGGAATGGAGGCTATATCCCATCTTTCCTAAGACTACTTCTTAAAAATCTCATTTTGTTGTGCCCCCTCAGAAGCCATAATGTGCCAGGGTACCCCAAACAATCCAACATTTGCATTAATGTTGACAACATCAACCACTGCTAATTATTAGGGTCTCACCTTGTTCACCTTGGGGAAGGGGGTTACTTAGAAAGGGAAGCTTAGGTAAAGTAATGTAAGAAGACCAAAAACTTTCTTAAGTGATGACAAGGGAGAAAAAGAAAGATTGGATGGGTACTCAATACAGGCAACCATTTGGTAAAGTTACCATTAAAAACTTGAAAATAGCTGATTGGTAAAAATGACTGACCAAGTTCACATTGAAAGCCCTTAATAGGGTAGTAGCAACCAGGTCCAGTGATTAGTAGAAAGAGTGATTTTCAATTTTGTCATTTAGTGGGTATCCGTTTTCCCTGCCTTTTAGGGCTATTGTAAATTGTACCCACAGGAAAAATTTCGCTACCTTCAGGAATCTTAGGAAGGCCTCCTTCTAGGGACCTCATGCCTAGAAATTCCATCAAGAGAAGACCAGAATCTAGTATGTGACAATTAGATAACCCTCATCTGCACTTTTTTCCTTTGGGTACCTACCTTCCTTCTATGTCTCCCTTCTTAAATCTCTGACCTTTTACCTCTGCCTTAGTCTTATATCTCTTCCTTTACCCCCTCCCTCTATTCCTTCCCCTTGCTCTGTCATCCTCTCTTCTGCAGGACACATGCTTCACTAGAATAGAAGTAAAAGTCTTATAGATGAGACATCAACTCTTCTGAGGCTCACTATGCCTACCATTAAAAGTGATGTTCTGATCACATAGTGAATGTTTTCAGGCTCTGAGATCTCTTCTCCAAATAGCAATAGATCCAAAAAATGTATTACTTGGAGAATTTGCAATGTATTCAGGTGAGTGAGGGGGTGTCCTCAACCTTTTAGTCTAATTATCACTACAGTGAGTTTACATGGCAGTCAGCAGAATTGTTGAGACTAATTTGAAAAATGATACTTTTGATTGAAATCATTAATGTTGGTCTGTGTGAATTGTCAGGCTATTAAAACAACTCTGGTCTCTTAATCTGTATGGATCATGCAGACAAGAGGGTAGCTGATTGACTCAACAAAATGTTGAGGTTAGAATGGTTTTTAAATGGTTCCCTGGAAAGCAGGTAGATATGGTCTTGCTACAGTGAACTAATGCCAAAGTTGGCCCATTACTTTAACCCATTTCTGAGGTATCACCTACATTACCATGAAATATAAATTATTATTTCCAATGAAGGTGGAATTGGCTCAAGTCTTAAAAAGTAATACTTATGAATATTTAAGAAAAAGTTAGTCTGGCTTTTATTGAAATATTAGATACTTTCAATGAATATTAATGAAGGTGACAAGACTAAAAAGAGATACTGGGTTATAATACCAGTGAACCAAAGTTTAAAAAGATAAGTTTTAACAGAAATGATTACAATAATTGATGCTAATATAATATTTTTTACATGTTCCAAATTTTTAAGATATGAGAAATTCCTTTGGAATTCAAGGTCAGCAAGATTATACATTTAAACGCCAGCTCAGCTACAATTGCACCATTACCAACTTTCACTAAGTATTGAAAAATCTATGTTGGGTGGATTTCGATTTCCCAATTTTGCTCTTTTTAAGAGAGGAAAAGTTTAAAAGGGGAATACATCATCCAAGCTGGTATTTAAACTCATAATCATGATGACCAGCATAACATTTAAGATACAAGCTGCTGGAAGTAATTGATTATCTCATGTATAATCAATCTTATTAACATATGGCAGAGATTGCAGGCAAAAAATGAGATTCAGCATAAATCCACTGATCTGAAAGTACAACAAAGTACACAATCAAGTCATTTAACAGACGCCATGTTATATCAGAACTTATGAATAATTTCCTGCCTTTTCTTTTTTTAAGCTTTATTATCTTTTATTTTTACATCATCTTTATTTCCACATGATCTCTCCCTACGCCAGAGAACCATTCCTTTCTTAACAAAGACTGAAAAAGAGAGAAACACATCAACCAAGCCTAACAATAGGTGTAGTGCTCCATACGTAGAGTTCTCTACCTGTGCAAAGAAGGGAGGAATGCTTTTTTCCCTTTTGGGGAAGAATGGATTTGATCATTATAGTTGCAGAATATTCAGTTTCTTTCTTGATGTTCTTTAAATTTTCATGTTTCATAGTCATTGTTTCTGGTTTGTATTTACTCTACTCTTCATAGCTTCATGTGAGTCTTCCCCTTCTTTGTGCTCTTCAAAATGATTGTTTCTTATGCCGTAGCAATATTTCATTACATTCATGCACCAACATTGATCAGTTGCCTAATCAATGCTTTCCTTTCTTTTTATCAGCACTTTCTTTCCTCCCAACTTCTTCCAGGGGTGGGGAACCTGCTGCCTCAAGGCCACATGTGGCCCTTTGGGTCCTCAAGCATGGCCGTTTGAGTCCAGACTTCACAGGACAAATCACCCTTAATAAAGAAAAAAAATTGTTCTGTAAAACTTGGATTCAGTCAAAAGGCTGCACCCAAGGACCTAGAGGGCCACCTCAGGGACACAGGTTTCCCAACCTTGTGACCTAAATTATCAAGGAAAACACAATCATCTTTGTTACTTGGGAGCTCTCAACCGTGATTTAAAATGATGGGAATGGGAACTGTTTACTTCTAGAAATACTGAATACATCCATATTAATTTACATTTTGATGGGTCAGGCAAGTTCTTTGCTAGCCCTTCTTCCCCATCATCACCCACGTCAATGAAATACATTGCTTTAAGATCTGCTAGTCCAACATTGGAAGTAAAGACCGGCTCTGAGGGCACTTCCTTTTTCCCTTGTGTGTTATTTCTTGAGTGATGCAATAGGGGGAGCCTTAGAGCTATACTTTCAGGCAAGTCAAGTCCATAAATCTTTATCAAATGGCTACTGGGAGCCAGGCATTGTGCTAAGTGTGGGGTTACAAAGAAAGGGGAAAAAAATAGCCATAGCTCTCGACAAGCTCATAATCTCACAGGGGAGACATCATGTAAACTATTACTGTGTACAAAAAGATATATACAGGATAAATTGGAGATAATCAATACAAAGAAGGCACAAGTATTAAGGGGGATCAGGAAAGGTCTCTAGCAGAAGGTGGGATTTGAACTAGAACTTGAAGAAAGTCAGGGAGACCAAGAGACAAGAGTTTCATTAGCCAAGCCTGGAATCAGCTGCCATTAGCAATTGCCACCCTTCTTATCTAACAGACTCAGACTGATTCCCTAGTTCCTCCTCACTTGCCCACTGATAAACACAGACTAGCTTAGCTGATGACCAGGGGTCTATTTGTTGTGGTTGTTAGGCTGTTTCAGTCGTGTCCAACTCTTTGTGATCCCATTTGGGGTTTTCTTGGTAGAGATATAGGAGTGGTTTGCCATTTCCTTCTCTGGATCATTTTACAGATGAGGAACTGAGGCAGGCAAGGTTAAGTGACTTGCCCAGGGTCACACAACTGGTAAGTGACTGAGTTTAGATGTGAACTCAGGTCTTCCTAACTTGAGGGCCAGTGTTCTATTCACTGTGCCACCTAGTTGTCCCCTTGGGTTTATACTTTCCCCTGAACACCTAGACAGGATACAGGAATACAAGGGTGGGGCCTTTACCTGAACAGGTGAATCCTGAGGAATGTATATAAATTTAAAAAACAGGAGTCATGTCCCAAAACATGAAAAGCAGAGGATTCCCTGTATTATATAGCTTTGCTGTAATTTGTTTCTTTCAGTGCTACACAGAATTTATGCTCAAATAACTTCTCATCTAGTCTAAGAGAGATATTCGGATCACTAGAGTCAGAGATATCTGATTTAAAAAAAAGAGTTCAAATTACTTGCTTTCAACACCAGCAAAGGTTAGTTAATGAGGCTACTCAGTTGTATTCTCTAAGTGATTATCCTGTATACCAACCCCCCCCCATACCCCTCTAACACACACATTCTTTAACTCCCACTGTTTGTGGTCCTATGATGGATGTGGCTTTTGCTGGGTACACTTGGAATTGTTTATTTGTTTCAAACACTGATGAGCTGTTTCCTCAGGTGGCTGACCATGTCTATCCTAACTCAAGCTTCTCCTATTATTTCCTAATAAAATGAGATAATTTCTTCCTATTAAAATAAAGCATCTGGAAGGTTTAGTGGAATAAGAAGACTTGAATTCAAATCCAGCCTCAGACCCTTACTAGCTATGTGACTGTGGGCAAGTCACTTAACTTCTTCTGGCCTCAGTTTCCCCATCTGTAAGATGGAGATAATACTAGCATCTACCTCTCAGGGTAGTTGTGAGGATCAAAGGAGATAAGTGCAAAGCAGTTTACTAGGCTTAGACCTCTGTATAAATGCTAGCTAATATAGAGGATCCAATTAAATTATATTCAGTAAGCATTTATTAATAACAACAATGTGCTAGCTTCTATGTCTCTAAAGATAAACTACCCCATCACACAGGCAGTGCATCTCAACTGTTTCACCGCCAGGGAAGGTAATCAACATATATTGCTGACTTGGCATACCAAACCCTTCCCCTGATATCAGAGACTATGCCTCTAGGGAATCCAAATCCTACCCAGGGGAAATGACATACACGTAGGGTTCATAGCCAGGGTCTTGACACTAGCGAGATGCTAATGATTGGTCTAGCTACTCTTCTGTGGCAGCTAAATAGGATTTGGAATATGCCAGAGACATGATGTGTGGAAATGAGTTTATTTGGTGACCCCATACAGGATTCATTTGGCTTCATAGAATTCCTAGAAAGAGTATCTGCACATGTATGTATCCTATGGGTAGAGTGGTTACTGGTTTTCTCAGGTCATGAAGTGGATAAAGTGCCTGACTTGATGTCAGAAAGACTCATCTTCATGAGTTCAAATCCAGCCTCAGACACTTACTGGCTGTGTGATCCTGGGCAGGTTGCTTAATCCTGTTTGTCTCAATTCCTTTTCTATAAAACGAGCTATAGAAGGTAATAGCCAACTACTCTAGTATCTTCACCAGAAAAACCCCAAAATCGAGTCATGAAGAGTCAGACACAACTGGAAAAACAACTCAACAAAAACCGAATGGCAAACTACTCTAGCGTCTTTGCCAAGAAAACCCCCAAAGGGGGTCCAGATCTGAAAAACAAGCCAACAAAAACTGGTTGTCTCACTGGGGCTACAACATCTTAGCAGGACAGGAACTTGGGGACACCAGTTTTTACTTGATGATAGAAAGTTGCTCTGCCTGACCTGAGGTATTCCCTGTCCCATAGGGCAGAATCTTAGAATCCCAAAGTTACAATGGTAGTAAAGACTCAAGGTATCTGACAGGGCTCTCAAATTATTGTTATTCTTTTCTCCAGTGTTGTCTTTCATTCTTGTTAATGTTATTTTCTCTGGATTATCTCATTACCTGCACCAACCATCTCTTTGCCATCTGCCCTGTTGTTCTGTTTGGCCCAATAGGTCTCTTGCCTTAGGTGACTTAAACCTCTCAGTTTTGGAACACCCTCATGAGGTCATCCTTCTTGATTAATGAATATGGTATATTACATCTAGCAAGCCCCAGACCTGAGATCATGCCTTCTATCTCTTCCCAGCCATCTCTTTGGATTTTTTTTTTCTTTGATTAAAGGGGCCATCCCTTGACTCACTTCTTAAAAAAGGCCTATTCACTGAATTGATGTTGCCTCACTCAAAGTAGGAACCTGAAAAGACATTAGCTTAAAAGATCCAAGGTCTCTTGGCCACTAGATCCAGATGGCTCTGGAGGAAAAAGTGAGGCTGGTGACCTTGCACAGCCCTCCCTCACTCAAATAAAAGTTAACTGCAAGTCATGTCATCATCTCCCTGATGTGATGGTTCTCTCCAACAAGGAAAGGAAAACCACACATAGCTATCCTTCTCTCCTTGACTTTCCACCTCTTGCTTTGGGAAAGGTAATTGAATAAATACTATCATTGCTTCTGGAAAAAAGATAGATCAGTTGACTTCCTGGTGGTTCTATTTATCATCTCTAGGGCCTTCCTAGACTTTCTAGAACACCCTTGGACAACCCTTTTTTAAATGTATTGTTTCACTGCACTAGAATATAAACTCCTTGAGGATAGGGATCCCTAGTACTTAGAATAGCACTTGACATATTGTAAGCATTTAATGTGCTTTTTCATATATTCATTCTTTGTATTTCTTTGTAGAACAGGCTTGTTCTGAGGCATGCCCAGCTATTTGTCCCACTAAGGCATAAATGGCAAGTGGGACTGGGATGATCATAAGGGAAGAAGACTATGAGAGCCAGATATTGATCAAAGCTAAGATTAAGGACTTTGTAGTTGCTCGAGATCCAGAATAACTCAGGGGTCAGGAAGTCACGAAAGTCTCCAGGTTGTCTGTGGCTGTCAGTGGTAATAAGAGTGAGGTCAAGGCTCTGATGAGCCAGCTAAGATCTGAAAGGATAGATGAGTTCCAGAGAGGTCAGGATAGGCAAGAAGCCTGGAATCCCTGCAGTCAGGCAAGACCAGCACTATGAGTATGAATGTGAACCAGATCCACAAGCATTGGATTTATTTTTTTTACCTGTTCTGCTTACTTGAATATTTTATGGACTTCTGATTTAATCTCAGTGGGCACTCAGCATTTATGAAATAGATATTTTGTATAGGATCCTGGGTCAGAATGTGAGTGGACCTGGGATAATAGCATGTGTGGGGTGAAGTGACTGCAATTGATGGGAAAGATGAGGGATCTGTAATTATAGCAGAATTCTGACAAAGTGGCTTAGGGGCTGGCTCAGGGGAAGGAAGCTGTGGCAGTAGGTAGAGTCTAACAGTGTTTTCTAACATATATAGGAAGGCATTTTAGGCTTACCATGAGTTCAGGTCTATTGTACTACTCTCCAGTCTGATTTCCAACCTGTCTTTTAGGCCTAATTAAAGATATTCTTCAGTTGCTGTAGCTTTTCTTGTTTATAATAATAATAGTAATAATAGCTAATATTTACATAGCACTTTCAGGTTTGCAAAACACTTCACATACATTATCTCATTTGATCCTTTTGTTGTTGGCCCTATTTATTCCTTTTTTCCCCTTTTAAAATTTTCATTAATTTTATTCTGAACTTAAATAAAATAAGCATTTCCATAACATAGTAGCATAGAAAAAAAAGATGATTGTACATGAAACTGCAAATCTATTACATACAATTTGCTCTTCCTTTTAAATATATAATGAAGTTATCCTTCCCCTTCCCCTGCCCTAGTGATGTCTACTATTAGACACAAATATGTATATATGTGTAAAATCATTCTATATACAATTCTATTTATTTCTTGAAACTGGCTTTGTGTTAGTGTGAAGTATGAGGAAAATGGTGGGCATTTCAGTTTATTGGAAAATGAGCACGTGGCTATTGTCCACGTTGGGTTGCTAGAGCAAACAAAAACTAGACTTTGTCTCAATGGATCAACTTGACTTGGGCATACTAGGACAACTAATCAATCACTTTGCAAGGATTTATTAAGCACCTATTACCTACCAGGTATAGCACTAATGCAATAGGTCACTAATTCAATTCTCACTATAAATATGCTTGAATAGTGCTCAATCATTAAAATATAATAGACTCTCCATATAGAAGACAGAAGCAAAACATTTATTCAGACACCAGAAAACCGAATCCCAAAACCAGTAAGCTAATTCTATCATAGTAGCAAAGAAGTTAATAAGCCATAACAGCACAGAGAGTCACAGCATCCTTTAGTCTTCCCACAAACCAACATAAGGGTAGCTGTCACAGCAGGTGGCAAACAGGAACATTTACTTACAAACCTGTCTCCCTCAGATGCGACTTCTCTTCCCTCCAGTTCAGCTATTCTGACTCAAAACTTCCTGTGGGCTCTGCTCCACCCTTCAGCAAACTTCCCACCACAGGGAATCCCTGTGATTGCATTCAGCCTATTAGGGGGTAGGGAAGATCTTCAAAGCAGGGAAGGTCTTCAAATTCCCTTAGGCTTATTAAAGGGCGGGGAAGATCTTCAAATTCCCATTCCCATTACACCAGGCATCAAAGTGTTTGGGATACAAGACAAAAATGAAATAGTCCTTGCCCTCAAGGAGATACTATGGAGGAAGAAAAACTTACATGTATGAGTATATATGGTAGGATAGTATATTATTCCTATTCCTATACTTTGAATGGGGAAGACCTGTGATCAAATTCTGCCACAGACACTTCCTAACTGCAGAACAGTAGTGGGAAGTCACTTAACCTCCCTCTGTTTATCAGTTTCCTCATATGTAAAATGAGGGGCATATTCAAAGGCCTTCAAGGTCCTTCCCAGCTTTAAATGTATAGGGCCCTACAAATATATGGTGTCTGTATAGCTATATGCTCTATATAACCATACGCTTATAGTGTAAGTCCCATGAGGACATAGGACGTATACAATCCTTTAAGCATATAGAGAATATAATTGGGGAGTGGAGAGAATGGGTAGTTGAGAGGATCAAGAAAGACTTTAGGTAGAAGGTGGTTTCTGAGCTGAAATTTGAACCAAATGAAAGGTGGCCACCCAAGAGGGAGTGCATTCCAGGCATGGGTTGCATCCACAGCCGGGGCCACAGCTCAAAGTCACTGAGGGACCCTGTCACATGGACAAAAAACGTTTCCAGCTCTTCTGCCTTAAGATCTTTCCCCAGTTGTTTTCTCTTTAGCAATGGAAATGTTATGGAAAACTGCAAGAAGCCTTTGGGTAATGCTGTATATCACAGTCTCTGTAACCTTCCTAACCTCTACTGCAGCATGTCAAAAACTCATTGCTATTTATAATATATGTTCAGAGCCAGATATTTAAATGTGAGACTCTCCAGCAAGGCAATATGAAGGTGTTTCTCAGACTCCCAGAGAGCTGTGAGTCTGTCACTGTCTAAGAGGTCATGTGGAGAGAAGGGGGAAGGCAGGGAGACTAAAGAATCATGTGAAGATGCTTGAAGAGGGGACAGCCTTGGCCCTGAGGGATTATAAATAGTGAAAAGACATGATTAACTAAGATTCTGAATGGATATTTAGGGATCTAAGACACAGTGATGTGAGGAGGCACCATTATTTCTATCTTATGAGGAAGCATGTTTCTATAAATTGCCACACTGAAAAATTGATTTTTCTTTTTCTTTTTCCCTCCTAATTTTCAATTGATATTTATAGAATGTGTGCATTTAAATCAGGTGATAAACTCCTAAAAGGAAGGACTTATCAATGCACATGGAAACTTTTCACATGTTTTGTATATTTTTTATATCCTCATGCTTCTGAGGATGAATGATTTCATTGGCTTAGATGCAGTCTACAAAAGACCAACTTATAATCCTCCTTGTCACCTAAGATGGTCTAATGAGTTCTGAGGCCAAAGTCAGTATCTTTGGGCTCTCCCTCTAGTGATTAGCCTCTTAAAACTCATCTAGGGTGTGGTTGTTTTTCAATTGTGTCAGACTTGTGATATCATTTAGGGGTTTTTTTTAGCAAAGATACTGGAGTGGTTTGTCAGTTCCTTCTCCAGCTCATTTTACAGATGAGGAAACTGTGGCAAAGTGACTTGCCCAGGTTCAAACAGCTAGTAAGTGTCTGAGGCTGGATTTGAACTCAGAAGATACATCTTTCTGATTCTCAGCCCAGTGCTCTTTTCACTATGCCACCTCTCAAACAATTGACCCATGATCTCTTCCTGTATCTGTAATCAGTCTTTTGGTAGGATCTGCTAGAACACGTAGTCCATTGGCACAGTCTTCAATTATTCAGAGTTCTTTCCATTAAGATATTAGAGAAGGACATTGGAGCAATAGGGAATTATCTAATTAGAATAGTGATGATGTACAACCCAACTGTTGTTGAACACCAAAATGTAAGAACACCAAAGTGGAAGGCAATGCATATAACAACAAGAACTATGGGGAAACAATTAAAGGGATTGCCTGGGATACCTTAGCCATGAATATGCAAAGCTTTCCACTGTGTGGAAAGATAGAATAAAATAAAGGGAAAAAACCACAAAATTTTTTTTTTGATAAATTCTTAAAAGAAGGAACCACAGATTGAAATTTAATGCATAATCCCTTTGTCTTGACTGTGATAAAGGTCTTGCCAAGGATCAAGCTAGTCTTTGAGAGTTAAGACCAAGACAAGGGGTCTAGGTTTGCTGCAGATTTTATTGCTCCTACATTAATTCATGAGCATGCAAAGGGAGGTATTTTTAACTTTTTTTTATGTGTACCATGACAGGAAACATGATGCAGTGGATAGAGAGCTAGCCTACTGGCCAGTAAGACCTGTACTTAAGTGATGGTTCTCATATATATATATACTGGCTATGTGACCCCGAGCAAATCTCTTAACTACTCAGTCAATTCTCTGAGACTATCATTGTGTAGAAGATATCAACCTGCATTGGTAGAGGCAATTCCTCAGCAGGAGCTCCGTTCATCAATTAAATTATAGGTTCAGTTCCTATTTTATTCGTGTGCATTAAAAATGTAATTGACTATAGTAATAGCCAACATTAACAGAGAGCTTTAAAGTTTGAATTTTACACATATTAATTTCATTTGAGTTCTAGAAAAGTCTAGGTAAATAGGCAATTATTGCCAATTTCCAGAAAAAGAAACCGAGGTCCAGCCAAGTTAGACTTGCCCATGAGTGTGTGGCTAATTTACATCAGAAGTAGAGTTGTAAGTTGGATCTTCTCAGCTTGAAGTCTAGCACTGAATTATAACTATATGTTAGCAGAAAAGAAACAACTTGTTATGAGTGTGGAAATCATTTCAGAGTTAGTTATCTGTATTCATTTAGATTTATCAACTGGTTAGGTCCAAGGTAAAAAATAATAGGAAATTTGAAAAAAGAATAAAAAGAAGTCACTGCTTGCAATTAGCCCTACATTGTATAATTAGCATTGCATTAGCCCCAACCCATCCTATTTTAAAAAGCTATTTGAATTTGAACTATGGCAAATGAATTAAAGACATTGTCACTTTTAAAAAGAGAAGTGTAACCAATATAATACAATTGCCATAATGAGGAGAATGCATAGTACAGGAATCATCTCAGCCAGTAAATGCTTGATCACATTTTCGCATCTTGACATGGCAGTCCAGGGCACCACCAGTTAAAAATACAAGCTCATTTGCAAAACATTATAGAGAAAGGTAATTGGAAATTACAAGTACATCAGCTCAAAAGCAGCAAAACACAATGGGTGAGAAAATGAGCCAGGAGAAAGTTTGACATGAGAACCCTGTCAATTTGATTCTCCCCAAAGCATTTTTAGAGGAACCTATAAGCAGGATAACGAAAAAATATGAAATGGAACAGATCTACCAATGTTTCTCTGGGAGTCTCACCAGTGATGGCAAGGCATTGACAATAATTGGAGTGTAGCCTCATTTTCCACCAGTAGAATCTAAGTCAATGCCTTATGTGATTTATGAAGAGGTAGAAATGTCATTCAAGAAAATGAAGACAGAAAGAACAGATGTACCTAGCCAAAAATATACAGAGAAAATCTGTACTGTAGGTGACAAGATTTTAAAAGTTTTGATTTTTAAGACTTCTTGGAGGGGAAGATTTCAAAAGAATGGAAAAAATAGATGGTATTATTACACCCCCAAAAAGTAACCAGGAACACTTCAATGATTACTAACCTATATGCCTATATCATCATTTCTATAACAACTTTTTGAGAATGTAAGTATTAAAGGTGACTTTGAGAATATGAGAAGGAAGTAAGCTGGTCTTTACAGAAACATCTTTAAATCAGACCATATTTTCAGAGTCACACAATCAATTCAGGAGTTTAAAGCATAAAGTAGAAGATCCCCAATGGATTTATTTTCTGTATTTTTACCAAAAAAAGCATTTGATTCAAAGAGTAGGATGAAGTCACAAAGGCTGTCCTCCACCAAGGTGTCATCTGTGAATGCTAAGATCACGTAAGAATCTTTGATAACTTTGTTCAGTGATCTTTTGATTATCAATATCAATCAACACTAAAAAATGAAACCCTGTCTGGAGGTGTTTCCCAGTGTCTTTGAAGATGCTCTGGGCAACATCCAAATGGAAGAGGGCCCTTCTATAGGTGTGAGGTTCTCTAGGTAATACCATATGCAGATGATATTGTGCTGACTGTATTGAGCCCCATAAAACTATAATAACCTTTCTCAGTGAGCATCATGACCTCTTAGAAAAGATTAGTCTAGTAATTCAGATAAGAAAAACTAAGTAAAGAATGCACGATTTTCCAGATTATGAAATGGAGGTGAATGAAACACCCTTTGAGTAAATCCACCAGTCTAATATCTTGGACAGTGGTTACAGATGGGCAATAAACTGAACCAGTTGAGGAGAAGGAAGGAGTGACAGGATATTATCTGGGAAATCTTATAGTGCTTTCCTTGATTCTAAACTACTACTTGCTACCAAAGCCTCTCTTTTTTAATGGCCAGTATTCTTCTTGGGATGCTATATGACTGAGCATCATGGAACAACATCTCTGAAGCAAAATTACAATTGATCCAAAGGGCAATGAAAGTCATGTGGTGCACAGAAGTAGGTTACAAGATATTACCAACAATTATTTGCACACAAGGAATGAAATAAAAGTCTACATGAAAGATGATTTCCAAACTTCATGTAGCAAAGAACCATGACCTTTTTTCCAAGCCAAACATTTTTCTCCAAACTTTCATAAAACAATATACCAGTATATAAAATGTACTTTATATTATAATATGTTTCACTTCTATACAAGATTAATTTTGTGCCTACAAATTTCATGTTCAAATAAAGCAAGGAAGGTGATACCATGCCTCATCTGTGTTACAATGGTGACAGTAGCAGATTGCACCCATGTTATGATTCAACATGCACCAACTCCAATTTGAACTTAACTTATTAAGTAATTGCTCCATGGTATTTACTGTCAGTGAAGTGAATTTGCTTTGGTAGTTATACTTTTATTCACTTTGAACTTTGTTTTCACTGGAAAAATTGGTGTATTTGTGTGACAGTTGTTCTTGAAAGTAGCCAATAATTTTTTGAACTTGTTCCTCCATGAAGGTCTTCCCTCCTGCCCCCAACTCCAGAGAGCATGCCTAATAATTTAGGAAATAGTTTAGTATGTACAATCAAAAAAGGAGGTAGTCTATTTTTGTAGAGGTATAATTTTGTAGTTCACAAATAACATATGTACCCCCAAAGGTTGTACTGGTAGTCTACTAAATATCGAAAGATGCAGAGGAAAAGTTATAGTTCTATGGAGACTTTATTGATAGACTTAAGAATTATCCAATATGGGATGGCACAGAGGGGTTACTACCTGTATCACTGGAAGCATTCCCTAATGAAATCAAAGATCTGCTGAAGTATTAAAGCATATGCTTTTATAACCTTTGCAAATACCACTGTACCTAAAATAATCTGCCTTTCTCTTAATGAACAATAACTTTATTTTAAAAAAAATTAATTAATTAATTATTGTTATTTTTAAGAGTTTGAGGATTCTATTCTTGGCCCCGTCCTGTTCAAAATTTTTATTTGTTTTTGTTTTTTAAAAAAATTTGAACTTGAAAAACCCACTTCCATATGAACGGTAGAGGAGAAAGAGAATTGTATTTGAAGTTGTAAATCTTTATTATATTCAACCTGATTTTCTAAGTCAGTATGTAACATTCAAAGCTGTCCTACTTGTGTATGTGATTTTTCATTAAAAATGCTTTAGTGACATTCTTTTCTTTCTCTTTTTAGTAGCCTTATTCTTGACCCTTTCCCCCTTACACATTGGAAATAAAACAAAACTCTCATAACAAACATACAGAGTTAAAGCAAAACAAATTCCTACATTAGTCATATACTGCAAGTTTTTTTCTGCAACTTAATGGGCAATACTTTTAATTGTTGGTTACTGTAAAATTCTCTATAATATTCCTTTTGTGAATTTATTTTTAAAATTTTAATTAATTAGTTATTGTTATTTTTAAGAGTTCGAGGATTTTATTCTTGGCCCCTTTTTGGAGCGGTTTGTACTTTTGCATGAAAAATAAATTGCCTTGTTCTCTTTTGAGATGTATCTTGAACTTAATTTACCTTCTACTGTAAGTGACCCAGCTGACAGAGTGCCAGGTCTGGAGTCTTGAAGACTCATCCCCCTGAGTTCAAATCTGGTCTCAGATACTTACTAGCTGTGTGACCCTGGACAAGTCACTTGACAATTGTCTCAGTTTCCTCATCTTTCAAATGAACTGGAGAAGGAAATGGCAAACCGCCCTAGCATTTTTGCCAAGAAAACCCCAAATAGGGTCAGGAAGAATTGGACACGACTGAACCAACTAAACAAAAACAGCAACAACATTGTCTTATTTCCCATGAAGAGTAGGAATAATTAGGAAAGTAACACTTTCCATCTTCAGACCTTTTCATTACTAAATCTGCTAAAGTTGAGAAGTAACTGCAGAAAGCCCAGGAGGCACATCTGATAAGGAAGTTTTGGAAAGTAGGAGGAGCAAGTAAGAAAGAACAATTAGCATCATTTAAGTCCAGGATCAGGACCATAATTCTGGGATGAAGCTAGCTACAATTCTATAATAGAAATAAACATAGGTCGGGAACTCAGTGGGCCAACTTTCAGTCTTTGAAGGATTTCTGAGTGACAAAAGCCCTCAAAGTAGTTGTTGAAATTCCCATTTATTCAACAGTGGAAAAGACCAATTATATTTTGTAGTTTGATATTAAATGTATTGCTTTCTTTTTGGAGGACAATTGGGGTTAAGTAACTTGCCCAAGGTCACACGGCTAGGTTTTTGTTTGTGTGTGTTAAGTGTCTGAGGCCGGATCTGAACTCAGGTCCTTCTGACTCCAGGGCCGACGCTCTACTCACTGCTCCACCTAGCGGCCCCTTATTAAATGTATTTCAAAGTATAATATGTATGCATATTTTGGACCACTGTGTATCAGGCAGATTAAATCTGATAGCTTGTGGGCTTTGTTTTTATTCTTTCAGGATGATGGTCATGTTAAAGTCCATATGTGGAAACTGGACCTTTTTCAAACTGA
Source organism: Gymnobelideus leadbeateri (assembly GCA_011680675.1). NCBI lineage: Eukaryota > Metazoa > Chordata > Mammalia > Diprotodontia > Petauridae > Gymnobelideus > Gymnobelideus leadbeateri. The sequence continues at coordinate 28,035 of WOXC01001434.1, read as the reverse complement.
CAAATTAGTGTTTTCATAAGTATGGGCAAAATTTTGACCCAGTACTTAAAGCCAGTGGAATTAACTAAAACCAAAAACGTTGAATTAAATATTATTTACAAATACACTCATTGAGTTAACAATGAGTAAAAATAAAGGAAATTATAAAATGTATAGGTTAAATATGCATTTTTTACTTGTTTTTGAACTCTTTTCTTTTTGTTTATTTATTTATTTTGGTCAGGTATTTGTATCCTATTCTTCCTGATCCCATTTGGAGTTTTCTTGGCAAAAATACTAGGGTGGTTTGCCATTTCCTTCTCTAGCTCATTTTACAGATGAGGAAACTGAGGCAAACAGGGTTAAATGACTTGCCGAGGGTCACACAGCTAGAAAGTGTCTGAGGCTGGATTGGAACTTAGGTCCTCTTGACTCCAGGGCCTGCATTCTAACCACTGCCACATTCAGGATTTTTTAAAGCCCTGATTTATATATTTCTTTCACTAAATTAGGTGGGCTTTGTTAATTTAGAGACAGGCCATTTCATTAGCAAATGGGCTAGTTTCTACATGTAGATTTCACAAACACAACATTCAGCAATTGCCATCATTCTTATGTAAGGCATGAAGCCTAAAACTTATTTGGATGTAAGGGCACAATGAGAGGCATACTGGATAGAGAGGCAGCCTTAGTCTGGAAGATTCCAGTTGAGGTGCTGACTCTGACAAATAATTTTCTGTGTGACCTTAGACAAGTCACTTAACCTCTGAGTGCCCCAGGGGATTCTTTAAGACCACACATTACAGAATAAATACTGATCTGCTTCAGTGGAGGAAATTTCCAAGATTTCCTTATAATTCTGAGCCAAAAGAAAACAAGAAGGCTAGAAGCAGCCAAAGGAGATTGTGAATGGGCAAACAGAGCAAAAAAAAAATCAATCTCCTTGAATTTGGGATTGTTCAGTTAAGGCCTTCCCTCTCCAATGTTATATAACCTATCTTGTGTACTGCCTCATGCAGTTTATTTGAGATAAAAGGAAAGAAAAGGTTTCACTTAACTTGACTTTTTAGGGACTCTGTGTTGTGTCCATTCACAATGTGGTTGAAGGGAGGGAAATTTACTTAATTACTAGAAGTTATCAGGGTATATGAGATATTAATTGAGCAGTGAATGCTAATTAGTAATCACAGAGGGCCTGTGTCTGGTGGCTTATTTTGTGAGAGAACAGGTTGAATATTGAGCTGCAGGAAACAAACAACTCTGTTTTTTTTTTCTCCTGTTCTCTCTTCTTTTATCCCATGTGCCTTGTCCTTCTGAACTCTCCTGGCAAGTAAGTGGTGGCAGCAGAAATGGAAACTGGATTAGTGAAGATTGAGAGGAAATTGAGAGAGAGAGAGAGAGAAAGTCTCCCTTCTTGAGGAAGAAAGGGTGTAATTGATTCTTGGCACTGAAATCTAGAAATGATAATGCCTTGCTAATAACCCAGGAAGTTGCTAACATTCATTGAAATCAGAATGTATTTAAATATGTTAAGCTATATCAAATCTCCTGTATGTCTATTGTCTTTCTCACCCACTATATCCCTCCCTCTTCTTCCCCACAAAAAAACAAACAAACAAAAAAAAAGGATAAAGCATTTGGAGATCTGGGTGGAAGAATATTGCCCCAGGGACCAAGAAAAGTTACTGGAGGAGCTAGATGCTATATTCATTTACCTCACAATAAAAGCAAATTCCTCTCCCTAGGGGAGTATATTGTACAGTACTTGCACAAGGGACTAGTCACTGTTTCCTTACATTTTCCTTTTTTTCTTTCTTTCTTTGTTAAGGCAAGTGCTATAAATCTTCCTGAAAGACCAGGCCTAGACAGATGTGTGGGCTATGTTAAATCTATATATTAAAAAAATACAGTTGGATTTCAGTATATTTCAACAAAATCACAGAGAAAAGCAAATGTGCAAGGTTGGTGCCACAAAGAAACCCAAATCTCCAGCATTGGGCTCTGAGACACAAAATATAAGCAGTAACTGCTACAGAATGGAAGTAAAAGATACAGAACCAAGCATAACCAATTATAAGCTTTTGTCCGAATGTCTATGACTTATACGTTTTTCCCCTCCAACCATTTAAATTTATCTTTAATTTCTTCCCCCCCAACTCAATAGTATTATAGTTTTTCCAATTAATATGTAAAGATAGTTTTCAACATTTACTTTTGTAAGATTTTGAGTTCCATTTTTTTCTCCTTTTCTCCCTTCCCTCCCACCTCCCTAAGATGGCAAGCAATCTGATATAGCCTAGACATGTACGATCAAATGAAACACATTTCCACATCGGTGTGACTTATACTTTTAAAGGATTAAAAAAACATTTTGTGGACTTGGAATCGCAGGTTTAAATTCACTTTTGGAGGTACAAATTCTAACATTAGTGTATCCATTTTTCTAAAGGTAGCTTGAAAAAACTCATAGTTTCCAAGAGTGGGGTATATTGACTAAAGTTACCTAAATTCCATCAGTTATGAAGTATTTGTTAAACATCTGCTTTATACCAGCAGTGTTGGGCATACAAAAAGAAGTAGAAGACAGTCCCTATCCTCAAGGAGCTTACCATTCACTGGGGGAGCTAACAGGCATATACATACATACATACATATGTGTGTGTATGTACATGAAGCATGCTATACACAGGGTAAATAGGAAATAATTGATATAGAAGGACTAGAATTAAGAGGAGTTGGGAAAGGTTTCCTATAGAAAGTGGGATTTTGGCTGGGACTTGAAAGAAGCTAGGCCATCCAGGAGGCAGAGATGAGAAAGGAGGGCGTTCCAGCATGGTGGACAACCAGTGAAAACATCAGGAGCTGAAACATGAAATATTTGCTCGTGGAACAGCTCTTGATCAGGGCTGGATTTCAAGACATGTTGTTGAAGTCGAAGTGTGTCTTCATGACTGGCCACCCTTTTCTACATCCTTTCCCTAACTTAGAAGGGCCTTCCTTCTGGGGACACATCGTTAATCTGATGGAATCCTCATGGTTTCCTGGTAAAATGTATATAAAGTTATCTCAGGTTCACTTTTCTTCTCATACAGTTCTAGTCAGTCTTAGGCCATTTGCTAAATTTATTTTTCCCTTCAAGTTTCTCGATGAGTCCTACCATGTTCACAGTTTCCTAGGTCAGGGGTTTTTAACTTAAGGTCTATAAAAACTTAGGGTTTTTATATGTATTTCTTATAACTATATTTCAATACAATTAGTTTTCTTTGTAAAATATTATATTTCAGGCATTGAAAAACATCATCCTGTGGGGGAGTCCATAGGTTTTCCCAGACTGGTAAATGGTTATGAACTTTAGCCATAGATGCAAATGGATCCCCTTGGAGAAAACTCTCTGATGGAGGTAAAGTGTTTTAGAAACTAAGGAATTATATAAATTCTAGCTAGTTTGTTCTTAATGTGAGAGGGCATTCATTTTCTTACAGATATTTACTTTACTGTATTTGAAAAAAAATCTAATTTTTGTTGATAAGGAAATACTTCACAGAATGTCTGGCCATTGATGATAAAAGCAAGAGACCTCTATTGGATATGTTTGATCCCACACAAGGGAAGGTTTGAGGCTTAAAGGGGGCAGGAATAGGCATACAGAGGAGGAGGCCGGGGTAACCAGGGAAGGATGCTAACAGCACCAACTTCCCAAACTGGAATATGGGCTAGCAAACACCTCCAAATATGTTCACTTGTCACATATTTTTTTTGGTAGAAGGGCCTTTTTCTCCCCCAGGTATGGGTTGGATTAGATGGTGGCAGAGGATGGACTGAAATCCTATGATTTTGTGATAGGGCAGTACCTGCTATTACATAGTTGCCTTAGATGGGACCAGAATAAGCCACAGAGAAAGTAGCAACTCTTGAAGAGTCTTAAATTATTGTCTGAAATAAAATGCTTTCTAGAGTCATAGTCTCCAAACTCTTTTTGATTGTGGATACCTATTAGAAATTAAAAAATTTGAGCATACACCAAATACATGTATACTTATTTATATACAAACATATACTACTAGTACCACTGTGCTAACAGTTATGTATATTATAAAACAGACAAAATTACAATAAAAAATGAGAATGACCTCTTTCCTGTCTCTCAAGATGGCAGACCAAAAGCCACCCAAGGAAAAGAAGGTCAAAAAGGAAAAAAAGAGAAAAAAAGGAAGATGTATCTGAAAAGGCCAAAAAGTCTCGAAAGCATTGCAGTCGGAACCCCGTCCTGGCCCGAGGGATCGGTAGATACTCCAGGTCTGCCATGTATTCCCGGAGAGCCATGTACAAGCGGAAATATGCTGCCCCCAAAACCCGGATTGAAAGGAAGAAGAAAGACAAAGTGCCTGCTACTATCTCAAAGCCTGTTGGTGGTGATAAGAATGGAGGAACTCGAGTGGTAAAGATTCGCAAAATGCTTAGGTATTACCCTACTGAGGATGTGCCTAGAAAGCTGCTAAGTCATGGCAAAAAGCCCTTTAACCAGCATGTGAGGAGACTTCGAGCTAGCATCAAGCCCGGTACGGTTCTGATCATGCTCACTGGCCGCCACAGGGGCAAGTGTGTGGTTTTCCTAAAGCAATGGACCTCTGACCATCAACCGTGTTCCTCTGAAAAGGACCCATCAGAAATTTATCATTGCCACTTCTACCCGAGTTAACCTTTCAGGTGTGCAAATTCCAAATCATCTTACTGATGCTTACTTCAAGAAGAAGAGGCTCCGTAAACCTAGACACCAAGAAGGAGAGATTTTTGACACAGAAAAAGAGAAATACGAGATTACAGAGCAGCACAAGGCTGATCAGAAAACAGTAGACTCTCAGATCCTACCCCAAATCAAGAAAATTCCTCAGCTCCGTGGCTACCTGCGTTCTGTCTTCTCTCTCTCCAATGAAGTTTATCCTCACAAACTGGTGTTTTAAATGCCTTGCAGAGAACACTTATTAAAATATTTGCAATAGTAAAAAAAAATGAGAATGAGATAACATTTGATCCTAGAGTCAAAAGGGAAGGAATCACTGGAGTTTCATCAGTAAGGGAGGCAAGAAAATGATCAGACCTGCACTTAAGGAGGGAAACTTTGGTTAACTGGAGGTTAGAAAGGAGAGTAGAAAACTTGAGTCATTTAGAAGGTTATTAAAATAGTTGATGATGAAGTTAGAGGTGATGAGGGTCGGAACTAGAGAGCTGGCTATGTGAATAGAGAAAAAGGGCAAATATGGAGACATATGAAGGTAAAATCTCCAAGGTATGGCAGCTGATTAGACACATGGGGTGACAGAGAGTGTGTGGTATAGGGTGACACTAAGATCTGAAAGTCTGGTTGCATCTTCAACAATATTAAGGCAGTTTGGAAGATGAGTGGGTGAGAGGGGGAAAGACAACATGGGACAATTGTGATGCAAATCACAATCAATCCATACCTGCCCATTCCTTGTGACTTGCTCCATTTCACCCAAAATGATAAGTGAGGAAGTAGGGCTTGCAGTTACCAAGCCCCAGCCACAAAGTGATGGGGGGCAGCAAGGGGTAGGACTTTTCCTACTGTGCTTGCCATTAGTTTAGGATAGATTATAACTGCTCTGATGGTCCATATTCTGACACCTCAGAAGTGGGGAGATTGAGGAACTTGTCCATCAGAGGAAGGGCACCAGAGTGGGAAGGTGCTGGGGGATAAGGGTGTGTTAGATACAAGCCCAGGTAGAGTCCAACCTGTTTTTTGACTTTCTAATCAGATGACCATACAAGAGTGCTTAACTTTTTGCATGTTAGGGACTGCTTCAGCTTTTGGTTGAAGCCCATGGACCCCCTTCTCTGAATAATGTTTTTAAAAGCATAAGAAGAAAATACAGACTTTTTGTTGTTGTTCAGTTGTTTCAGTCATGTTTGACTCTTTGTGACCCCATTTGGAGTTTTCTTGGCAAAAATACTGTAGTGGTTTGCCATTTCCTTTTTCAGCTTATTTTACAGATAAGGAAACTGAAGCAAACAGGGTTAAGTGACTTGCTCAGGGTCACACAGCTTATAAGTGTCTGAGGTCAGATTTGAACTCAGATCTTCCTGACTCTAGACCAGGTGTTCTATCCACTGTGATTACAAAGGAAATAAAAGGTTATTGAAAATAAGTCATTTATTTTCTTACCTAGGTTCACTAAAATCTATTCTTGGATCCCTCATCCAAGGGGTTAAGAACCCCTATACTAGAGCTACAGTTCTCAAAGTGTGGTCTGGGAATCCTAGGAGGTACAGGGGATGCATAAGATCAAAGCTATTTTGATAATAATGTTAAGATATTTTAATCTCTAATATGATAAATGGAAGAAGATATGGGTCATGTAAAGAAAAGCTCTTTGAAAGGGAGGTATGGTTACTAAATAATTTTTCAGAATGTAAGGAGGTTCCAAGACCTAAAAATGTTTGTGAATCACTGCTTGAGATCATCCTTTTCATTTGGTATTAACACAGAGGAGCCTTGGTTGTGGTTCCAGACCCACTTCCTCCAGCTGGATAACTGAAAAATTTCCCTGTTGGCTACAATTCATTAAAAGCAATATTTGGTGGATTTGAGGTCAGTTATGTCCTCACCGCAGGGGGATGGAAGGAGCTGCTATTTAACTATACCAGTAATTCACTATGTTGGGTTTCAGTTTCCCCAACACTAAACTGAGGGCATTAGCTTAGATGACCTCCAAGATTTCTCCCAACTTGAAATCTAAGGTCATGATCTTATGTCTCAGACTAAGATTGCAACACTTTTCTTTGAGGAGTCCCTTTGAAAATCCCCGGGCTATCCCCCTATCATTTCACCCTTGGATTCCATTCATTATTTCATGATTTTGCCCCATGTTTTAAACCCTTTCCTATCACTCGATTAAAATCTGAGTTCCTGCACGTTAACTCCTTACCTCCTTCTGCTTTACCTAATTCCTGACCCAGGACAGTAGTAGCAGTCACAATAGTAATAACTGACTTTATAAAGCACTTCAAAGTTTGATTTCCTTCTCTCTTAATAAAGAAATAAAGCTTATTCCCTTATCTGTTTTCTCAGCCTACATTTTGCCTTCTCATCCTCTACAAACACCAATTGGTTCCCCAATTTTTTTGGTTCTATAAGTCCCCCAGCAGCTTTATTTCCTCTTCCCTCCTTAGGGATAGTATTCTGGTCCTGATGTTGATTACAGAGGGGATGCCAGAAAAAAATGATCAAATTCCCTTTTGTCACTAATCTTAAGGATGCTTCTTTAGTGGAGGCAGCTGCTGGGGTGAAGAAATTGATGAGACTCGACCACCTGTCTGAGAATATCACCAAGAGTCAAGGAGGACCTGGAAATCGTGGTATAGACATGCTATTGTGGTTCAGTCATTTCAATCATGTCTAATGCTTTGTGATCCTATTTGGAGTTTTCTTGGCAAAGATACTGGAGTGGTTTGCCATTTCCTTCTCCAGCTCATTTTACTGATGAGGAAATTGAGGTAGAGAGGGTTCAGAGACTTGCCCAAGATTACACAGCCAGTAAGTGTTTGAGGTCAGATTTGAATTCAGCTCTTCCTGACTTCAAGCCTGGTGCAGTCACGGGGCCATCTAGCTGCCCTAATAGAAAAGCTGAGACTATAGTAAAGAGGTAGAAACAAAACTGACACATGAAATAATTATAAAACCAATTAGTAGAAAACTGTCAGAAAGATCAAAGTACAGTAGGAGATGAACAAAATGAGACCTTATTCTTAAGCTTGGAGTAGTTGTAGAAGCCTTGATGCAGGAGGTAGTGTTTGAGCTGGGCCTTTAAGGATGAACAGGGTAGATGGGAGGAAGGCATTCTAAATGGAGAAATCAGTGTGAATAAAGACATCAAAGGTAGACTTTAACATAGTGTGAAAGCTTAAAATCATAGAATGTTAGAATAGTAAGAGATTGGAGAAATCGTTTAGTCCAATCCTCCCACTTTACAGAGAAGAAAACAATGTCGTGGCGATTTGGGTGATTTGCCCAAAGTCACATAACTAGTCAATGACAGCACCAGACACACTAATGCCAGTTTTCCCCCTTTGTACCAGGAAATCTAAAATAATTGTTCCAGCTCATTACTTTCTTTTCTTTTTTGGAGCTATTTTTATTTTTTAATAGTACTCTATTTTCCAATTATATGTAAAGACAATTTTTAACATTCATTTTTAATAAAATTCTGAGTTCCAAATTTTCTCCCTCCCTGTTTCCCCCCACCCAAGATGGTAAAGCAATTTGATATAGATTATATATTGGCAATCATGTAAAACGTATTTCCATATTACCCATGTTGTGAAAGGAGAAAGAGAACAAAGGGGAAAAACATCTCATTATTTTCTTAATGAGTCAGACTCTTAGAACTAGTGGATGGGAGTGATTGCTATTTCTTATGTGTAAATAATTTGAGACAGTGAGGAGAAGAAAACCTCTGAGACAGCAGGGGCAGGTGTGGCTTCTCCCATCTTTTCCAATGGACTTGAATATCCTGGCAGATGTGATTATTTTCTACTGATGTTACCAACTAACCTCAGGTATTTACTGTTTTTTTTTCCTTTAACACATTTAAAAACAAATTTTAGTATGTTCTAATTGTTGCTAATTATCTCATTTACAGCCTGGACACATAGAAGGACTGTAAAAATATGGCATTCTATGGCATGAAGCTTTGCTAATAATTATGAACAATGAATTAGATTAACATTCTTTTTTCTGCTATCCAGCAAATGAAGTGTTATGGATACAAAGCAATGTAAAGTACAGCCCCTGCCCTCCAGGAATTTAAAATCTAGTTGGGGTGATAAAGCATAAGTTCCCTGAAGGCAAGAGCTGTTTCCAGGCTCACACCAGTATGTGTCAGAGGTCAGTTTTCCTCTCTATTTTGCCACAGCTGCTTCTACTTTCTTCTTAATAAATGTTTGTTGAATTATATTGAATTACATGTGATCCTGAATAGGCCTAATCTTTTGCAAAATTATGAAACTGATCAAGCTTGATTTTGGGACCCACTTGGCTACCTGAGTCAGCTTTACCTTTCTAGAATTCCCTGCCTCCTCCTGCCCTCCAATCTCTTCTTCCTCCCTAATACTGATGCCCCCTCTGCTTCTGGCAGGGTTTTTAATCTGGAGCCCCCAAGGAATACCTGGATAGAATTCAGGGATTCTCTACGAGCTCAGATGGGGAAAAACACATCTTTATTTTGAATAACTTTTGGTCAGTTAATACCTGTGTAAGTGTTAACTGGTTAAGTTGTATTCTCCCGGGGGGTGTTTGCATTTTTTAAAAGGATTTTAAGAAACCTTCAAAGCAGATCAAAATGAAGTTACTGAAGGAATAGGTGTAGTGCCCTACTCAGGATTCTTTCTAATCATACCCTTAGGTGATGCTCTGCCTGCTTGCAATGTCCAGCCAGGTCCCAGGAGTCTTCTCCAAATTTGAGTAGAGGCCTAGAGACAGAGAGAAAAACCTCAGCAGGCTGATAGACAAGCCATTTTCTACTGATCCAGCAAGTAGGGGGTTAGAGAGATAAAATTAGAAAGATTAACTGATTTGGGGACATGAAAGCAAGAAGTACATTTGAGAGGACATTTGAGAGGACAAAAAGATGACACAGAAAGCAAATGGATGTGGGAGCTAGTGGGTCCATTGGTTAGGCTTTGTCAAAAAATACATGATCAGGCTGAGGAAAAACCCTCAGATGTGGTACCTACTGCACAAAATGAGACCTCCCCCCTTGACACAGCTATTATCATTATCTCTATATAATATGTGTAGCTTTCACGTATTGCTAATTAACTTGTTTTGGTTTTTGAGGCTCTCTTTTTTTATTTCTGATTAACAAAATACATTCTGGTCAGTTTGCTTTTAGACTTACACTCTCAACTTAAAAATTCACCTTCTGAATCATCCATTTGCATATTATAGTTTAACTCTACACCAGCATCCCTGGCCTCTGCAATGGCAATCCCATTTAGGATTTAACCTGCCACATAAGCCACATCTTGTTTTCTAGGTGTTTCTTGTGCTGAATTTTGCAGGATGGTTGTGAGCAGAATGGAGGGATGAGGAGGAGTGGGACAGAATAAAGTTCAATTGTGTGCACAGAGAACATTCAAGAAAGGTTTCTTAGGGATGTGAAAAAAAGGATCCTAGCTTGGACTTTCTGATTCTATGTGTCAGTGAATGAATAACCACATTTCATTTCTGGCAGTTATTAAAGTGGTAGATGAGGGGCATGCCATGAATGCATTATTCCTGGATTTTAGCAAGTCTTTTGAAAACATCTCTCACAGAAGCTCAGAGCTGGAACCCTCTAGTTCTAACCCATGCGTGAGCAATAATCCCATGTATAATTTGTTTCATGACTGAAAGAAGTGTTCTTGATAATTGGCTGGGTTCAGAAGTGGTCAAACCCTCAGACCTTAGAGTAATAATAATTACTGACCTCTTTTTTCTTTGTTGTTGTTATTGTCTTCTTCTTCTTCTTCTCCTCCTCCTCCTTCTTCTTGTTCTTGTTCTTCTTGTTCTTCTTTTTCTCCTCCTCCTCCTCTTCTCCTTCTCCCTCCTCCCTTCTCCTTTCTTCTTCTTCTTTGTACTCATTATCATCAGAATCATCATTGGTATTTTTTTGTTGTACTGTTTGTAACAGATGTGGTTTCACTGATGTAGGGAACTACTGGTCAAAAATTCCCCTACAAATAAAAATCAGCACCTACTCCATAACTCAGAGTTTTAAGGAATTGTCTGGAGCCTTGAGAGGTTGTAATTTATCAAAGATCACTCAGTCAGTATGTGTCAGAGGCAAGACTTAAGCATAGAACTTCTTGACCTGATGCCAACTCCTTATCCATGGGTCATATTTGTCTGTCTACTACCAGCATGACTGCCTTGGCTAATTTCATGAAGCAACAGAGCCGGGTTTTCAACCTAGGTCCTCTGAATCCATATCCAAATCTGAAGCTGTTTCTCTTGTAGTACTGGACTTTGACAGCTTGAGAGCTCTATGTGAATGGGTTTGGGGTGGAGAACACCCAGGAGGGAGGAATTTGCCAAATTTGGCTAATGTAGAGCATATTGAGGGAAATGATAGAGAAGCTTGGAAAGGGAGGAATGTACCAGATTATAGTGAATTGTAAATGCCATTTGGGAGACAATAGGGAAATTTTGAGCTGGGCAGTAACATGGCCAGGTCTATGTGTTCAGAAAGTTATTCTGGCTATGCTATGAAGGATAAATTGCATTGTTGAGGGAATGGAAGTGAGGAGTTATATAAGGAGGTTATTTTTTTTTTTAAGCAATTGAGGTTAAGTAACTTGCTCAAGGTTACACGGCTAGTCATCATTTATGTGTGGGTGCTCATTTTCTGAGGCTGGATTCGATCCCGGATCATCCCAACTCCGAGCCTGGAGCTCTTACTCACTGCGCCACCTAGCCGCCCCAGGAGGTTATTTCAATACACTAAGAGCTAAAAACTATATAGCTCTGTTATGACAAAATGCTTTTATATACATTACTTCACTTGATCATCACACCCCTTTTGAACTATTGATTGCCTGGATTTTACAGATGAAGAAGCTTGGGGTCAAAGGGTTTAATGACTTGCTTTTGGCCATAAAAAATCATCAGAGGTGTGATTAGAACTCAGGTTTCTCCTCATCCCAACTATGTACTTGTATCATGATTGCTCAGAATGTCTATGAAGGTGGTAATGAGGGTCTTTTAGTTGCAAAAGGGTAGAGGAATCAGATTTTAGAGAGGTTGGAGAGATCAATTATCAAGACCCCGTGATTGATTGGACATGAGAGGTGAGAGGGGAGGAAGAGGCAAAGATCATAGCCCTCTCTACTCTATTCCCTGCTTTCACACCACCCCCATCCTGTCCTAATTAATATTTATTGAAAACATTTGCTTTCTTCAAGATCGAGTTTAAATTTTGAAACTTGAAGCCAGCTCATGTGTCAACCATTTTAAAAATGATGTCTTCCATGATTCCCCCAGACATTTTTTTCTCTTCCACTTTTTATTAACTCTATTCAGGATATTTACTTGTATTTATCATTCCAATAGAATAGTTATATGTCTTATCTCTCCTATAAGACTTTGAGTTTCCTAAGGGTTGAGAATATGACTTATTTATAATACATTTGTAGCCTTATTGTCAACCCAAATCTTCCCCATGCTTTATATTTTTCCTTGCCACCCTCTTTCCCTTCCATCATAACTTATCAATCCTGTGATTACTTCTCCTTGGGCATTTGATGGGTGACTGGTTTATTTGACAAACTAATGGTATTCAAGATGTACCTCTTACTATATGACCATAGGCAAGTTACTCTCTCTGGGCTCCAGTTTTCTTATTTGTAAAACACAGGGGTCAAACTAGACATTTTCTAATGTTCCCTTCTAACTCTAAAATGCTATGAAATCTGTGAGTACTATGTATTATCAGTTGACAACAGCTTAATGCATTTTACCCATCAGTGCTTGCTCCAAAGGAGTTAGTAATGTGGAGATTTCAAGCAGGGCCAGTGGGGAATATAATTTTTCATGAGAACCTTTTGCCGCGGCTTAAGGCACACCATATAAGCCATTCCACCTATTTGAAAGGCCAGCCTGGAACATAGCCTTCCAGCTGGAGAAAGTCAATAAACAAACACACAAATCCTTTCTTTGCATATTCCCTCTACTGATCCCCTGATTGGCAGTCTTAGCTAGGAATTAAGGCAAAAGGGAAGGTAGCATTGGTGTGTATGTGTGAGGGGGGCAGAAGGTGAATGCCAGAACTTGTGTGGCCACGGCGCTTTCAGTAAATAACAAACAATTAATCATATAATTACATGTAGTCTTGTGCTTTTCCCTAAATTACTTAATGTGCTTATGTTGTATTGACACCCACCTATATTATAAGTTCCTTAAGAGACCATGTTTTCAGGGGCAGCTAGGTGGCACAGTGAATAGAGCACTGGCCCTGGAGTAAGGAGGACCTGAGTTCAAATCCAGCCTTAGACACTTAATACACACACACACAAAATTAGCCATGTGACCTTGGGCAAGTCACTTAACCCCAATTGCCATCCAAAAAGCAAAAAAAACCAAACAAACCCCAAACCCTAAAACAAACAGAGACCATGTTTTCATTTAAACATCTGGGTTTCAAATCAGAGGACTTGGTTTCAGATCATTGCTTTGTGAAACTGGGTAACCGGTCACTTAACCTTTAGGCTGTCTCAGTTCACCACTTGGCAACAGGAGGGGAATGGACTAATGATGTCCAAAACTCCTCCAAGCTCTAAATCTTATGAGTCTATGCATTTAATAAGTACTTAATAGATTGAAGGCACTGTATGAGGCAAATGACTGAACAACAACATTAGGGAATGGGGACATAAAAATGAAATAAAACATAGTCTCAACCCTTAGGAATTTGCCATTTTGCTAAGGGGGAAATAAGACCCATTTCTAAGAAATGTTTATAGACTAAAAATAACTAAGCTTAAAATCTTTGGAGTGGTGAAATGAAACAAATGAAATCTAGGGCCCATAGTAGGATTTTTGAATCTTCAGGGAGTCAATAACTTCTGTGAATACATACGTGGTTATCTTTAAGTTCTCCTTATGACATTATAGGAACCTTGATTCATACAGTCACTTTGAGGACAGAATGTCAGTTGAGTTCAATTGGAGGGCATTTTGGATCCTTTCCCTTCCAATCCTATCTACCCAAGGTTGTCTAAGGACAAAAAGCTTTTGCTAGAGGGCTCTGGAATCTACTCATTGGTCTTCCAGCCATATGACCCTTCAATCTGGGCAGAAGTCATTCCTCATCCTATACCCGGCATTGATGTGACTGTTTGCCATTCATAGTCTGCACTAGAATGCTTGTAAAGAAGAGTGAATTACCTCAAGGGACAGGTAAAGTTTTTGTAAAAGGAACAAAAGTGTTCCCAGTGCTATTCTACTCTCCATTAAGGCCTTCTCAGTTGGGGAAAGTTCAGAGTCTCTGGACTTTTCCTTTCTTCAATCAGGTCAAGTAGTCCTGTGATGGGGGAAATGGAAACAAAAAGCCAAGACAATGGGCATCAACACCTAGACTCATTAATATAGTCAGCTTAACAAATGGGAGGCAAGAAAGCAAGAAACAGGGACCAATTGGTCACATGGCAGGGGATCTGCCCTGGGGCCTGAAGCACATTGAGCTGAGCCCTTGAGTTGGATGGGCACAAATGCCATAATGATTTCTTAGCATGGCTCTGGCCCTCATCTCACATGCCAGCCTGCTGGGCAGGCTTGGCCAAGTTTCTTGAGATTCACAGATAAGATTTATTCCTAAAGACTGACCTACATGGACGAGTATATCTAAATTCACAAAAGCTCTGGTTTGATGGCAAGCAATGAAAGGTCAGAGGAAAAACAGGCAAGGCATTTAAATCAAAATGATGAAGCTGGGTAATTTCATTAGCAACAGTTGTATTTACTGGAAGTCACAGATGGTACGGTTTAGCTTATGGCCAATTTTTTAGGACAAAATAAGAATGAAGAAAGAAATATTTCAAGTGAGAGGTGGTTAAAAATTAAATAGGCACCAGATGGTTCAAGATTGTCTTTCCTATAAATTTGGTGAAGAAAGGCCCACTGAATCCAAAGGTTTTCTGATTAAGACTAGGGTCTAGAAAGAGACTTTTAAAAAAATTAATCTAGTCTTAAAACAAGACATTAAGTTTAGAATTATATTGAATGAAGGTTAGCAGTTAATTATAACAATTCGTTCTTTCTGTTCTGTCCCAGTGGATGAAATGCTTACTAAGAACTTAAAAGAAAGCTTTATTAACCTTAGGACTGGGAGACAAAAAGAAAAGGGACTGCAAGATATACCTAGTCATGCAGGGAAATGGGAAAGGAATAAATATGTGTATAGCAGTTACCATGTGCCCAGCACTGTGCTAAGTGCTTTATAAATATTATCTCGTTTGATTGTTTTGAGCTTGGTGCTATCATTATCCCTATCTGATAGTTGAGGAAACTGAGGCAAACAGAGGTTAAGTGCCTTGCCATTGTCAAACAGCTAGTAAATGTGTGAGGCTAGACTTGAACTCAGGTCTTTGACTCCAGACTCAAAGCTG
Organism: Gymnobelideus leadbeateri; assembly: GCA_011680675.1. Taxonomy (NCBI): domain Eukaryota; kingdom Metazoa; phylum Chordata; class Mammalia; order Diprotodontia; family Petauridae; genus Gymnobelideus; species Gymnobelideus leadbeateri. The sequence continues at coordinate 12,897 of WOXC01001434.1, read as the reverse complement.
TATCCCTTGTACCAACCAGCTGGTGATTTTTTTTTCGTGACATCTTTAAGATCAGTTGGCAAATTCCATTAAGATCTTCAAAACAGGTTTATGTTATATGGAAAAAGTACTGGGTTTTTCTCCTCTTTACTGATGTTCATTACTTTGATTTTTTTTTTTTGGTCTATTGCTAATTTGTTGCTGGCAAATTAGTCTTTAGCAAATGAACTATAGGTTGTAGAGATGTCACCACACTGACTTCCTTTTGTGTGCTTTTCTTAAGGCCTAGTGACTTCTCACCAAGATGGAACAAAGAAACATACGGCAATAGGATTGCATGTGCAGTGACATGAATCTGAAATTTAAGGAGTGGGGTCAGGAGCTTTTAGGTGAATTGGCATTCCACACCAATACGTAGAAAAAAGGCTTTGTGGTTACAGACCACTTTCATATATGCCTCCAATTTGAACCTAACAGCAGCCTGGTCTGATGAGTGATGGGAAAAAATAGAGGAAAAACAAAAACTGAGAAGTTAGGTGACTTACTCAAAGTCACAAGGATAAAGCATGGCAAAGACAGGAGTTAAACCCCTGCCTTCTGACTCTATGCCGGATACTCCTCCCATCATCTCTTCTGAAACGGTTGCTTTGTATGGGGTCATGTTTCCTTTTTAAAAAGGAAATATCACATTGACCACTTCATTTGTTATGCTTAAAGGAAATGGTTCTTTTAAAGAATGAGTAAACAAGCAAATGGTGCAGTTTATGGAGTGCTGGGTCTGGAAACTGACTCATCTTCCTGAATTCTGATCTGTGCCCCTGGGCAAGTCACTTAACCCTGTTTGCCTCAGTTTCCTCATCTGTGGAATGAGCTGGAGAAGGAAATGGCAAACTACTCTAGTATGTTTGCTAAGAAAACCTTAAATAGGGTCAGGAAGAGTCAGATATGACTGGATCGACTGAACAAGAGAGCCTAAGAATTAGAGAAGGAGGAGAGGGCAGGAGCCATCTTAAGCTGTGAGTAGGGAGCAAGAAACTATATAAGGGAAACACGGGTAAATACTAGTCATCACAAGCTGATACTTATATTATCATTTTGAACTTTGCAAAACACTTGACATACTTCATCTCATTTGATCCTAGGAACAAGCCCAGGAGGCATGCACCATAAGTATCATTATCCTCATTGTACACATGGAGAAAGTGACTTGTCCCTGGACAGCTGGAAGTGCATCAGAGTCAGGATTTGAACCAAAGTTGTCCTGCATCTAAGTTCTGTCCATTCTGTCCTCTCTTCCATGCTGCCTCTTTTGAAGTCTTATTTCAGCTTAATGGAGATTTGCTGATTTTATTGTGCATAGTCAAGAAAGTAATTTCCATTTATATGGAAAGAACATGAGATTTAAAAGTGGTAGTCTTGAGTTCAAGTCCTGATTCCAATACTTACTAATGGTTACAACCTCTCTGCACATCAGTTTTCTCATTTGTAAAATGGGTATAATAATAAAAATTATTATAGGTGGTGCAGTGAATAGAACACTAGCCCTGAAGTCAGGAGGACCTGAGTTCAAATCTGGCCTTGGACACTTGACAATATTAGCTGTGTGACCTTGGGCAAGTCACTTAACCCTAATTGCCCTGCTCTCCTACTCCAAAAAAATTACACTGAGAAGCAGCATGGTATAGATAGAGAGCCAATTTAGGAGTCAAGAAAATCTAGGCTCAAGTTTCTGACACATATTTCTGGGTGATTCGGGGCAAGTTCTTTAACCATTCAGTGTCCTCCAGGTCCATCTCTAACATTATGAGTTTCTGATCTGCTTTGGTAGATAGAGTTTCCTCACCAACAGTTCCCAGCATCAGTTACAAAAACACAAATCTTTGTGTGATCTACCCCACAGACTTGCTAGGGAGGCAGAGCTTGGTAAGCTTTAGAGTAGTAAATAAATGTGCATACACTAGTACTAATAGCTGACCTTTGATAAATGCTTACTGTACTTCAAAAGTTCACAATGCATTTTATGTCATCTCCTTTGATCTTTTCAGCAGCATGATCATTTATATATTGCTTTATGGTTACAGATAACTTTCATATACACTTCTTATTTGAACCTACCAGAACCTGGTCTGATGGGGAAAAAATAGATGAAGAAACTAAGACTAAAAAGTGAGGTGACTTATTCAAAGTCACAAGGGTAAAATGTGGCAAATCAGGACTCGAATCCCTGCCTTTTGACTCTATGTCAGATACTCTTCCCATCGATTCTTCTGAAATGATTACTTTGTATGGGGTCATGTTTTATTTTTTAAAATAATTACAAAATAAAATATAATACCCAATAATAAAATTAAAATATTAAAACTATTAAAATATTTCGTTTATATGATAGAGAATTGATAGCTCTTGACTTTACTTAGCTAGTAGAGGTGTATAGGTGAAGTAGAACAGAAACTGAATAGGAGAAAACAGACCTGAGTTCTAGTCCTGATTCCAACCCTGACTCGCTGTTTGACCTTGGCAGATTAGACCCTCTCTCTGCATTTAAGTTTCTCCATCTTAATAAAATGGATATTCATCCTTACTTTCCTTTCCTCACAGGGTTGTTGTGAAGATCTAATGAGTTAGTAAAATTTGCAAAAGCAGTTTGAAAAGCATGACTCACTTTACGAATTATTATGGTCTTCCTTAAGCCATTTCTTGGAAATCCTTTAAGTTGGTAGGGCAAATGCCACCCACATTTTGTAGATGACAAAACTGAAGCCAGAGATGTTGAGATGTTGTACAAATAGTAGACCAGGGATTCAAATTGCTTTCAATTTGATTCAAATGCTTCTTCTATTAAACCACATTCCTTAGCTTCCAGCCCCATTGCATCTCCATGATGTCGAAAGCATTTAGAATAGTAGTGTTTCATTGAGTTCAATCATTTCTTCAAGTACTGTTTTCAAGGAAGCATCTGGGCCTCGTGTACTAAAAGCCAGATGAGGTCTCCCATGCTCTGTATCCTAAAATGGACCAAGCCATCTGTTTTCTCTGTGCTCCTGAGGAAGTCTCTTCTCTGTGACTTATTTCTTTCATCTGGGAAAAACAAACAAACAAACCAACCAACCCAACAACAAAAACAATTCCACAAATTTTGTTTGCCATTTCCCTCTGTAGAATTTTCCCTCTGTAGAATATAATCTATCTCAAAATACTGATAAGCATGAACTCTAGATAGGAAAGAACTAGGAACCACAAGGTTTAACAGAAATGCTGCCTGAAAGTAACAACTTGACAGAGAAAAATGGCCATGCAGGGTCAGATCTGACATCCATTTAACTAGAATCCTGTCTCTGACTGATGTGTTGTTGGGAAAATATAGTTGTTCTCCTTGAAGTCAAGCTAAAAGAGACATTCTTGTACTATACTATACAACACCCAAAGAGTTAACTTACAAATGAGGGAAAGAAGGTGTGTGTGTGTGTGTGTGTGTGTGTGTGTGTGTGTGTGTGTTCCTGAAATGTCCCTAAAACATCCCCTATTTCTCTTAATAACTCATTATAGACTTGTCATCTATGAATGTATCTAAACGTTCCTTGAACTTCTTGGGAAAAGAAGTTCTATACATTCATTCCTAGGTAGATACATGTAACACTTTTTACTTTTGGTCATAAAATCATCTCTTTTGAACTTGAAGGATAGTTACCTTCTCCCAAGTAGATCTAGTATTCTGGGAGTGGGTAAAGTAGTTTGTACTGACTTTCTAATGCCATCTGGTTAGGACAGGTCTCTTTTACCCAGAGAAGGGTAGACATTCAGAGACAATTAGAGTGACAGGATTTTTAAAAGTAATTTAAAAGTAATTCTGTCAATTCCTTTGTATAGCTTTATCTACTTGCTCTAATATTGGCCCATTCTTCAAGTATGCAGTTTCCCTTTCTGACTCATTATAAAGTCCAGCAGCTTGAGTCAGGGAGGTGTTTTTCTTGTAACTCTAATATTTCATTTATGGGCTAGTCTTGCCCCAAGCTCTTTAGCATTAACAGCTTCCATTTTTGTGTTGTTCAGGGTATGAAGTAAAAACTTTGGAGTTCTTTTAGTTTGCATTTTTCTTATTATTAATGATTTGGAGTACATTTTCATATGATTGTTGATGGCTTGCAATTCTCCTTTTGAAAATTATCCATAGCCTTTGACCATTTATCATTTGGGAGAGGTTTTTGGTTTCACATATTTTTATCAGTCCCTTATATATCTTGAATGTCAGATTTCTATCAAAGATATTTTATGTAGGGTTCCTCCCCCTCTTAAAAGTTGCTTTTCTTATCCTATTTCATTGATTTTTATCCTTTGTAAGTTTTAAATTATATGTGTTCTTAATAATAATTTTGTCTTTGATGATTAGTTGTTCATTTTTTGTTTAAGACTTCTCCCTCCAGCCATTGTTGTGAAAGTTGCCTCTTTTTGTTCCCTTCTAATTTTTATTTTCTTATGTGGCATTTTTATGTTTAGGTCTCATTATGGTTTATAAATATTGTGCTTATTATTTCTGAATTTTTTCATTTGGTTATAATTCCTTTGTGTTTGATCCTATTTCTCTTGATCATATATTTACTATGAGATACTTAGAAATATGCATATTCTTTAATATTTCCATTCTGAGATTTCAGCAGATAATAATCTAACTTTTTCCAATAATTTGTTCAGATATAGCAACTAAAAAATTACGGTTGCAAATCCTTGCTTTTTAGTGCAACCTGAAGCATAATATAGATTTTGTTTTATTCCTTCATTTTTACTATGAATCTTATTTTGCTTACACTAGTTTAATCCTGATCTCCTACCAACAATTCCTTTCACATTATCTTGTTCCTTTTGTCCCCAAGTCACCCTAGAGAAAAGTTCCTCTGCACTATACAACCACCCAAAATATTAACTTGCTAATGAGGGAAAGAAATTTTATTTGTTCCTTTAATAAGTCACATCTTCCTTCTAACCTCCATTTGATTTTTATACCCCTTATATATTTTACTCATTAAATTATTTTGCCCATAGATAACTTTTTTTGCCCTTTCAACATCTCTCAGATGATGTGAAAGTTTTAAAAATTAAAAAATTAAAACTTCTCATTCCATATTTTTAACCACAGTCACATAAAAACATTAATTGCATTTTCTTGTTTTTTATTATTTATGAGTCTTTTTATATTTTTCTATTAGATGAGTTTTCCTGTTGAATATTTTGCTCAACTCTCAGTTCTTTTGAAGCAATGACTCAAAATCTTACCTTTTGCTGAATAGTTAACTTTTAAAAATTAACTATTAGGTCTAGTCTTATAGGATATGTCATTGTAGTGTGTCTTATTTGCTTTTTGGTATATCATATTTCACATTTCATTTGATTTTTCATAATTAAGTAGTAATCTTATACTATTCTGACTGATTTTTTAAAAATTAATTTATTAGTTTAGTTTCAGTTAACAAGATTCAATTCCATAGTTCCTTGATTTTCAAATTTCCTTTACTTCCCTCCCCCCTCCCCACATGACAGCATATAGTCCAGTATATGTTCTGCAAATGCATTCATGTTAGACATTATTCCAATTACAAAGGCATATTGTACTAGGTGGGATGAAAGATGGTAAGGAAGAAATAAAACCAAACAATGAAAAGAACAAGATCATTTAGTTTGCTTCCATCAGGATTCAGGCTCAGTTCTTTCTAGTTATATCTCTGGATGGTGCGTTTCTCACTTTCTTGAGTCTTTCGGGATTAACTTATATCACTGCATTGCTGAAAAGAGTCCAGTCTGTCATAGTTGGTCATCACAGATATGGTATGTCTGTGATTGTATACAGATTTCTTCTGATTCTACTCTTCTCTCTCAGCATCAGTTTGTATAAGTCTCTCCAGGTAATTATGAAATCCGTCACCTCTTCATTTCTTATAGCACAATAATATTCCATTACATTCATATACCACAACTTGTTTAGCCATTCCCCGATTGATGGGCACCCCTTCAGTTTCCAATTCTTTGCAACCACAAAAAGGGCTGCTAAAATATTTTTGTACATATGGGTCTTCCTCCCACTTCTATGATCTCTTTGGGATATAACCCTAGAAGTGGTATGGCTGGGTCAAAGGGTATGAAATTATTTATAATCCTTTGGGCATAATTCCAGATTGCTCTCCAGAATGGTTGGATAAGTTCACAACTCCACCACCAATGTATTAGTGTTCCAATTTGTCCACATCCTCTCCAGCATTTGTGACTTTCTTGTTTTGTCATCTTAGCCAATCTGACTGGAGGGATGTGGTATCTCAGAGTTGTTTTGATTTGCATTTCTCTAATTAATAGTGATTTAGAGCATTTCTTCATATGCTTATAGATATCTTTAATTTCTTTCTCTGAAAATTTCCTGTTCATATCCTTTGACCACTTATCAATTGGGGAATGACTTGTATTCATATAGATTTGGCTCAATTCTCTATAAATTTTAGAGATCAGTCCTTTATCAGAGACACAAGTTGTAAAAAATCTTTCCCAATTTCCCACCTCCCTCTTGATCTTGGTTACATTGGCTTTGTTTGTACAGAAGCTTTTCAATTTAATGTAATCAAAATGATCCATTTTGCATTTTATAATGCTCTCTAATTCTTGTTTGGTCCTAAAGTCTTCCCCTCTCCACAAATCTGTCAGGTAAACTATTCCTTGCTTTCCCAAATTGCTTACAGTATCATCCTTTACACCTAGATCATGCACCCATTTGGATTTGATTTTGGTATATGGTGTGAGATAATGGTCTATGCCCAGTTTCTGCCATACTGTATTCCAGTTTTCCTAGCAGTTTTTGTCAAATAGTGCATTCTTATCCCAAAAACTGGGGTCTTTGGGTTTATAGAACAATAGATTGCTATATTCATTAACTGCTGGGTCTCCTGCACCTAATCTATTCCATTGATCCACTACTCTACACCTCTGCCAGTACCAAGCAGTTTTGATGACTGCTGCTGTATAATACAGATTAAGATCTGGCATAGCTAGTCCACCTTCCCTAGCATTTCTTTTCATTAATTCCCTTGATATTCTAGACCGTTTCTTTTTCCAAATAAATTTTGTTATTATTTTGTCTAACTCTAGAAAGTAGTTTTTTGGTAAATTGATTGGTATGGCACTAAATATATAGTTTAGTTTGGGTAAAATTGTCATTTTTATTATATTAGCTCGACCCAGCCATGAGCAATTGATATTTTTCCAACTATTTAGATCTGCTTTTATTTGTGTGAGAAGTGTTTTGTAGTTGTGATCATATAGATTCTGGGTTTGTTTTGGCAAGTAGATTCCCAAATATTTTATAATGTCTACAGTGACTTTAAATGGGATTTCTCTTTCTATCTCTTGCTGTTGAGTTTCATTAGAGATGTACAGGAATGCTGAGGATTTATGTGGGTTTATTTTATATCCTGCAACTTTGCCAAATTTATTTATTGTCTCTAGTAGTTTTTTACTTGATTCTCTAGGATTCTCTAAGTATATCATCATATCATCTGCGAAGAGTGATAGCTTGGTCACTTCTTTACCTAATTTGATTCCTTTGATTTCTTTTTCTTCTCTAATTGCTACTGCTAGTGTTTCTAGTACCAGATTGAATAAGAGGGGTGATAGTGGACACCCTTGTTTCACTCCTGATCTTATTGGAAAGGCTTCTAGTTTATCCCCATTGCATATAATACTTGCTGATGGTTTTAAATAGATGCTATCAACTATTTTGAGGAAGGCTCCATTTATTCCTATACTTTCTAGTGTTTTTAATAGGAATGGGTATTGTACTTTGTCAAAAGCCTTTTCTGCATCTATTGAGATGATCATGTGGTTTCTGCTAGTTTTATTGTTGATGTGCTCAATTATACTGACGGTTTTCCTAATATTAAACCATCCTTGCATTCCTGGAATGAATCCTACCTGATCAGAGTGTATTATTTTTGTGATAAGTTGTTGGAGTCTTTTGGCTAATATATTTTTTTTTATTTTTATTTTCTTGGTGTCAATTTAATTCAATTAAATAAACATTTAGTAGGTGAACAGTTTTTATTTTACATTTGTTAACAAAATGTGTTTTTTAACAATAACAATAAAACAATTTTTTAACAATTTAGCAAATAATGTTAGAGATGTAGGGTCTATACAGAGTCTTGAGAAGTTTTGTCCAAATGTATAGAACCATCAAGGCTATTCACAGGTATTCAGACTGTTAGTTCTAACTTAAGAGATGTAGAATAAACATCCTTCCCAAGTGGGAACAATTTATACTACTTTCTTATTTTATTTAAACTCATCTAAATAAGGTTATTAAAATTTAAATATTTTACAAATACTTTATTTTCTGTTGTTTTTATTCTATTTCTCACCTCTTCAGTTGTAAATTAGTAGTCCCATTATTTACACCCATATTTCAGATGTTCCAATAGAGATTTTTTTTTTAAACAAATACTTTATTAACTTCTGTTTTACATCATTCATTTCCACCAGATTTTGAGTTACAATCATTTTCCCCCCATTATTCCCCTACCCAACCTCCCAGAATAGCAGTCCCACAAGATATCGCTTCCTCCAATCTGCTCTCTCCCATACCTTCTCCCATACCCCCATCGACTTTTCCATTAGAGGAAGATGAATCTTTGTGTCCCAATGCCTGCACATCTTATCTCCCAATTATAGGCAAAAGAGTATTAATAATAGTATTTATATATATATTTGAAACATTTATTGTTACGACCTTGAATTTCAGATCCATTTCCTTCCTCCCTTGTCACCCATTCCTTCTTGGGATATAAGTAATTCAGTATATGTTGTACATGTCTAGCTATGCAAAACATTATCATAGTAGATATATTGTACAAGGCTGCTTATAATTCCCTCCCACTCATCCCACCCCCCACCTGGTCCATTCCCTACATAATCCTGTCCCTCTTCTATAGTGGGTACTTCCAACCTCCCCTCACCCCAAGGATGCCCTCCCATCCATCATCCCTCCTCTCATCCCCCTTCCCCCTATCCTGCTGCAGGTTGAGATATCCCATTTAGTATGTATGTCATTTTCTCCCTGAACCAAATTCAATGTGAATGTGGTTTTGCCTTTTTAGCCTTCCTTATTCTCCCCCTCCCTTGCACCCACTTCCCCCCCTACATGAGATAGTTTACCCTACCATGTCTCTCCCCATCTCCTCTTGCCACTTTCCTCTCTCACCTCATAATTTCATCCCTTGAGTACTCTCCCTTCCCAACAAATTCAACCTATGCCCTCTATCCATATATAACTGTAACCATATACACACACATTCACATATGTATTTGTATGACCACACCCCCTTCTTCCATTATTTTCATAGTGAGAAAGATATCATCAGTCACAGATATTGCTTTTCCATATAGGAATGTAAATAGTTCAACTTTGATAAGTTCCTTTTGATTTCTTTTCCATGATTACCTTCTCAGGCATCTCTTGCTTCTTGTGTCTGGATGTCAAATTTTCTATTCAATTCTGGTTTTTTCCTCAAGAATGCTTGAAATCCTCTATTCCACTGAATGACCATATTTTTCCCCTGAAACAAAATACTCAGTTTTGCTGGGTAGGTGACCCTTGGGTTCATTCCCAGTTCTTTTGCCCTCTGGAATATCATATTCCATGCCCTTCGATCCCTCAGTGTAGAAGCTGCCAGGTCCTGGGCTATTCTGATTGTGTTTCCACAATATTGAAATTGTTTCTTCCTGGCTGCTTGTAGTATTTTCTCCTTGATCTGGGGATTCTGGAACCTGGCTATAATATTCCTGGGAGTTTTCTTTTTGGGATCTTTTTCAGGAGGTGATCGGTGGATTCTTTCAACCTCTATTTTGCCCTCTGGATCTAAAACATCAGGGCAGTTTTCCTTGAGAATTTCTTGAAGGGTGATTTCTAGGTTCTTTCTTTGATCATGGCTTTCAGGTAGTCCAATAATTTTTAAATTGTCTCTCCTGGATCTATTTTCCAGGTCAGTGGTTTTTCCCATGAGATATTTCACATTGCCTTCTAATCTTTCGTTTGTTTGGATCTGCTTAACAGCATCTTGATTTCTCATAAAGTCATTAGCTTCCATTTGCTCCAGTCTAACTCTGAAGGAATGAATCTCCTCAGTGAACTTTTGAGATTCTTTTTCCATCTGGCAAATTCGACTTTTTAAGGCATTCTTCTCCTCATTGCTCTTTTGGGCCTCCTTTGCCATTTGAGTTAGTCTATTTTTTAAGGTGTTGTTTTCCTCAGTCAGGCTGTTGACCCTCATTTCATACTTTACCTGCATCCTTCTCATTTCTCTTCCCAATTTTTCCTCCACTTCTCTTATTTGATTTTTAAAGTCCTTCTTAAGGTCCTCTATGGCCTGCAACCCACTCATGTTTTCCCCTGGGGCTTTTGGAGCAGGACTTCTGACCTCACAGTCCTTTTCCCGCTCTATGCCCCCAAAATAGGAGTCTAGGGTTGCATTTTTCTGTTTCCTTTGCCTTGGCATGTTGCCACTTAATTGCTTGACTTTTGGGCTTGTTGCCTCACTATGGCTTTAAGGCCAGCTAGAGGAATTTTCGTCCCGAACGTGTGGGGGGCAACTTCCGTTTCTGGCAAGCTGTAAACCCACCCACAACATCCACCCTAGATCACAATCTAGATCCAGGGAGGTTAAAGCAAGAGCGATTACCCCCCAAGACTGATCGCTGGATCTCCCCACGATTTGTAGGCTGGGAGCCAGAAATGCCTCTGAAAACTACAAAATGGCGTGTCTCCTCAGTGGCTTCTAGCCCCCAGGGGAGGGAGCTGACGCATTCCCCAAATACAGGTCCCAAAGTCCATAGGACACTAACCTCTTACTTTGTCCTAGGCAAGTCTATGTTGATAATTCTGGAATCTCCACAGTTCCTGGTGTTCTGGGGTTCCTCCAGCCGGCTGCTGGCCCTGCCGCCCTGGGGCTAAAACCTCGGGTCACATGGACCTGGGCTCGGCTCGGCTCCTGCGCTCTGCGCGCTGCCGGCTCCCAGACCACTGCGCTTTTCCTCCCTGCAGGGTGCTGGGCTGTCCTCAGCGGGAGGTTAGCTTCTCTGTGTCGTTCTGTGGATGCTGGGGCTCCAGAAGTTTTTCAGAGTCCTTTTTTACATAGTTTGTGGAGAATCTGGGGGCAGAGAGGCTTGGACGAGCTGTTTCTACTCCGCCATCTTGGCTCCGCCCCGAGATTTTTTTTAAAACAAATGCTTTATTAACTTCTGTTTTACATCATTCATTTCCGCCAGATTTTGAGTTACAATCATTTTCCCCCTGTTACCCAACCTCCCAGAATAGCAGTCCCACAAGATATCGCTTCCTCCAATCTGCTCTCTCCCATACCTTCTCCCATACCCCCTTCGACTTTTCCATTAGAGGAAGGTGAATCTTTGTGTCCCAATGCCTGCACATCTTATCTCCCAATTATAAGCAAAAGAGTATTAATAACAGTATTTATATATATTTGAAACATTTAATCTTAAGACCTCAAATTTCAGATCCATTTCCTTCCTCCCTTGTCACCCATTCCCTCTGGGGAGATAAGTAGTTCAGTATATGTTGTACATGTCTAGCTATGCAAAACATTATCATAGTAGATATATTGTACAAGGCTGCTTATAATTTCCTCCCACTCATCCCACCCCCACCTGGTCCATTCCCTACATGATCCTGTCCCTCTTCTATAGTGGGTACTTCTGACCTCCCTTCCCCCCAAGGATGCCCTCCCATCAATCATCCCTCCTCACATCCCCCTTCCCCCTATTCTGCTGCAGGTTGAGATATCCCATTTAGTATGTATGTCATTCTCTCCCTGAACCAAATTAAATGAGAATGTGGATTTGCCTTTTTTTCCCCTTCCTATTCTCCCCCTCCCTTGCAACCACTTCCCTTTGCTTCTTCTACATGAGATAGTTTACCCTACCCTGTGTTTCCCCATCTCCTCTTGCCACTTTCCTCTCTCACCTCATAATTTCATCCCTTGAGTATTCTCCCTTCCCAACAAATTCAACCTATGCCCTCTATCCATATACACAAACCTTCACATATGTATTCATATGACCACACATCCTTCTTCCATTAATTTCATAGTGAGAAAGATATCATTAATCACAGTTATTGTTTTTCCATATAGGAATGTAAATAGTTCAACTTTGATAAGTTCCTTTTGATTTCTTTTCCCTGATTACCTTCTCAGGCATCTCCTGCTTCTTGTGTCTGGATGTCAAATTTTCTATTCAACTCTGGTTTTTTCCTCAAGAATGCTTGAAAGTCCTCTATTCCACTGAATGACCATATTTTCCCCTGAAACAAGATACTCAGTTTTGCTGGGTAGGTGACTCTTGGGTTCATTCCCAGCTCTTTTACCCTCTGGAATATCATATTCCATGCCCTTCTATCCCTCAATGTAGAAGCTGCCAGTTCCTGGGCTATTCTGATTGTGTTTCCACAATATTGAAATTGTTTCTTCCTGGCTGCTTGTAGTATTTTCTCCTTGATCTGGGGATTCTAGAACCTGGCTATAATATTCCTGGGAGTTTTCTTTTTGGGATCTTTTTCAGGAGGTGATGGGTGGATTCTTTCAACCTCTATTTTGCCCTCTGGATCTAAAACATCAGGGAAATTTTCCTTGAGAATTTCCTGAAGGGTGATTTCTAGGTTCTTTCTTTGATCATGGCTTTCAGGTAGTCCAATAATTTTTAAATTGTCTCTCCTGGATCTATTTTCCAGGTGAGTGGTTTTTCCCATGAGATATTTCACATTGCCTTCTACTCTTTTATTTGTTTGTATCTGTTTAACAGCATCTTGATTTCTCATAAAGTCATTAGCTTCCATTTGCTCCAGTCTAACTCTGAAGGAATGAATCTCCTCAGTGA
>WOXC01001432.1:0-36083 GCA_011680675.1 Gymnobelideus leadbeateri | reverse complement strand
GTTCCCTTTTCATTACATGACCCAGCCTCTTGTAGATCCTAGAGCTAGGAAGTGTCAGAGAAAGAATATTCCTCTATACACAATGCCAAGATTTCCAGCTGAGGTGACCAAGGCAGCAAGGGTTTCAGATACACCAGGTTTGAGGCTAAGTGCCAAGTTGACATACAGATGGAGAAGTCCCATAGGCAACAGGGAAATGTAGGACTAAGGCTCAGAACAGTTTGGGAGTGGTGATGTGGTCTAAGAAGTCATCTGAACAGAGGTGACAATTGCAGCTGTGGGTATGGATGAGATCACTAAGGGACAGACTGTGGAGAGGAATGGGAGGAGGACAAGTTGAAGGAAAAAGTTCCATTTAGGGATCATAGATGTGGAATTGGAAGGGACTTCAGAAGCCATCTAATCTAACCCTCCCCCCATTTTAAGGAGGAGGAAACTGAGTCCCAGAGAGAAGTGACTAACCCAAGGCCACATCACTACTAAAAGTCAGAGGTAGGATATGAACCCACATCCTCTGTCTCTAGTGAGTGTTCTTCTATATCATGCTTCAGAAAAGAACCACCACACCATACTACTTGGCTACCCCTAGATCCCTGCCATAGTCTTTCTGCATATAAGATTCATCTCTTTTTTCTTTTGGAGAGGGGAAGGTAGGGCAGTCGGGATTGAATGACTTGCCCAAAGTCACACAGCTAGTAAATGTTAAGTGTCTGAGGTCACATTTGAACTCAGGTCCTCCTGACTCCAGGGCCAGTACTCTATTCACTATAAGATCCCTCTTGCTTCCATGAAAGTGCTCAGATTCATACTGGCCAGCTTGCATTCAAGCGTTAAAAATGTTCAGATTCCTTAAGAGTCTACCCAATACAGTGGATCTTGAATAAATTTTGTTTTTCTTTGACTGAGAAAAAAAAAGAAAGAAAAGGAGGAAATGGGAAGCAAATACAAAAGAGGACTGTACTTAAAGCTCAGTTAGAATAAACTTTCTTCTTCCTTTTGCCTTCTAGGTAGAATTGTTGCTACATCAGTGTATGTTTCTTTTCTTTTAATTAAAAAAAATGCCTTATTGATGGCCAAAAGGGGAAAACAATTATTCTAACTCAGCAATTTTATGAGCTATTTCCCAATTACCTCCTCCAGACTGATTCCTCTCTTGTGACAAAGAAAACAATTCAACAAAAACATTCAATACAGGAACATGATCTAAAAATGCATACATTTTGATACAGCTGGTTATAATATTCTGGTCAGGTAGACCTCTGCCTCTTGGCTATGAAGGAGTTATGTTTCACAATCTCTCTTGTAGGACTTTCAGTGTTTTTCCATCATACAGAGTTCAATTTTCTTTTAGTTAACTTCATGTTCACTTACATTGTCATCATATCTTATGTGCTTGCCTCATTCAAATCTCACATTTCTCTAAATTTCTCATAACCCTCATTTCTTACTGTGCAATAATGTCCCACTGCATTCATGGAGCAAAATTTGTTCAGCCATTCCCGAATAATGGGCATCCCCTTTATTTCCAGCACAAAGAGGACTGCCACGGATATTCTGGTAAATACTGGGCCTTATTTCTATCTTTGATTGACCGGATTTTGGAGATCATCTGACTGAACATCTTGCCTGGGGATAAGGTTCCTGACAATTAGTAAGCTAGCCTCTGCTCAAATACTTCCAGTGATGGGGAACTCAACATCACTAGAATCTACTGGAATTGTTAAGACAGCCCTAGGCAAGTCACTTAATCTCTCTCAGCTTCAGTTTCCTCCCGTGTAAAGTGGGGATAATAACACCTCCCAAGGTTGTGAAGATCAAATGACCGGACACATGGACAGCAACCTGAAAGTGCTACACAAGGGCTAGTTGTTGTTGTTGTGTTACAAGCTGCCACCTTCTCCTTTTTCCCCCCATGGCATTAGGTTCTCACCCAGATCTCCTTTGGGCTTATCAAGGTTCTAGCTTAGTTAAGTCTTGAGCACAGGCTCAGGGCAATCATGCACAGCCCCAACTAGTCAACAAAAAATACTTCTACAGCCTCAAGAACTGACATGCCTATAGCACTTTGTTCAGGCATTTTGGTTGTGCCCAACACTTTGTGACCATATTTGGTGTTTTCTTGGCAGAGATACTGGAATGGTTTGCCTTTTCCTCCTCTGGCTCCTTTTACAAATGAGGAAACTGAGGCGTATGGGGTTAAGTGACTTGCCCAAGGCCACACAGCTAATTTGAACTCAAGTTTTTCAGGTCTTCCTGACTTCAAGCCCAGCAATCTCCCGACAAACAAAACATGTGAGAAATGTAGCCACCTTGTAACTTCCACCCATTGTTCACTGTTTTGCCCTTTTCAGTCACAGAGAATAAATCTCCTTCCTCGTCCATATCAGTTTTCCACATCAGGTGATCTCTAAAAAACCCTTCATAACTCAGTGAGTTTTAATGTCTGGGGATAATTACCATCTCTCTTCCCTCTTCTCAGCTTTAAACATCCCCAATTCCTTTAATTGAACTTCATATGCCATTTCATTCCCTCTTTAGACTTCAAAAAACATTTTGTACCTCCCTTGTGTACTTAGCATATGCCACTTATTGTTAGATTTCTGCATGTGCCACATCTCCCCAGTAGATTATAAATCCCCTGAATGCAGGGGCCAGGTCTTATCTCTGTGCCTCCCTTTCCCTGTCCCTTCTCCTTACACCCTGACCCCAAGCCCGATCACGATGCATTAGACAAAGTAGAAGCGTAGTCAACCACTGGTGAATGACTCTGGTTTCCCCGAGCTCTTGCCATCCTGGTCTGCTATGAGCTTTTATCTGAGCCCACAAAGAGAGGAGGAGAGCTGGAGTGGACATAATGCTGAACATTCTTCCAACCTTCTGAAAGAGAAGCCGTGGGCTCCTCAGGGTGCAGGGGCAGATGTGCATATTTTTTGGACGTGTCCAGTAAAGGAACTTGTTTTGCTTGACTGTGCATATTTGTTATAATGGTTTTGTTCTTCTTTACTTCCTTTTTTTCTCCTATAGAGTGATAAAACATAAGGAGAGAAAATATTTTTTCATTGGAAAAAATCTTAATCATATTTTTAAAAATAGTGAAGGACTCTTGGGAATCCAGTGTCCTGGGTTAATAATTATAATAGCTAGCATCTTATATAACACTTCAAGGTTTGCAAATCATTTTACAAATACTTTCTCATTTTATTCTCATTTTGTTATATTTGGACTTTTGTTTCTGTCTTTAATAGACTGGATTATGGAGATTATCTAATCAAACATCTTACCCTGGGAAGATCTTCTAGCCTCTGCTCAAAAACTTCCAGCTATCCACTGAACCATCTAGTTGCCGCAGTTTGACCCTTATCCATTTCAGAGATGATTCCTTCCTTCACTGGTCAGGCCTCTTCCTTGTTAGGCATTCAATAAGAATGATATAAAAAGATTTTAGTGCAGGCCATGAATAGTTAAAGACAGACTACTAAGTTTTTCATTCAGATTATACTAAGGAGTTTAGACTAAAGTCCTGTCCTAATATTTTTTCTTAATACATAGCCTAAAGAGAGAGGATAGGGGTAGGGCATTATGCTTCCATAATGAGTGAGGGAACTCCCTCTATCTGTGTAATTTACAATCTCAGAGATCTGTCTGGTGGTACAGAGAGGTATGGTGATTCCCCACTCATACCACAAGTAGTCCAAGACTTGAATCCAGTTCTTTTCAACTGAGGCAAACTCCTTATCCACCACACTATGCTGCTTCTTGTGGTAGCTTGATAATATACTTAGTAGGCATTGAATGATCTCTGAATGAATAAATGTAGAACATTGTTGTCCAAACTGCTTAATTTTGTTAATAACTTGAGTGGATTTACTATATACAAATGTAGATGCCTGAAATTTTATTCCATAAGTGTATATGTAATATGTATATGTATATGAAGGGGTTTGTTGGTAAATGTTTAACAACTGTCCCCCCCCAGATATTTCCACTATACACTTTTAAATTTAATCTGTTCTTAACATCACTTAAGTCTAGACTATCAATAAAACAAGTCCTGTTTTATAGTGTTTGCCAATTTCCAAAGTGTAATTGCTCACCCTGAAAATTTAACAATCAGCTGCCAGTTTGAACTGGCTCCAACACATCCTTGTAATACAGATACACACATGCCCATATTCCTTCTCCTTGGAAGGCAGGAATGGAAGTAATGAGAAAATTTGGAGTGAGAGGGCCTGATTTTATATCCTGATTTTGCCCTTCATTACCTGTGTGACCTTAGGCAAATCACTTCCCATCTTTTGGGCTTACTTTCCTCATCTGTAAGGTGAGAGACTTGGAGTAAATGATCTCTCTGGTCCTTTCCAGCTCTACATCCTACAAGCTTAACATTTTTCAAAGTCTGTTGTTGTTGTTGTTTTAAGTTGACCAAGAAACAGTGTCATAATAACATTCTAGTGTAAAAATAGATACTGAAGTGGAAACTTCCTTCCATTGTCATGGTTCTTCCTCTGCTGAATCTTCAGAAGTTGCTTAATTACCATACTTGACTTGACCAGACTTTAACCACAGCTTCTTATTGCTGTGAAGGCCAAAGGCCTACTCTAGTGTCTCCAGTAAAGTCTTCCTTGGACGTCTCATCCTGGCATGGTGGGGGGGGGGGGGGGAGAATCTGGGTTCTGGAAGGTTACATCTACATAGATAAGACTGACTAGTTCTTCCAAGCTGGAAAAGCTTCAAGTACAATTCTAGTGATGCATATCTATCATCTAAGGAAACTGGAAGACTATCTACCTAGTCACAGAAGGGGCTGTGATCCCAGCATTAACAGATGGGAGTACCCACACCAGCAAAGTCACAGATCTCAAAATACTACAGAATTGTTTGAATAAGGAAAACAAAATCTGCCTGAGGTCTCTGACCTCTGACCACAGTATGGATTACAGCTTGTGATGGACTCAGACTGATACAAGGTGCTACAGGAAATACTGAAAATGTAGTCCTCCCTTCAGAAAACTCACAGTCTGGTTGTAGCTAGATTTTAGTAGACAGTGGAATAATGCACAGAGTGCTGAACTTGGAATCTGTAAAATCAAGGTCCAACTCCTGGCTTTTCCACTTGCTAGCTGTGTGACCCCAAGTTTGACCCTTTCCCTTTTTACGCCTCAGTTTCCTCATTTGAAAGGGGCCCTTTCCCACATACTCTATCCTCCAGTCAGACTGGAATATTCCCTTTCCCTCACATAGAAGCTGTATTCTAATACCTTGTGACCTTTGCTGGAATGAGCTCCATTCCCTTCTTCACTTGGTGAATTTCTAATCTTCCTTTATTGTTATTGTTGTTTGTCCTTCCTTCTTGAAGAGGACCATGACAGCAGGAAGATGATGCCATGACTTGCAAGTGAATTGGATTTAAGTGAGGGAGGGCCCATGCCCAAACTCAAATGCCACCTTTTACAGTAAGCCTCCTTTGGCCCCCAGGGTTAATAGTGTCCTCCTTGTTAGTCACACAATACTTTGCTTTGTACCTCTCTAATGGATTTATTGAGTATCTGGTGAAGTGGATAGCGCACTGGGCCTAGAGTCAGGAAGATTCATCTTCCTGAGTTAAAATCTGGCCTCAGGCACTTACTATTTGTGTGACCCTGAGTACAGCCCTGTATGTCTCAGTTTCCTCATCTGTAAAATAAGCTGGAGAAGGAAATGGTAAACTGTTCCAGTACCTTTGCCAAGAAAACCCCATTTGAGGTTATGAACAGTTGAACACAACTGAAAACTTAACAACAATTGTATATTCTAAGAAGCTGTGTTTATGTCTCATCTCACTGCGAGTCTGTAAGCTCCACATGAGGGCAGAGACACATCTTATTTGTATCAATCTTGTACCTAGCACAGGGCTGTGCATACAATGGGTGATTACTACATGCTTGTTGTTGTTATTGCTAAGAAGTGCCCAGGAAGGGGAGCTGGGGAGGTCAGGTTGTAGCTACCAATGGTGAGACATGGAAATTAGGGAGAAAGACTCAGCTGTGTTCAGGCAATTCTGTGCAAGAGGACCGGTGGGATTTAATGAACAGGTTTAAGGGAGTAATAGTTAGGCCCTATATCCTGCTGGGTCCTTTGGTTTCCTATTTTCTATCACTGGGCAGAGTTTGTGTAGCAATAAATAGTGTTGCCTGGGCAACAAATACATTTTGTATTTGTATCTGTATTCTCTCCCTGATGAATTTCTCCTCTGCCCTCCAGGGTCCTCTCCACAGTTCCCAAATAATGTGGTTCTAAGGGGGAAATGGTTTTTCTTTTGATTTTTTCAATTGTCAGGTGCCTCGGGAGTCTCACTGGCTTAAAGTAAGTAAAGAGGTAAGAATAGTGCTAAGCGGAAGGATGCTTGTCCACACCTCTCTAGCCCTTCCCAAGCTTTAGAAAAATAATAGTAGTAATAAGAGTTTGTGTTCCTGTAACCCCAAAAAGTGTACTTTAGATACGTTATCTCCTCGATCATGGCTACCACCCCATGAAATAAACAAATGCCATTATTATTCCCAATTTACAGAAAACGAAAATGAGGCAAGGGCCAGTAGAAAGCACACTGGCTCTGGATTCAGAAGATGTGGGCCAAAATCTAAATTCTGATGCTCACAACCTGTTCTGCCTTGGCCAGTTTGCTTAACTTTCCTGGGCCTCAGTTTCTGCATCTGTGAAATGAGAGCAGTTTAACTGGATGGCCCTCAGAGGTCCCTCCCTACTCTAAATCTGTGTTCCTATGAAAGCTAACATTAATAGTGAATATCAGAGGCTGAATTTTAAACCAGGTTTTATGACTCAAAGTCTAGTGCTCCTAGGGGTATGGGCATAGGATAGTATTATACTGAGATTTATTTAAGCTCTGGATTCAAGACCTAACTTCCACTAATTTGCTGTGATTTGGGGCTTTGGACTAAAATTAAGATCACTTAATTTAATCTCAAACTAAGAGGTCATGTTTATATAATGCTTTAGGTTTTCAGAGTGCTTTATAAGTGAATTGTCCATCATCACACAGTCAGTAAGTATCTGAGGCAAGATTTGAACTCAGGTCTGTCCAACTCCAGCACCCTGTTTATTCACTGTAGCACACCACTACCTCTAGCTTAAAAAATATATATGTAAAATGAGGTGCTTATGCTAGGTAATTTCTAGAATGGTTTATGAATTAGTAAATGTACATGAATTTGCCTCTGTCCACAGCATCACCCACAGAATGCCCTCTCCCCCATTTTAATGGCAAAATACCTATTCAAAAGGCTGGAAATTATTCCAGGAAACATTTCCTAGTGGCTGTTGTAGGAAGGACTTTGGCAAGGAGAGAGGAAGGAAGACCTTGGGGTGCTGGAGGAGTGCCAGTCAGTCCTTCCCTTGATTGAGTTCTGCCTGAAGCAGACCATGCAAATCAGCAGCTTCCAAGAGGTCAGCCAGGATGTGTATCTGTAAGTCTGTGAGGGGATGTTTTTGCTTCATTTGCTAGAGACCCACTTCCTATTTCTGGCTGTTCTTTGATGCTGATTTGAGGAGGGTCCAGGTGGATCCTGTGTTTCAGTCTGTATCCCAGAAGAGAAGGAAATGGTCTGTCTCTCAATGAGCAACCTCCCTTGACATCCCCTGGTAAGGAACCAAAGAGGACAGGAGGCTGGCTTTATCAGACCATGTGCTGCCTATAGGTAAATTTGAGAAGGGAGAAGACGTTTTTTCTGGTGAAAACAGAGAAGGGTTTGTGGTGAAGGAGTTGGAAGACAAAGATTTCTGCAGGCACAAGTGAAGAAGGAATACATTCCAGGCATGGGTCTTCTGATAGTGGGCATGCTATACATTAGGGAGAAAGAGGTAGTGTGATTCAGTGGAGTGTTGAGCTTGGGAATCAGCATTCTTGGGTTTCAATCTCAGCTCTGGTCCTTGTTAGCTGTGGAACACTGAGTAAGTGACTTAACCCCTGTGAGCTTCACTGCCTCATCTGCAACATAGGGATATTAGCACTTATCTCCTAGAGTTGAGGAAGAATGAGACGAGGAAACTCAGTCTAAGAGAGATTAAATGACTTGCCCAGGTTGGTCCAACAGTTCAAGTAGATTCTCTGGTGATGTTCTCTGGAGTCAGGAAGATCTGAGTTCAAGTTCGGCCTCAGACACTTACTAACTGTGTGACCCTGAGCCAGTCACTTAACCCCGTTTGCTTCAGTTCTTCCTCTGTAAAATGGGTTGGAGGAGGACATGGCAAACCACTCCAGTGTCTTTACAAAGAATACACCAAATGGGGTCACAAAGAGTAGGACAGGACTGAACAAAAACAACAATTATCAAACTAACATCAAGAATGCCTTTTGATTAATCTAATAGAAGTATCTCTTAAGTTTACCTTTGACTAGGTTGAAAGGAGTATCTTTAAAGAAGTGGAGTAAAGAAGGACTGAATTTTATGGTTTTAGGTAAATGATTCTCCAGGGTGCATCAAAAAATTATTACTATCATTCTGTTTTGCAAAATTCAAATATCAAAAGTTATTACTTGGGGCGGCTAGGTGGCGCAGTGAATAGAGCGCCGGCCCTGGAATCAGAAGGACCTAAGTTCGGAGCCGGCCTCCGACACTTAATCCACACAAACAAAAACCTAGCCGTGTAACCTTGGGCAAGTTACTTAACCCCAATTGCCCTAAAGGGGCGGCTAGGTGGCGCAGTGAGTAAGAGTGCCGGCCTTGGAGTTGGGATGACCTGAGATCAGATCCAGCCTCAGAAAATGAGCACCCACGAATAAATAATGACTAGTCGTATAACCTTGAGCAAGTTACTTAACCCCAATTGCTTTAAAAAAAAAAAAAGTTATTACTTAAACTTTCTATTCTTTCTTAATCTTGTCTATGGAATTTTGTCTTGAATTCTATAAAATTTTAAGTAATTTGGACCAGAGAGATTTTCAAAAGTAAGATGGAACTCTATTTCTTTGGATTGTCTTCTTTAAGGAGAAATGCTTATAATTTAATTAATAAATCTTTCTGAAAGACTCTTGATAAATGTACAGAGTACTAGGTTTCTCTTCTACATTAGCATAAATGAAATCACAGTTCAGTATCAAAAAGAAAAAAGGGAAAAGCATACTATGCCTGAAGATACAAAGACACAGTACCTGCCCTCAAAGAACTTATATTCTACTGGAGAATGGCAGCAGGGTGGGGAGAATGACATACTGACAACTCCTTGTATCCTTTACACTGAATTTCGAGGACACCAAAGATACCACATTCAAATATAGATATAGATAGATATAGATATCACTGTCTCAAAGTCAAATAATGAATGATTCCAAATTATTCCATTTCCCCACATTGCCTCCTACTCCCAAGGTCAGCTGTTTAAGTAAGGACTTCTGTCTATTAAAATGTAGAGCATTGGCTAAGTTGTTTCCTGACGTGAAATTCAAAATATACTAATAAAATACACGATCATTTTCATTGGCTCCAGCAAATTCCCTTCAACAAAGGAGTAAAATTTATGCAGGGTCTTTCCTTTAAAAAAAATTGATATCTGGGTGGTATAGTAGATACTGTTAGACTTAGAGACAGAAAGACCAGACTTCAAATCCTGACTCAGATACATATTAAAAGTGATCCTGAGCAAGTCACTTAACTTCTCTCAGCCTCAGTTTCCTCATTTGTAAGAAAAAAAGAATAGTAAGGGTACCTATCTCCCTAAACTATTGTGAGATAAAATAAGATAGCATAGGTAAAGCATCCTATAAACCTTAATATAAATCCTAGCTATTAATATTATATCACCTCTGTTTCAAAATATATTTCTTCCCCCTCCTTCCTGAGTCATCCTTTATAATAAATAATAAAAAGAAAGGAAGGAAGGAAGGAAGAGAGGGAGGGAGGAAGAAAGGGAGGAAAGGCGGGAGGGAGGAAAGGAGGGAGAGGAAAAAGCACTTTGGCAAACTAACCAATGAATTAGAAGATCTCAGTTTGGATCCCAGATTTGTCATATAAAAGAACAACAAATTAGAAGATCTCAGTCTGGATCACAGATTTGTCATATGAAAGTTAGCTCCCCAAAATAACTACAAATGACTCATTATTTAAAGCATTTTGCAACATTCTGGATCTGCTGTAAGTTAACACAAGACTATCTCTAGCCTTTACATAATTAGCAGCAACAAAATTGCTACCTGTTATGACCTTGAAAAAAGGCCCTAATCCTCTCTGAGCCTTATGTCCCCTGTAAAATGAGGGGACAGGACTAAATGGTCTCTAAGGTCCCTTCCAGTTCTTATCCAATGAAATATATTACACTGGCAGTTATCTTCCCTAGTAGAGATCTAAAGTAAACTCACAGTCCACAAAGGTCAGGGTAAAAAAACAAACACTACCTCCCCTCCCCCAGAAAATCCCATCTTTTTTTTGTTTCTGAGAGAAGTGTAGTGGAACAAAATCTTAACTTTGGAGTCCAGAGATAGGGATTTTGGATGCAATGCCTAGTGATTATTTGACTTTCTACAAGTTGCATCGCTACTAAGATCTTCTTTCCTAAAGTGTAGAACGGGAATAGTGATGTTTGCATGACCTACCTCACAGGGTTGATTTGAAGAAAAGTGTTATGTAACAATTATGTAAAAATGTATGCTCTCATACAAATGATAGCTACCAGAGATGGTGGTAGTAGCAATAGTCATTTCAATGCAAATATTTTCCAGATACCTCATTTGACCCTGCTGTTGATCCCTTGCACAGGAGGGCAGAAGAGTCTCCTTCAAAAGCCTTCAATTAAGAAAGACCCCAGGGTAGCCATCACTTAATTTCCCACACTGCTGCAGACCTGGGGACTACTCCATCATGTCCTAGTGCTGGGACCTTTCCTCTCCCCACCCCATATCCCTACCTTTTCAGCTTCCTTAGCTGTCTTCTCTCATTCGATTGCAAACTCTTTGAGAGCAGACTGCCTTTCTTTTTCACGTTAGTATTCCCAGCACTTAGCACCATGCCTGGCATATAAAAGATAATAAATGTTTACAGACTGGCAGACTACTTGACAAAATCTCCTTGACAACATCTCCACATTGGTCATCTAACCTCCTCAAGTAACAGGAAGTTCACAGCCTCCAGAGGCAGCCTATTCTGCTTTCAGACACCCAACACCAATTACCACTGACAGACAGGTAAGCCCAAGAGCCTCGGTAATAACACTGTATCCCAGACCACTAGCCTATCTCTAGCTTAACCCCCAACATTAAGAAAAGCAATCCTTATGGAGAAGGTGCCTACCCATCCTGGTCACTATTAACACCAACTACTGACCAAGGGCCATGGAAGGAGAGGTTAACCGGAGAACCCCAGGAATAATAGAGTTCTACAGGCCACCAGTCCTACAAACATCATCTTGGGGGAACAAATGGCACTGTGGGAAAAGGGACCTACCATTCCCAGCACCACCACTACCAGTTACCACTGCTGAGGCAGGCAAACCAGCCCAGCTAAAGCAGCAACGTGTCCTGATGAACAATAAAGTTGGAAGTTGCATGAAGATACCAGGTAGTTGAAGCTGCCACTGCCACCACCTTGACCACTGCCTCCTCTCAGGCCCTGGTATTAAGAATTCAGGATCTTTTGCTCAAGAATAGCATCACACCTTACTTGCTGTACGACCTTGGGCAAATCACTTAACCCCACTTGCCTTGCCTTCTCCCCTCCAAAAAAAAAAAAGAATAGTATCACACATACCCCTGCCCTGCCTTGCTTCCAGCTTAGCCCCTACAGTCATCGATCAGGGAAGCAAAACCTGTAGAAATGGGACTGGCAACTTCTGCAAGAGCTATAGTCCCTGCCACCAAAATGGTAACTACTGAAAATCTAGAAAAGCCAGTTTTTGACACCAAAATCCTTGGCATTTCTAGATGGCTCAACATCAGAAACAAAAATGATTTTATCAATGGATGTGATATGGATACAAATAGTACCCTAGGGGTTAGGAAGAATATTAAAGGTTGCTTTTCCAGTACTTTGTGAGGCCCCTCCTGAGGGGGGGGGGGTTCATCCTGTAGCTCATCCTATAACTTAAGAGCATCCTAAAGTCCCTTTCCCTTATCTTGAAATACCATAAAACTTCTCCTTAACTTGTACCAAAAGAATTGCTTTTGTCTCCCTCATCCTGCATCCCCCTTGTCTTTAATTTTTAACCTGTGTCCTCTCTTCCCCCACCCCCACACCTGTCCTGTACCATAAAATTCCTTGTTTCCCTCATCTTGTGTCATAAATTTTCCCCTGTCCCCATTATCTTGTCCTTAATCTTTAACCATCATAAAACCCTAAAACTATACCACCATTCTGAACATCTAGGTCCCCCCCAAATACCTTTACTTTTTACTCAGTCACATTGCTACCATAAAGGAATTTGTGCTTTCATGTTAATAAACCTCCCAATGGTTAAAAAGAAAAGTCTAAATGAATTCTGTCGCACCCGAACCACTCTCCCAAGTCTGACCTCAACAGACTGGTCACCAAGGAAGTATAATTACCATTCACTTTGCTATTGCACCCTGAAGTCCATAGGTTGCTTTTTCATCTAACTTGCAGCTATGTATGTTTTCTCACATGTGTGTTTTCTCCCCCTATTATAATGTGAGCCCCTTGATAGCAGGGACAGTTTTGCTTTTCTGTTTGTATCTGCCATTAGCTCAGTACTTGGCCCATAGTAAGTTCTAAACAAATTTTTTTCATTCATTAATAAGTTTGTCCTTATACTGTACTGAAATCTGACTTTCTTTAACTTCCCTATTGATCCTACATCTCCCCGCTAGAGCCAAGCACACTTCCCCCCACTACAATGGCCTTCACAAGAGAGCAACCCAGAAAACACCATCAAAGACATGGAGGGCTGGAAAGAAGGTGAGTTGGTCACATGGCAAGAGAAACATACCAAGCATTGACATGGCATCCATGAAATATCAAAAGGATAAAAGAAGTCTTCCAGGCCAAGGTGGCAAGATCCAAATGGTATGTGATGATGTGTTAATAGATTGAAACTTATACATGGGGTGGGAAGACCTCAGCACAGCATCAGCAGGAGCAGTCATCAGTGAGCAAAGTTAGTGACTAAGAAGCTGATGAGGCTTAGGATCGACAATTCATTCCATTTTAAACATTACCTTCATGTTTTATTTTATTTTCCTAAACTGGCCCAGATTTAGAAAGGATTATAAACCTACCATCAGCAATGCAGAAAGTCAGCCAGACCTTAAGGGAAAGCCAGCTCCATTCTTCACAGTGAGCAAGAAATGGAGGGGGATGAGGGGAGGAAGGAAGGAAAGAGAAGGCTGAGAAGGACCTCAGTCCTCAAGAAGTTAATATTCTTCTGAGCTCTTCTATCCAAAAGCAAGTGTTTTGAGGCCTTCAGTATAAAAGATAAGCAGAAAAAGAAATAACTATGAACAAACTCATTGTTTTAAAAGGATGTCTCAAGACACAGGATCTACAGTAAGTTAACATTAGAATATTGCCAGCCTTGACCCCTTTCTGTCCAATGAACAAAGCTGAAGAGGAGCCAAAAAATTTCTGAATACAAAACACTTAAAACCAATCAGGAAAGTTGGTCAGAGGCCATCCAGATGTTGCACATTGTTTCAGCCTTGTATGGAATGTAGCTCTCAGTGGGCAATTTCTTGCAAGCTGTCCAAATGAACATAGGCCACCAGAGACAATGTAGTACAGTGGGAAAATGTGCTCATCTTGGATACAGAGAATCTGGGTTGGAAACTTGCCCTTGGGACTTACTACCTGTATTACCATGGGCAAGTCACTTAACCCCAATTGCCCTGTCTTCCCCCCTCCAAAATGGCAAAAAAACCAAAACCCAAAAACACCAACTCAGAAGACCCAGGCTCTTCCCCTCATTCAGCTGCTCACTCACTTTGCCCCTCAGGACTTTCCCCAGCCCTGAGACAAGATTCAGACACAGGGTTCCCTCAGGCCAAAGCCACAGCTCTTTCTATCATATTTCTCAACTTTTTTTAGGTTTTATACAGTCATCCCAAATTCCCTCACCCTGGCTCTGCTACTTACTACTTGTGAAGCTTTGGGCAAAGCATTTCCCCTCTCTGGGACTCAGTTTCCTTATCTAAAAAAAGAAGAAAGATTAGATTATGAAACCAAAGGATCCACGATGAAAACTGCTATCTCCAGAGAAACAATCAATGAACTTTTGAGTGGAGATTGAAGCATACTTTTTCACTTTATTTTTCTTGCTTTTTTTTGTTTCTGTTATTTTTCTGCAACTTGGTGAATATCAAAATACATTTTATATGATCTCACATTTTGTCATATTACTTGCCTTCTCAAGGGGGTAGGGGCTGCAAGGAGGAAGAGAATTTGGAACTCAAAATTTAAAAAAGAATGTTAAAAATAAATGTTAAAAATATTAGACTGTGAGTCCTTCAGAACAGCGACCCTGGTGCCTCTTTTTGTATCGTCGATGTTTAGCACAGCCCCTGTGTAGGAGCTTAGTAGTTGTTTAGTAAATGTTGACTGATTGAGGAAATAAGATTCTGGGATCTCTAGAGTGTCTTTCAGTTCTAAAGCTATGATGTTGTGATGTGTAGAACATGGAATAGACCTGGCTGCTATATAATACACCTTCTCATGGTGGATAAATGATAGATAGAAGGTGCTGAAAGTACTGGACAGGACCATTGCCAAGTAAGACTGGGCTGTGCTGTGTCAGAGAGGGCAGTAGCCCTAGCAGAGAGCAGAAAGGAGTGAGAGAGCTTTAGGGTGAAAAGATACATGGTGTCTCTGCTTTCTTTCTTCACAAAGAATCAACTGAGCCTGGAAATGGAACCATCCCATCCTCAGAACTCACTTGACTACATAGCAGAGATTCCCACACGTGTAGGCTATGCAGCTGTAACTCCTATCATCTGCCAAGTGGGAGGCTGGGGAGGGGGAGGATGGAGGGCAGCTGGTTTCCTACACCAGCAAGTCCATTGAACATTTCCTTTCTCCGCCTTTAAAGCTTGGGGTTTTTGTCCTCTGGTATTGTCCCAGTTTTACCTTGGCTGGAGAAAACAACTTGGAACATCCTTCAGGCAGCCTCCAAAGGATTTCCCCTCATGCCACTGGCTGCCCACTAGCTCAGCCCCTATTATCATATACTGTACTGCCTGGAGACCTTGATGAGACAACTTCCCCACAAAAAGCAAGAGGCAGAACAGAGAGATGAAGGCCACCATCGCCCTCCCCTGCAAAAGCTATGAATTCATAGGGCTCCCTGAGGGTACAGAGCTTAACAACTAACACACAACTAGATAGCAACCTGCAATGGGGGTGAGAAGGGGTAAGCCCAGTACTGTCTTCTGTAAGAGCTGCAAACCAAGGTTATATACACATACCAGCTGTGATGCCATGTAGTAGAAAGAATGCTGGGTTTGGAGTCCCTTCCAGCTCTAAATTGTATGACCCTCCTCCAGTGTATCCAAGGCTCTCTCTTTCCTTATCTCTAAGATAGAGACACTAGTCTGTATCTTTGCCTACCCCCCCATAATTATGAGGGCATGTGACTATTATCTATGTATATAGTACCAGCCTAGCTCCTTGCTAGCTGTGTGACCCTGAGCAAGTCACTAAATCCTATTTGCCTCAGTTTCCTCATCAATAAAAAGAGAGATGAAGAAAGATGTGTTGAAATGATTTGTCCAACGTCATGCAGCTAGCAAGTGGTAGAAGAAGCATCTTAACTCAGATGTTGTGACAGGGATCTTCACAGCTCTTTTCACTATGTGTGCTGGTATCAATATTGATCCCCCATCCCACCTCTAAGACTGTCAGCTCTTTGAGAAGAGAATCCTTGTCTCATACATTTCCTCCTTTCTCATATCACTTAGCAAGGAACTTTTGTTGTTCAGTCATTTTTTCAGGCATGTCTGACTCTCCATGACCCCATTTGCAGTTTTCTTGGCAAAGATACTGGAGGGGTTTGCCATCTCCTTCTCCAGCTCATTTTACAAATGAGGCAACTGAGGTAAACAGGGTTAAATGACTTGCCCAGGGTCACACAGCTAGTAAATGGTCTGAGGCCAGATTTGAATTTAGGTTCTCCTGACTCCAGGATCAGTATATATCCACTGTGCCACCTAGCTGTCCATGGAGCTAGTTATAATGGTGATTAAAAAAAAAGAAGTGGGACTTGCCCAAGGCCACACAGTTAATACTAAGGACAGATTTGAACTCAGGAAGATGAGTTTTCCTGACTTCAGGCCCAGCCCTCTAGCCACTGCACCACCTAGCAGAACTAACACAGTCTAAAGGGGGAAAATGCTAAAGATACAGAATAAAACAGAGGGCAAGAACTTCAGGGACATCTAGTCGACCTCCCCCATTTACTGTGGAGGAAACAGATTAAAGTGAATTACCTCAAGTCATACAGGTGTAATAATAATAGCTAACATTTACACAGTGCTTGTATAAGCCAAGAACTGCACTAAGCACTTTACAATTATTATCCAGTTAGATCCTCCCAACTGTAGGTGCTTTGTTATCTCCATTTTATAGATGAGGAAACTGAAGCAAACAGAGGGTGACTTTCCCAAGGTTACTCAGGTACTAAGGATTTGAGCTACATCTTATCTAGATAAGTGACAGGCCTTGGACTTGAACCCTGAACCACAATGGGATTCATCATTTCAAAAGAGCATGGATAATTTACACAGGATGTTGAAAATAGGATCAATTTGCCCCACAAAATGATTTGCACAGAGCTTTTTAGGAATGTATTTTTTGCATAAAACAAACTGTGTCCATACTGTGACTACAAAGCACACTATTACTAAACAGTTGAACACAACTCTCAAACACTACACATCTATAGCAGATTGATGTTGATATTCTGGTTGTAGTGTTCTGTTAAATTCATTTTTATTGATAAAAAATAATTTGTGTTGTGTTGTTGTGCACTTGTGGCCCAAAGATATCTAAACCTGTCATTGATCAAAAAAGGCTTTATTTTTTCTCCCTAAGACTCCCTAAAACTGAAAAGGATGAATTTTGAATCCTTTGAGTAAGAGTAGACAAGTCTTGGTAACCAAGTTTGTTGTACCCTAAATGAATATAGGTCTCAATTTTCTTCTTCCTTCATTTCTTGGCCATGGTCCCACACTGTGTAAGAAATCTTAGCATCTGCTCTAAACCTTCTCACCAGAACCTCTTCCCTGACTGTTAAACTGTAATTTTTTTTTTTTTTTGTCAAGGCAATCGGGCTTATGTGACTTGCCCAGGTACACACAGCTAATAAGTATCAAGAGTCTGACCGCTGGATTTGAACTCAGTTCCTCTTTCACTCCAGGCTGGGCCCTCTACAATATCTAGCTGCCCTATAGAGCCTCAAAAGAACATGTGATCAATTCTCAATAGTTAGAATTGTAGAAAGACATGCAGGGGAACTAAATATGTCTCTCCCACTCATATTTCTCTCCCTTCTCTCTTTTTTCTATCTCTCCCTCTCTCATCTCTACCATCTTTTTCTTTCTTTCCCCCACCCCTCTGTCAGTCTCTCCCTCCCCCTCTCTCTCCTCCCAAATTCTTTTTTTTTTTTTGCTTTTTGGGGGACAATTGGGGTTAAGTGACTTGCCCAAAGTCACACAGCTAGTTTTTGTGTTAAGTGTCTGAGGCTGCATTTGAACTCAGGTCCTTGTTATGGAAGGGGAATTTAAGATCTTCCCTGCCCTAAGGCCCTTTGATAGGCTTAAGCACCTTGAGCCTGTGGTGGGAGGCTTGGTTTTCAGGAATGCCCACACCTTGGTGCTCTGTGATTGGGCAGTGAATCAAGAGGGTTTTGACATTCACTGAGCCAGGAGAAGGCTATATAAACCCTAATGTGAGGCTTTGTTTTGGGGTTCACTTTGAGAAATGTGTGATTTGACCAGATGAGACTCTGGGCAGCCATTGAGCCCCCCGGCTTTGAAAACCCAGATGTTGGTGCTTCCCTCTCTGGTAACTGTGACTAGGTATGGATGTAATGGTCAGACAGCTGGAGGCCTGTCTGCTGAAATGTTTCTCTGTCTTCCTGTAACTTCTGCTTGTAACCTGTCTGTAGACTCTGAAGTTCAGGGTGCTGATTTTTTCCCCTGAACTAAGTAAATGATATGTTTGATTGATTAAAGCAAGATTGTTAGCCCATTTTGAATTGCTTTCCTTTAGAAAAGCAAATCTAAGAACCTATGTTGGTAGCCACCCTGGGAATGCTGAGGTGCTTGCTGCTACAGTCCTCCTGACGCCAGGGACAGTACTCTATTCACTGCGCCACCTAGCGCCCCCCCCCCCACCAGTCCTCCCAAGTTCTTGCTATCAAATTCATTGAGTTGGAAGGGACCTCAGAGGTCACCAAACCTAGGACCCTTACTAGTAACAGTTGAGAAAACAAAAGCCCAGAAAGGTTAAGGAAGCCTGAGATCACAAAGATTCCTACCTTTACATCACAGATCTAGGATTTAAATCCAAGACATCTGATTCCAAATCCTACACAGTGCTGATAGTCAACCAACCTGTATGTACCTGAACATGAATCCTTTCCACACTTTCTTATGGTTCTCTTGACTCTCTCCCAGAAAAACAAACCATGATCTTAAATTTTAACCACCCCTTCTCAATTCATCCCTCTGCTCTCCCCTTGGACCCAGAGTTAAAAGCTATAACCTGGACTATTTATCAGGAATCTCTAAGCTGGTGTAAAGGTGAAACAGGCAGCATCCTTGCGTCAGCTTTTCTAATGGCTCCTCATCAAAACACCAAGGCCCCACTTTTACATTCTGTATTCCTACTGAAAATCTAGATCAAGAGAGCTTTTCCCCTTCTGTGCTATGTCCTCCTCAAATTCTCTTTAGACTTGCCTTATAGTTTGACACATGTACCACTCCAATCAAACCTTCCACCTGCCCCATTGCACTAATGGACCTCTCTAGGCAATGGGTCAGTCACACCCTTCTATTCACCTCCTTGTCTTACCAGGTAAGTGAGGAAAAAAAAGGAGAGGTGTGGCCTTCAACCAACTTTTAAATATATATATATATACTTTGCTTAAATGCATTAATATCTCACCTCTGGCACTTAGGTTTATATTTAAAGCTGAAAGGATCATATTTAGCTCAGGGATATACTGGGGTCAACTGGCATTGGATTGCTGAATGTTAAGTTTTCAGTCTGAACATTTCCACCTCAGAAGCTACATATCAGAACATGAGTTATTTTGTTGGTCATCCAGGAATGTGATAGAGAAAATGTGAATAATGTAGATTAAACTTAAAAGCATATCATGGGAGTGGTTAGGTAATGCAGTGAATAGAGCACTAGCTCTGGAGTCAGGAGGACCTGAGTTCAAATCCAGCCTCAGACACTTAACACTTACTAGCCATGTGATCTTGGGCAAGTCACTTAACCCCCAGTGCCCTGCCTTCCCCCCTCTGAAAAAAATAGTGTATCATGTATACATTTTTCTAGAGAGCTGTTGTTAAACATTTAGCAGCACATCTATGTTAACCCACCTAAGGTCACCAATATCATGACTGGCAGAGCTGGGATTTGAACTCCAATCCTTTGATTCCACATCCAGTGTTCCTTTTACTTTACCATCTAGCTGACTGACCATGGTCTAGACACCAAACCTGAGCCTCAGTTTTCTCAGCTGAAAAATGGAGAGAACACCTGAAGTACCCACTTCAAAGGGTTGTTGCCAGGATCAGGTGAAATGTTTGTAAATTACTCTACAAACTCCAAGGTGCTAAATCAACATCAGTTTTAATGATGAAGATTTCTAAGGCTAGAAAATCCTGCTCCCCAGAATCCACTGGAGCTAGTTTTCTGATAAGATATCTAGACAAGACTGCTGGGCTTCAAATCAGGAAGATCTGAATCTATATCTTACCTCACATACTTACTAGCTGTGTGACTCCAGGCAAGTCATAAGCCTCTCTGCCTCAGTTTCCCCATCTGTAAAATGGGAGTGATAATAGCACCTACCTCCCGTGGTCATTGTGAGGCTCAAATGAGATGATCCATGCAAAGCTCTTTGTAAACCTTAAACCTGGCTATTCTTACTAAATCAGGACAGTAAAAGCTTAAGGAGACAATAAAAAATGGGGCTACTATTTTTAAGACCTCACCATAGACCACAAATACTCAGATGTATCCTGAGGCTAGTGGACACCAATGAACTAGAAGAGGATCCCACATCAGAGACTGATGGCCCAAACAGTGGAGAGTTATTTTCAGGAAAACTAAGCCCAAATATGGGTGGGTAGGTGTTGTAATGGATAGAGTATATGGCCTACAGTCAAGAAGAAATCCAGCCTCAGACACTTACTAGCTATGTGACCCTGGGCAAGTCACTTAACCCTGTTTGCTTCAGTTTCATCATCTGTAAAATGAGCAGGAGAAGGAAATGGTAAACCACTTCAGTATCTTTGCCAAGAAAACCCCAAAATGGAGTCACAAAGAATTGGATACAACTGAAAAACAACAAAGGTCAAATATTGCTAAGTTGAAGCCATAAATAACAGCTGGCTACCTAGGCTGATAGCTCTTGAAATAAACTTGACATCATTTATTTTCAGACAGGTCAGGGTTCAATAACTGTCCCACAGGTGAGAATCCACAGAAGAAACCCTCCATGTGACCAGTTAAGGAAAGAACCAGTCATCAAGGAGAAAAGGACAATTCTGTAAGTAGGTTTTTGTTTTTGTTTTTTAAAGATTAAATGTTTTAAAAACATAGATTTGGGGCTGGAAGGAACCTTAGGGAACATCTAGTACAATCCCCTCATTTCACAGATGAGAGAACGAAGGCTCAGGAGTAGTTAAGTTATTTACCCATGGTCACACAGATAGAAAATCAAAGATGTGAATTTAAAAGTCCTCAGACATTTACTAGCTGTGTGACCCTAAGCAAGTCACTTAACCCTGATTGCCTCCAAAAGAAGAAAGGTAAAAGTGAAATCTTCTGACCTCCAAATCCAGGGTTCTTTCCTCTACACCACAACAAAGAAGCAAATGAACAACTGCTGAACTTCAGTAGAATTAGTAACCTAAAACTGACATAAATTTATAAGAAGAATACCTATTTCCCAATCTATAGTCAAATTCAAGTCACTGAATTCAAGGAACATTTATTATTATACAAGCAACCTATTACATGCCAGACACTAAAAATCTAAGGATATCCACATATAATTGGGGAAGGAGGTAATCAGTTGTTAATTGTTACTTGAAAAATTGTTTAAGCTCCCAAGACAAATGCATATCAAAATAATTTTGGGGGGCTGGCTAGGTGGCACAGTGAATAGAGCACTGGCTCTGGAGTCAGGAGGACCTCAGTTCAAATCCAGCCTCAGACACTTAACACAATAACTTAGCCCTGTGTCCTTAGGCAAGTCATTTAACCTCAATTGCCCTCCAAAAAACACACACAAAAAAAACAAACAAAAAATAATTTTGAGGTATCTCAAACTATAGATTTTAATATTAAACTAGACCATAAAAGAAAGATAAAATTCACTGATAGTGGACTGTGGGGGGAAATGTACACTGTTAAGATCTATTGGTAGGCAATACAGTGTTAAACAGCTTGTATTCTGTTAAATTTAACCTCAGGAACTAACTTTTCGACTCTGGACAAGTCATTTAACCTCTCTGTGTTTTATTTTCCTCATCTGTAAAATGGGGATAATAATAACACCTCTCTTCCAGAGCTATTATATATTTGTATTTTGCAAACCTTCAAGTTCTATATAAATTCTAGCTATTATCTATTGGCAGAGTTATGAATGATACAATATTTTTGCAGAGCAATTTGGCAGTAAGTTATAAAGTTGACCCAGTGATCCCACTTCTAGTACTATATCCTAAATAAGTTCTCAAAAAGGTTGGGGGGAGGGAGGAGGCAGGAAATGTATTTGTATAAAAATAGTTATAGTGGCATTTTTGTAATAGGAAAAAAACTGGAAGTAACCTATATTGAAACCAAAGAAGGAGTAATTGTTGAACAAATTGTGACATGTCAATATGGTTTATTTATTATAACCCATAATATTTCTAGGATCCATGACACAATAGTAAGTTTGAAAAGCATTTTACATGAGTTACCTCCTTTGATCCTTACAATATTTATCCTTATTTTGTCGTTACTGTAGTTCAGTCATTTCAGTTACATATAACTCTTGGTGACTCCTTTGGGGTTTTCTTGGCAAAGATAATGGAGTGGTTTGCCACTTCCTTCTCCAGCTCATTTTACAGATGAGGAAACTGAGGCAAGTAGTGTTAAGTGACTTGGCCAGGGTCATACAGCTAAGTGTCTGAGACTAAATTTGAAATCAGTTCTATCTTGACCCCAGGGATGATACTCTATTCACTTTGCCACCTAGCTGCCCCATCCTCATTTTTCAGATGAGAAAAGTTAAGCTGCAAGAAACTAAAGTGACTTGCCGTGGACCAGATCTTCCAGATCTCCATCACTGCGTTCACTATGTCACCTAGCTTCAAGTAATCCTTCTATAGAAACAGATGACTTAGAATAGAGGTAGCAAATACCACATTCTGCAGGAATAACATTAAATGAAACCAGAAACCAAGGGAAACATTTAAATATGAAAAACAAAAAGGTATATGAGGGACAAAAAAATGGACAAAATAAAAATACAATAAAACACAGATAATGTTAATATGTGTTTTTCTAAGTCAATTCACAGCCCTCAGGGATCCTTTGATCTAGCTTAGTGGATCCCATTTCTTTCAGAGTTTGACTTCACTACCCAAAAGGGCAGTTTCAAGAGCTCTAGTAGGGAAAAGAAAATGGCCTCAGTCTGGCCCCCTTTCTGGTGAAGAGCCTGGCTCTGCAATTAGCTAGTCTGGTCATTCGAAAAGAGACACAACGTCCTCAGTCCAGCCCTTACTTGAAGCTTTTCCAGCTTGATGGTACCTGCCAAAACTTGTGCTCAGAGGGCATAGCATTCCTTACACCACTGAGACATTTTTTTAACAGAAGCTTATTGTGACCCTAATAACAAATAAGAAAACAAAGAAATATGTGAAGATTTACTTTAAGTGATGCCAAATAGAGAAAGTAGGATCAGAATTATATCTATGACTATAAGAAAGAAGTACAAAAATATGATAAACAGACACGAGACCAGAAATGAACACAGAGCTACTATGCTAGTATTGTTGTATATGTATACAAACATTGATTTTCTTTCATCAAACTAGTTTAGAATTTGTGGTTGTAGGTATAATATTATTTATTAGTTTTTGCTGAGATAGTTACTTTTGTAATAAATGTTATGGGAGTTAGAAAAGGGGAGTCTGTGGGGGAAAGAATTTAAGAAAGAGGAAGAGAAAATGGAAGGAAAGAGTAAAAGAAAAAAGAGAAAGGTAAGGAGAGAGAAAAATGAGATGAGTGAAAGAGAGAGAAAGAAAAAGTAAAAGCGAGAGCATGATAGATGAGTGAGAGAAAAAGAGACGGTCTCCTTCTCTTCCAAACATACTTAATTACTCACACCCAGAAAAGGGAACCCAATTACAGCATTTCTTTTAAGGTGTCCAGTTTACCAAACATAATGTAATGTGACAATTAACACTAACATTGTAAATTCAAAACCCTGCCTGGAAAGCAATTTATCGGATACAATCTGGTTAAGCAAAAGAGAAAAATGTTCAAAGTTAAGTCAAGCGTCTCAGTGAATGATATAATTAGCTCCAGGTCTGATCTGGGAGAGTCGAGGGTCACAGGGAGCGCCGACCGAGGGCCAGAAAGAGCCCCGGAAGCCCGGAACAGAGTGCAGCCTCCACCGAGACACACCCTCTCTGAGACCCACTCAAGGCTGGAAAGTGGGTCTCCAGCCCGTGGCACCTTGCCCACCTTGGCTCCACCAGAGACTTCTCTTCCCATTTCTGCTTGGCGCCCCACAGATGTGCAAACAGTTGTCGGGGCAAAGAGAGCCTGAGGTTTGCAACAATCGCTCTTTGAAGGTTAAAATAAGAAGTTAAACATTTGTACCTTTAAATATCCCCCGGCAGGCCCGGGCCGGCCCTCACCTCGCTTGGCCTGAAGAAGGCGAAGTGTCCTGGCAACGGACTCCGCCCCCCTCACCCTTAAGCCCGCTCCCTTAGGACTCTGGGCTTTTTTCCTTCTCTTACGTTTTAGGTCTTCAAAGCCACCCCCACCCCCAGTTGCCCTTCCCCCCACTTAACTAAGCTCCCCTCCCTGGCAGAGTACTCCTCCCTCAATAGAGCCCCTCAAGCTGGCCAGGCCCCCCTTTCCAAATAATGCCCTTTGCCCTCCCTCATTAGAGACGCCAATGATCTTGTCACTATTTCCAGTGCCATTCTTCCCTAGTCCTCAAGACCCCTCAACTACTACCCCATCAGAGCCCCCAAAGGTCCTTCCTCTCACTGAGACCCCCAAGCCTTCTCCTCCCGGAACCCCTACATCCCTTGCCTTCTCCAAGAACCACTGATGCCCCCGAAGCAGACCTTCTCCTCCCCACAAAAGCCCCAGTGATGCCTCCCACAACTCTCCCTCAGTTCAGAGAGCCCTTCCGCGCGTCCTACCTGCTCTGCACTAAATAGGAGGGATGGGCTAAGCACCGCTGGGCAGGGATCGGGGCAATTCTAGTCCCGGTTCCACTCGTTACCCGCGAAATAGGCGACGAAGCCAGAGCGCAGAGCCCAGCGGCAGGAGCAGAGCGACAGGTTCCGAAGGAACTGGACTCTGGGGTCTGGAATCCGTCTCCCCAGGGAAGCTGGAGCTAGGGGCGGGGGCGTGGAGCAGAAGGGCGGGGCGGTCTGCGGACCACGGGAGGCGCTGCTTGGACTGGAGCCAAGACGGACAGCTCCAAAGAGCTGAGGGATCAGCAAATTCACAAGTTATTCTCTGCTCGCTGGTCAGCCGTGCAGCTCTCAGTTCAATATCCCCCGATTCAACAGATGATTAGCTAAAAATCTATTGTGTTTTGGAATTTTCCTTTAAAAAAAATATTTAAATTCTCGCACCCTTTGATTCAGAGCTAAGCAATATTCCCCAGTGAGGTCAAAGATGGAAAGTAAGGTGCTATAGACATCAAAACATTCATAGCAACACTTGTGGTAGCAGAGAACTGGAAACACAGTTGCCCAATGATTAGGATTGGCTAAAACAACTTGGAGTATATGAGTGTGCTGTAAGAAGCAAGGGATATGAAGAGGATAGGGAAGCAGGGGAAGACGCGGGAACAGATGCCAAGTGATATAAACAGAACTAGGAAAACAATATGAGTGGTGACATAACAGCATAAGGGGAATGAACAGCAAAGCAATAGATACTGAATTCTGTGGAATTATGCCTAAGCTAGGCTCCAAATTGGAAACAGAAAAATACATCGGGCCACTGGGTAGCGCCATAGTGCACAGAGCACTAGGCCTGGAGTCAGGAAGACTGATCTGGAGTTCTAAATCTGGCCACAGACACTTACTAGCTGTGTGACCCTGGGCAAGTCACTTAACCCTGTTTGCCTCATTCATTTCCTCATCTGTATAATGACCTAGAGAAGGAAATGGCAAACCACTTCAGTATTTTCGCCAAGAAAACAGCTAAAAGGCATTCACCAGGAGTAGGACATTAACATAAAAGAATATATCTCCCTTCTTTGCAGACTGTGTGGAATGTAATACAGACTCCGTTGATGTGTTGGTTAGCTTTTCTGAATTTTCTTTCCTATTGTTATTTTTTATTACAAGGGATGGCTTTCTGGGAGGGGATAAGAGAAGAACATATTAGGAGACTTAGAAGATGCAAAAATGTTAATACAACTTTTTAAAAACCCAAAGGAATAGTTTAAATAGAACTTATTTTGTGTCAAGTCCAGTGCTTCAAGGGGTTGGGGGTAGTGGGTTGGGGGAGACAAAAAAGATTCCTTGCTCTCATGAAGCTAACAGTCTAGTTTTATTCCCAGGCCTTGCCATTAACTGTATGACTTTGTTCAATTTACTTAACACCTCAGTTTCCTCTTCTGTAAAATGGGAGATGAAGTATGGAAAGCATTTTGTAAATTTTAAGTAAAAACTTAAAAAAAGTAAGTGCAGCGGTAACCACACTGGCATACCCAGGATGGCTGCTAGCACAGGTTCTTAGATCTGCTTTACTATATAAGTAGAGAAATAAAGACCAACAGATAGGGCTTTGAGTGCCTGAATCAACTATACCCTTTACATACATCCCCAGATGGAGAAAGCCTTTACATCTGAGCAGCCGGGGACTCTGAACATACAGCCACTCAGAATCTCCACCGGGGAATCAAAAGATCCTTCTCATAATCAAGTCCCCAAAGCAAAATACCATCTCAGAGTATATATGAAATATATATATATATATATATATATATATATATATATATATATATATATATATATACTTCTCAGAGCCAGAAGGCATCACAACACTCCTGACTCCATGCCTAATTAGAAATTAGCAAAAGGTGTGAAAAAGCCTTCCTTGAGGCAAGCCTCCTCTAAGCAAGCTTCCCTTTGGGCTCCACCTGATGCCTATTAATGGGGGGGGGGGATGGGGAGAGATCATATATCCCATTAATATTACAGTAAGTTACTATATGAGAGGCAGCTTGGCATTGCAAATAGAAGACCAGCTTAGAGTTAGGATGACCTGAGTTCAAATACTGCCACTAACATAGAAGTTCTCATATACAAAAGCTCTTTGAACACCAGTCAACAGACAACAGGGAGATTTAGCATAAAAGAGTCAAAGGCCTCATGGGAGGTAAGCATGGTACATTGAGAAGAACTGACCAGGAAGTGAAAGAACCTAAGTTCCTGCCTCTGAGACTACCAGTGTGACCTTGGGCGAGTCATTTAACCTCCCCCTGCCTCAGTTTCCTCAACTGTAAAATGAAGTGGCTGAACTAGATGACCTCTGAGGTTCTTTCTAGATCTATCCATGATCCTATGATCAGATCATTGCATAGGAAATTTATACTGGTAGCTGTGTGAAGGATGGATTGTATTGGAGAGACTATTTTAATAGTTCAGATAGATGGTAATGGGAGGCTGTATTAGGGAGTTAGCTGTGGGAATAAAAAGCAATGAATTTTAGAGATGTAAGGGGTGGAAATAATAACACTAGATGACTGGTTGGCTATAGGGAAATGTGAGGGAAAGAGAAGAGTCCAGAATAATTTCAAGGTCTCCAGGCCTCCCTTCACTCCATACTTCCAAGAAACAAATAAATACAGCAGTCAATCAGCAGGGGATCATTCTGTTCCTCAATTTTCAGATGGAAAAAGCCTTTGGTAAAATTCTGCTGAATCTACTTGAGAGCAAAAGTTTTGATGGAAACACGTAGTGAGTATGCCCAGGCTCTCCCAAAAGGCTAACCCTTTATCCCCTGAATTCCCTTGTCCTGAGTCTTCAAGGCTCCACCTGTGGCCTTTGTTCTCTGGCACTGTTACAATAACTCACACACCTGAACTATACCCAAAAATCTGGACTTTAAAAGAGAATCCCAACAGAAGGAGGGACAGCTGGAGAGAGAGGTTCAACTAAGGCAGCTTAGGGGAACAGCCCATCCAGAGTATGCAAGAAATAGTCAAGAAATAATCACCATTAAGAAATAGTCACCAGGAACTGATCCAACCATTCTGCAGAGCAATTTACAACTAGACCCAAAGAGCTATAAAACTGTGCATACCCTTTGATCCAGAAGTAACACTGATAGCGAGGTCTGTATCCTAAAGAGATCAGTAATTTTATATGTCAAAGCAATTGTGTAGGTTCCTGAGGGAGACAGAATACATCAGATGGGAGATTTATCTTGACTATGAACTCTAGTATTAGTCCTTTGTATTATCAGTTAGGTGAAATTAAACTTGTACTATAATTGGTATTTTGCATAGGAGATGATAGCCCTTAGAAAGACACAAGCCCAAAAAAAGAAAGAAAAGATATAAACCAAATTCTGATCCTCCCAGGAGAGACTATAGTTAGAGGTAAAATGAGCCATATTGAGTTATTTTGAGACTCTTTCAAGATCCAACCCAGATCCTTGAGAGTCCAAAGCTGTGGATCCGATTCATGGATTACATATGGGGAAATGGGAAGAATGCTTGCAGTGTGCAAGGTTGGTTGGATCCTTGAGAAGTTTCTGTGTGGGTCTGAGTGCAAACTACCCTTCTGTGTAGTTTGAGGAAAATTTTCTTGAGGAAAGTAACTTGAGGAAGGTTTCATTTAGTGGTATAGTGTAAAAGGCAATGGATTTGTAGTCTAAGGATATAGATTTTAATTCTTGTTATTTATTTTCTTTGTCACCTTGGATAAATCATTACTTTTCTCTGAGACTCAATGTCCTCATCTGTAAAATGAGGGGACCAAATTCAGGGATCTCTAAGGTACCTTCCTCTTAGAATGTTATGGTTTATTCTACCAACATTCACTGAGCACCCATTAAGTGTAATGGCCTGTAATGTAAGTATTCTTATGGAGTACTACTGTGCTCTAAGACAGTAGTTGGTGTCAGACTCAAATAAAATAGGAATGGAGCATGGAGGAAGGATGCCCCAAATTGTATGTAAGTATCCCTACAGACCTCATCAATGTACAATATAATGTATTAATACTATCTATGTTGTACTGTATTTTTATTTATTTTGGTAAACTGGTTCAGTTCACACTTTGGAATTTTGGAGGCCAGGCAGGGTAGTTTGACACTTCTGCTTATATGAACTAAAACCAAATGAACTAAGCAGAAATAGAATAATAATTTTATTATAATATCAATATTATAAAAATTAATCATTTTGAGGACTTTTGTAAACTAGCAAAGAATAAAATGAGCAGAACTAATAGAACAATTTATATCAGGCCAGCACTCCATACTTCCCACCAAAGGATTTCAGGTGACTGATGAAAAAGGTAAAGGATATAATACAGACCTGCACAACATGCCGCCTGAGGGCCACCAGTGGCTGGCGGGCCATATGCTGTGCAGGCCTGATTTATATAACAACAACACTCTAAAGACAAATAACTTTGAAAGCTGTAAGAACTATCATCTGTGCCATGACGATTCATGATTCCAAAGGCCCAGTGAGAAAGGATGTCATCCATCCATTACAGAAAGGTGAAGGATTTGGGGAGCAGAATGAAATGTATAGAAAGATATATTTGTATGCAATTATTGAGAGAATTTATTTTGCTTGACTACATTTTTATTATTAGAAATTTTCTTTTCCTTCTCATTTTAAAAATGGAGTAGTGGCAGGAAAGAGAGAAAATAGATTCTGTTAAGTAAAAAAATTAGAGAAGTCAAGAGTGTTACAGATGTGAAATGTTGCATGAACTTTTACTTTTAGATGAAGTGACTGTATTGTTGATTTTACATAACTGTTTTTGCTTTGTTATGAGACCTCTCACAAAATGGGAATAAGCTATAAATATTTGCAATGTTAAAAAAAAATCAATAAAATTAAATGTGTAACAAAGGAAGGGGCAGCTAGGTAGCACAGTGGAGAGAGTGTGAGGTCTGGTGTCAGGAAAACCCATTTACCTGAGTTTAAATCCAGACTCAGAAATTTACTAGCTATATGACCCTGGGCAAGTCACTTAATGCCGTTTGCCTCAATTTCCTCATCTATAAAATGAGCTGGGAAGGAAATTGCAAACCTTTCCAGTATCTTTGCCAAGAAAACCCCAAATGGAGTCACAAAGAGTCAGACACAACTGAAAAACTATTGAACAAGTAACAAGGGGGGGGGGGGGAAGTGTTGATCCCTGAGGAAAATATAAAAATAAAGCAAAACTGGCCCCTCAGTAATCTCAGGGGGATACAATATGGACACAGATAATTAAAATACAAGGCAGAATGTGATAAGGGAGACAAAGGTTCTATGAGC
Organism: Gymnobelideus leadbeateri; assembly: GCA_011680675.1. NCBI lineage: Eukaryota > Metazoa > Chordata > Mammalia > Diprotodontia > Petauridae > Gymnobelideus > Gymnobelideus leadbeateri. The sequence goes on along the minus strand of WOXC01001432.1, from coordinate 6,161 downwards.
ATAGAGGAGAGAGATTACTTCTACTTGAGGGAATTCAGGGGGTAGCTTATTGGAGATGTTGGCATTAGAGCTGGTTAGGAACTCAGTAGGCTGAAATTAGGGCAACAAAGTATGTTTCAAATTGAAATAATGGAGCAAAAAAGAGGCAGTGTGGGCTAGTGAAAAGAGCCACAGACTTAGAGGCAGAGAGCTTACCATTACCTGTGTGACTTTGGTAAGTCACTTCACCTATCTAAGCCTCAGTTTCTCCATCTGTAAATTAAAGGATTGGGTAATATGGTTTGTAAAAGTGTTGCCCTCTCGAAATCCTGTGATCAAAGGTCTTTTCCATTTCCAGATCAATTCCTAATTTGACATACCACAAGCAACCCTGTCCAGGATAGTTGAGGTGCTGCTGCTAGTCATAGCCACTAGGAGGCAGCAGAGAGTCAAGTTAAGTTCCTGTATTGAAGGAGCAAAGGGACAATTTTGGGGGGATGCAAGACTAGGGAATCCGACAGAGGGCCCATATCCCTCCAGCTCAGGGGACTCTGGAAAATAAGAGGATCCCTCACCCTAGGTAACCTTGCCAGTCACAATACAATCCACGTAGTGCATTCTGTACTTGTTGAAAAGAGCCAGCAACCTCTAGGGGTTATTCACAGTGGCTGATAGATATTAACATTTTCCTTCCTTCAAAAATCCAGGCTTTTCTCCTCTTTTCAGGTCCAGACCTTTATGTGAGTTCTCACACCTTACCTTAGGAGTGAGTCAGAGTTGTTGGCAAAGTCACTAAGAATTACCATCCCATTTTATATTTAAAATCTCAGTTTTAAGTCAATCTTTGAGATAAAATGACCTTGCCAGTAGCCTAGAATAAATGGATCGAAATATTCCGTGACACTGTCAGAGAGCTTCAGCCTCAGAGAATAAGTTTGGGTCCCTCTTGCCTGGCCTCTTTCCCCTAGGAGCAAAAGAGCCACAGTAGCATGCTGGCAAATGTTTGACAACTGGTTCTTCAGGGTAAAAAAAATGTATGCAGGACACACTTTAAATTTCAATCTTTATATTAACATTTTCTTAAATCTAGACAATCAACAAAATAATAAAACCTAGCCCTGATTTGTATGATTTGCCAATTTACAAAGTGTTAATACTCTGAAGATTTAACAATTGGCTCTTGTGAGTGGGTCTTAGTTGGATCCAGTATAGATAGATCCTAGAGTTCATCATTTGTATAATAAGTTTCAGAGCTGTGAAGAGCAACCTTACAAGCTAAATAACAGGGTCTATTTACACTAAGAAAGCCTCCAGTATAATCTAACTTCCTATTACACAGAATTTATTCCCATCCTATATACATATCAGCCAGGGAAGAAAAGGGAACAAGCATTTATTAAGCACCTACTATATGCACACACTGTGCTAAGTAATTTACAGATATTATCTCATTTGATCCTCACAACAACCCTGGGAGGCAAGTGCTATTATAATTTCCATTTTATAGTTGAGGAAACTGAGGCATACAGGCTTAGTGATTTGCCCAGGATCACATAACTAGTAAGTGTCTGAGACTGAATTTGAACTCAGGTCTTCCTGATTCCAGGTCCTGCACTATATCCACTGTACCACCTAGCTGCCTTATTATAAGCTATAATAAGATACTTAGTCCCAAGAAAAGAAGATTCAGGGGAGACATCACTATCTTTTAGTATTTGATGGACTGTCATGGAGAAACAGGATTAGGTATTCCATTTAGCCCAAGAGGCTAGAAACAATGAGTGGAAGTTTTGGAGAAGTCAATTTTGGCACAAAATATAATTTACATCACATTATATCACAATATAACATAATATAATTAACATAATGCAATATAACATATAATGATAAATATAGCATAATAATGTAAGGTATAATATAACATGGCATGACATCATATAATTGTCCAAAATGAGAATGGGTTACCTCGAGTGTTGGCTAGTTCATCATCAGTCCAAGTCTTTAGGTGGATTGTATCTAGTTCATTTGAAACTGTAACTGAAACTCCAAAATGTATAGAGTTCATGCCTTTCATTGTGTACTTTCTTAGGCAGCACTTGTCTGGCTTGTCTACTCATAATTCTGGTCCAGGCAGCTAGATTGCTAGAGCACCAGGCCTAGAGTCAAGACTTATCTCCCTGAGTTCAAATCTGGCCTCAAATGCTTACTAGCCGAGTGACTCTGGATAAGTCACTTAACCCTGTTTGCCTCAATTTCCTCATCTGTAAAATAACCTGGAGAAGGAAACAGCAAGCTGCTCCAGTCTCTTTGCCAAGAAAACCTCAAATGGGGGTCATGAAGAGTTAGATGTGGATGAAAAATGACTGAACAACAATAATCCTGGTTTTGTCCAGGTGTCTCTATCTCCCTACAAAAGGTGTATATCCCTTCTTCCAACTGTGAGTACTTCTGGTACTCATTTTCAAGTCATGGCATCACCTTCCTGATGTCATGGTTCTCTTCAAGAACAAAGGACAAACAACCACCACCTCTGGTACTACTTGCTCTGAGCAGCTTTCATTGCTTGTCCTAAGTACAAAAATTATTAGTTATGGCTCTTCGTCCCATGACCTACTTCAGCCTTACAGAGATACCACACCTTAGATCATGCCATCACCCAAAACTATCCTACCTCCAACAATTTCATATTCTGAAACTCCCATCTTTAACAATAATATCCTGTCTTTCCATCTTGCATTTGTTCACTCCTCTCAAACCTAGGCTTCAACCCAAATACAACCTTTAATCTTACTGATCCTGCCTGTTCTCCAAGTCCATCATCAGTCTTCTGTACTCATCTTCTTGACCTTCATAGTCTTGAGCTAATAACTAATCCACTCTACAACATCCTGTCTTCCATCCTTTAATTTCTTGCCCTTTTGTTCTGCCAATGTTAGTGGCATATCAGTCCTCAACCCGGCTACCCCTGCTATTTGCCTTCTCTAGTGCTATTCTCAAACTGTTGAGTGTTGAGTGTTTGCTTGGATAGATGGATTTACTCACTATCCACCCTTTATGATGGCCTTTTATACATTTGATGGAAGAGAATTAAGCTTCTAGGTTTAAACATGATATTAACCCTCACCTTTAAGGGATGGTATGACCAAAAAAGAAAGTAGCTTGAACCTAGCAAATAGACATAATTCTAATCCAGTGAACCCTCTCTCTCAGAGGCAGAGTAGCCAGACTTATAACCCTCTTCTTCTGTCCCCTGAAGAAAGGAATCAGTGTTCTTTGGTGACAAGTGAGAAATATTTCAGGGATTTCTCTCAGTGATTTTTTTGAGCCACATTTGAACAACACATGTAGAATACACATCTAATTTGATCAGCACACACCTTACAGCATAAATGATTGTATGGTTAGATTAGATTCAAAATTAGCTAAATTACTGGACCCAAAATGTAATCCTTAATGTTTCAATGCCAAGGCACTAATGGAGTGCCTCTAGGATCTATTCTTCGTCCTATGCTGTTGTTTGACCTTTTTTTATCAGCTTGGATTAAACTTTTGGATGTACTTTTCAGATTTTTAGAGGACATAAGGTTAGTAGGGAGAACTAATATGCTGAATGACAGAACCAGGATCCAAAAATATCTCAATAGCCTGGCAATACATTGAGTCTTAACTTTTTTGAAGAAGAGAACATGTAGTAGGGGTTAGAGCATAAAGCTATATTTCAGTTAGAAAAAAAAATTACCTCCATAGAAAATTGTGAGACATGGCTAGATGGTTGTTTATATGGGGAAAAAAAAAAATTTAAGGGGTCTTAGTGGATTACAAGTTCACTATAAATCAAAGCCTAAAAAGTTAACAGGATCTTAAGTTGCATGAAGAGAAACTGGCATATTGTACAGAAAAAGGGAGTTGGTGGTTCCTCAGTACTTTACTTTGGTCGGGTCATCCCCTCACAGGACTAATAATAGACTTGGACCTGGAAAGGACATTAGAAGTCATCCAATCCAATTCTTTAATTTTATAAATGAAGAAGCTGAGGGCAATGGAGGTTTAGCTTATTTTGTCCAAGGCCACACAAGTAGTAGGTGGCAGATGTGGAATTCAAACTCAGATCCCATGACTCCAAATTCCTCATTTTTTCCATTGCATCACAATGCTTCCTGAAGTCCTATGTTTGGTTCAGAGTATCACATTTAAGAGAGGACATCAAAAGAGTTGGAGAATGTCCAAAAGAGGGTAATTAGGGCAGCGAAGCACTTTGAAATTATATCATATAAGGATCACTTGAAGAGTGAAAAGAACAGAAAATTTAGAGTGGCACGCAACAGCTGTCTTCAAGTATTTGAAAAACTTTCAATTGAATGCAGAATTAGACTCATTCTGTTTATTGCAAGAACCAGGAAGAATGGGCAGAATTTGCAGAGGTAGAATTTGAGTCAATGTAAAAAAAAAAACAAACAAACTCCAAAACCTGATGATTAGAACTAACTAAAAGCGTATTGGACTGTCTGATATACTGCATTTCTCCTTGCTACAGGTCTCTCTCCTCTTTCTCTCTCTCTCTCTCTCTCTCTCTCTCTCTCTCCCTCTTTCTCTCTCTCTCTCTCTCATTCATTGAGCTAACTTTGCTTCTTTGCCATTCTCACCCTTAGTTCCTGGGTTATGCCATTCAGAGTCAAACACAACAAATCAAATCCTGCCCTGATGGCCCTTTAGATACTTGAAGGCAGCCATCATGTTCCCTTTCTTAATTTTTCCCCTTTCCAGGGTAAAGTTCTCCAGTCCCTTCAATTGATTCACATCTGGCATACTTTTGCTTCAGTCTCTTTGCTGTGCAGGTTGCTCTTTTCTGGACGCTCTTCAGTTTATCAATATCCTTTTTAAAATGTGGCACCAAGAACTCAGCACAATAATGATCTATGATCTGACAAATAAACTGGATGGCAGGACTATTATTGGGTCCCTGGTCTTACAGGTGTAATGGCAAGCACAGAAGTAGTTCACCCTTTGTTTCAGCTATTGAATTAACACCTTGTTTTATTTCAAGTTTCTTTTGAGCTTTGTATCAAGTCTGTTAAAAAACAGAATGTGTGAACACCACAACTTGTGAACCCTAGAACTCATGAACTCCTGCAACAGGAAGGGGAGGAGCTAATTACCATATATAAGGAGAATTCCCCAGGCTAGAGATGGAAGAACTGAAAAGAGGACACCACTCACTGGCAGCAGAGTCAAGAAGGAGAAAACTTGTGGTGTGCTGGCACTGTTCTGTTTATGTTGTTTGTTTGTTTGTGATACTTTGTACAGAAGCCCTAGGACCTTACTGGAAGCCCTGAAAGGGGATTTTCTGATTGTATGTTTACTGAAGTCCTAGGGGAGGGTTTTGGAGGTCCTGGGACTTTACTAATGATTTGTGCTGACCTCTTGGACCTTGTTTGTAGGTCTGTGTTGTTTCTATGTTGATGATTTGTGCTGACCTCTTGGGCCTTATTGTGTTGATTTCTATGTTGATGATTTGTGTTGAGTTCTCAGACCTTGTTGGTGAGTCTGAGTTGATTTCACAGGCAGATAGTGAACTGATGATGGTGCTGGCAATGTGTATGAATATTATTATGCCTCTTTCAAGCTTTGTCTTCCCAGAAACAGGAACTGTGAAGGACTTGAGGTGGACTGGACACTGTGAGCTTCAATATGGAATGGGAACTGGACAGAGAACTGGACAAGGACCTGGACAAGGAACTGGGAGCTGCCTGCCTTTGAACCCAGGTGACAGTTGAAGCTGGCACCATGGAAGAGGAACCATGAAAGCTGAAAACCAGCCTCGAGTCAAGATGAAAGAAGACTTTACTTGGATACTGTGTACTGACTGAGAAGATTATGATGTACTGTGACCTAGGAGTAAAGAATATTGACTTTTGTACTTTGTGATTGACTAAATGAATGTACTTTGTTTATGACTGGAAACTAATCTCCAATGAGACTACCCCAGTGATGGAATACTTTGACTATTGTATTTTATGTCCCTTCAAGCCTCCTTAAGGATGATTGGTTGACTAAATGATTTTATTTTGTTCAAAACTATGTGACCACTTTGCTTAAAACAACGTGGCCATTTTAGTTATAAGTCATTGTGAATGCTGTATTTTGTTTTTCTGTGATAAGTTGTAATATTGTGAATGCTGTAC